>CM070639.1:31813346-32318597 GCA_036346255.1 Ampelocalamus luodianensis | reverse complement strand
CACCACAACACACTCACAAAAGTGAGGCCCTCGAGCTCTTCCTCTGCAACAAAACAATTAAGCATAGCACTCAGTACAAAATTGTTTTTGTACTCGCAAGAATCGACGTGTAAGATAACGTAACTATAATTAGCTACATGCAAGCTTTATTTAAGTGGATGAGGCTCGGACTTATTTTGACATAAAGTAAGTTTTCATTTGCAATAGGGTAATATATTCAAAGCAAGTTTGTAATTAATTTCTATTGTTCAAATAAAGAGAGACAATTATAACAATAGATAGATGACAACACCAACCTAGAAGTGACTAACCCATAGTCACCACAACAATAACATGAAGTACCCTTCATACCACCCATGTCAAGTTTAAGTTTTTAAAAGGTTGTAGTCTAGTTCTTGCACGACCTTGCAAGCATGTCCATAACCTAGGACGAGGCTATTCGAATAGTTTTAACCTGCGGGGTGTACCAATGTACCCACACGATGAGCCGCCTTTCCACCACGGTTAGCATACTTCCTTTGGTATGCAGAGCACGGCTAAGTCTAACAAGACACTTTCCAATGGGCGATGCTAATTAAGAGCCGCAACTCCACGGGAGAAGGACACATTAGAGCGACCCTAGCAGTGCGCTAATGCTCCTCCAACACCACAAACACACACACAAGAACACACACCAACCAGCTCATAATTAACACCTCCCAAAGTACTTAGTCAAGAGGTTCCATATCCCCTCGTGTGGTTAGCGCAATAAGCGCTGCTTAGTGACACAAGTAACTTTCGGTCCTTGGGGACTTAGGCACCATTCAAACACACCCAAGATCACACCAACATACCATTGTGCCCAAGTCAAGATATAGTTTTATTTTCAGTTTTGGTTTGTAAATTGTTAAAACACAAGGGTTGGACATAATAGAATAATATAAGTATTTGTGTGATCAAGACCATCGACTAAGTCGATGATCGCCCAATATTACCGACACTAGGCATGGCTAAGCAATATTTATTGAAATCTACTAAGTGACAAGAGCTCATCCAGAAACTCTAATCACAAAGAAATAACCTAGGCTCGGGTAGTAGAGGATAATCATTTACCTACAGATGGTGCAACTAGAGGATTAACTAATCAATTTAACAACAAAATAGCAATGCATACATAGAAGTTAAACAAAATATTAGACTTTAAAAGTAATGGGATTGGATGGGAAATGATCAAACTGCTTGCCTGGTTGCTGTTGCTCAATTTGTAGCTGAGGATCACTATCTAGGTCAACACACTAAGTCGGCACCTAATCGAAAAAAAGCGAAAAGAACGAGATAAGAACAAAGAAAACGAAAAAGACTCTAAAGCCAAAATGCTCCAAATGCTCTAAAAATTATACAGCAGTAAGAGCACAAAATAACACAAATTTAGAAACAAGAACCAACTGATTTGGACTTTTAAAACCAAAGATCTGATTGAAACAATGCAATTCGGCCAAAATTAATTTTAAATAGGTTCTGTTCATAAATAATTTTCTAGAGGTTTTCTGGACTTGAAAATGTTATGTTAGGTTGCTACTGACATTTTAAGGTTAACACAATTGGTCTCATCTTATTTGGAGTTAAAAGATTTAGTTATGATTTTCTAAGTTATAAATCTAAGGCATGATTAATTTGTTATTAAATACTCTTGTAAAACCTATACTAAGCTAAAGTACTTTATGAGATGCATTTATAGAACTTTAGTTTGTTAAATTTGGAGCTACAGAGAAAAAGATATGCAATTTTGAAGTTTTAAACAATTAATATGTGCAAATAAAAGCTCTAGGAAACTAACTCGGAAAACCAGCGAAATCGGGAGGTCGGTGGGCGATGATCAGGATCGCGACGCTCACGAGCTCGATGCTAAAACCCACACGAGCACACGGCGCAAAGACCTCATCGCGCCTAGGGAGGTCTTAGCCGTTGATATTGAATCCAACGCCCCGACCACCGGATGCCCGGCCTGAAGGAGCTCCTCGCGCACTAGGGAAGGTCGTGGCCGTCGGATCTGGATCTGCGGTCCCGAAAACTCCACGAGGAGTCTCGGCTATCTCACTAAGGGGAAGATGCGGGCGGTTAAGATCTCCAAGAAGGTCTTAACGGTCTAGATCAGAAGTGAGAGAGGACCTAAGCAGTCACGATCTCAAAGGGAGGTCCTAAGCGGGTTTTAGCAGAGAGAGTGCTGGCGGCTTAGATCTCTGGGGAGGTCATAAGCGTTCAGATCTGGAGGCGAGGAGGTCCTAAAGCCACAGATCTAAGGAGGAGGTCCTAGAGCGGTCAAGATCTCCGGAGGAGGTCTGAACGGCTAAGATGAAGCGAGGAGAGTGCAGGCGGTTAGGATCTCACCGAGGAGGTCCTAACGGTCTAGATCTAAGCGGGAGGTCCTAAGGCTTCTTTACAAGGACCAGTGGTGGTCTTTACAAAGAGGACCTCGGGGGTAGTTTTGAAGGTTTTCTTTACAAAAGACCGAGGGTGGTCTTTTGCAAAGAGGACCTCGAGGAAGGTCTTTAGGGGTGGCTTTTTTTACAAAAGACCACAGGAGGTGTTTGCAAAGAGGACCTCAGGAAGGTCTTTTGCGGAAACACAAGGTGGTCTTATGCGGCTAGATTTACAGGGTGGTCTATCGGCTAGGATCACCACCAAGGGGAGATCCAGAGACTTAGGATTTTTCTAAAAGATCCTAAGGCCCGGATCTAAACTTGGAGAGGTCGTGAGCAGCTAAGATTAGCCCGAGGAGGTCCTAGAGTGGTTTTAATGGCGCGGGACCCCCGATACAGTTGGCTAAGACAATTTAATGCATCTAATGATTGACAATAAATGAATCTAAAGGAACACTTAATGACTGGACTTTAATACTAAGGCCACGCCCACACGTCATTGACTCCACGGCACAAATTAGGACACAATTAATGCACCAATGATAAGCAATGATTTGAGCATTAATGTGGTGCGAAGAACATGACGGCAGGATTTGCGAACTGGCAAAACCGGCGAGTTCATCGACTTGCAGCCGGCGATGTGGACCTGCGTCGTGGAAACCAAAGGCACGGATGAGTCCCAAATAGGAGGAGAATCCAAAGATGCCAGCTACACCTAAAGCAGCTCCTACGTGGCTGGCAGAGATAACATGGGAGGCGAGATCGGCAAACACGAAAACCTAAAGAGGTCTAAAAGAATAGGGATTTCCGATCGAGGTACTTACCGGGGAATGAAGGGAGCTAGAGGTGGCGCAAGAGCTCCGGTGGCGGTGGACGTCGTGGAAGAAGACGGCGCCTCCGACCGAGCAAGACGCTCCACTTTATCAACCTATGTGAAGGTCAAACAAAGCAAGTTAGGAGGCTTGGGGTGACCAAGGAACAAATAGCGGCCACTATTGCAATGTTGAACCACTTTGAAGCTCGAAGGTCGACTTGAGAGCTCCAAGGTCCGACAATGGTGGCAAGATTTTCGGTGTTTTGAGCACAAGTGGTGAGATGAGCTAAGGTGCAAGGGAGTGACTAAAAGAACTAAGAGAGGAAGCTTTGAGCTATAAATATAGCTGAGTGGGAAAGATGGCAAAGTCAGTAAGGTTACCTGAGCCAAAGTACACATGACATGATGGGAGGTGGTGACAGAGACTTTAGCAAAGAGTGCGGACATTTAATGTTGGCAACACATAGCCGTTGTCGGGCCCTAGAGGTGACAAGGCCTTTGCTCTCCACCGCCATGCACAAAATTGATAATGCCTGGCCCACCCGATGAGAGAAATGGGGAAAAAGCTGGTCAAATGAACTCAACGGCTAAATCATGCATTTGCTCCACGGGAGGTTGTGAGTGTTGGATTGAAATCAAGGGCTCGATTTTGGGCTAAGTATTAGAGGTCCTAACACTCGGGAGGTCGAGCCACGGATCTGAAGATGGGCGGCTCATGATCACCCAAGTGCTAGTGGTGGTCGTGGAGGTGCGAGGAGGTTGCGGGTGGTCTTTGCAAAGGTGCAAAGGAGGTCCTCGGGAGGTCCTCGAGGTTGTCTTTGTAAAAGAACAGGAGGAGGTCGTGGGGTGGGAGGTCTTTACAAAGACACGAGGAGGTCCTTGATCGTTGGATTTGAAATCCAGCGGCCCGGACTCCCGCGCCCAACTGGCCGAGGCCGACACGGCTAAGCGGCTCGTGCGACCAAGACACGAAGTGCAGTGCAAGTCGACTCGGACCGGGGCTTAGGGTTTATTTGAACCGGGATCTTGAAGGGACTTTTAGAGCTAGCAAACTAGCTCCAAATTTTATGAAATTTGACAATAGCTTGCGACATTGAGATGGACATTGCGTAAACTTTCAGAGGTTTTGCATTGTTCATTTTCCTCAAAAATCACACAATGTGCTAGGTTAGGGGTTTGGTTGTATGTCAAACAAGTTTGGCTGACCATTAAAATATTCAAACAATTTCTAAAAATTGTGAAATTTTTGAAGGGTCTAAACCATCCAAGAACTTAGGAAAAATATTTCCCAGAAGGATCACAAGATTGGACAAGATTGTTTTGGATGATCGATTTGGATCAGAGACTTGTGACTTTGTATTTCCATACTCTTGTACAATAATTGTTTAGTACACCTGAAATACATAGCGTAAGAAAAAGTTTTAATTTCTACTCATTTTCTTACATTTGAAACACAAATCTGAAATTTGGGATGTTACATCGCGCCGCTCCGGCCATGTGCCACGTGATGTATGCGACTTAACGTGCTCTGTCTCTTTGCATATATATACACTTTGTGCTAGTTGTTTTTGATCCGTGGTTGAGATTGATATTTGAGACTAGCTCGGAAGATATTGCAAAGAAATGAGTGATCGGGTTTTGATGTTCATAGCCATATTACGATAATTGTTTCAATAATTAATTCATCTTTTGAGCTCTATAATTGAGGTAGCTACATTGTCTATGTGTGTTTGTTGGGAGTCTGTGTGTCCACCGTGTACTTAAAAAGTATCAAATAAATATCAGTGTCTCGTTTATTGTTCGTCAAAATAAAACAAATTTTAAGGTATTTCAATAGAAATGGCACTGTGAGCACAATTCGGGCCTCTCACGAGCTAGGAAACAATTCCTCTTATGAGCAATTTGTTGTACATTCCAAATTTGGATACACTCCGGGGTGGATCGAAGCTAAATATTTATGTCTAGCCAATCACCATTCATACGCATACTTCTCCTTCTATCAATCATATGTCCTCCCCAATCACCACGTGCAGTACTTCTCCCTTGTACATTGTGAGAGGTCTCAAACCGTCTGATTAGTTAGCTATAATAAGAGCTCATAGTGAATTTTAGTTAATTGATTCGGTTTGTAGTATATTAGGCTTAAGGGTTGTCATGGCAGAGTTTTGAACTTTGCATCTAGCCTTACAGAGCACCTTTTAACATCAAGAATTTGAGCTTTATCTTTGATTTGTGGTGTTTTCATGATATTTATGATAAGCCTATTCTTTGTGTTTAGATGACATGGTAGAATTTCATGGTTTCATGTTATTTTGGTCATTTAAACTCTGGTTGAATTATCTTTGGGATGTCATTAATTATTCTTTGGAATTAATTTGGTATATATTCGGATGCTAGAACACATAATTAAACATTTGTAGCCTCCTTTTGCATTTCACTGGCTGCCCTTGATGTAATATGTACCATGTTTGATGGTGTTTTAGTGTTGCATGTAATATGTACCTCTGTGCACTACTAATTAGTTTATGTAACTTTTTTGCCTCCTTTGTATATGTAAACATCAAGCTCACTCTTAAGCTATATTGAGTACTATAAGGACTTGCAATATATAGATATTGATGGCACCATATATATTTGTCGTGTTTTCACATACTTTGAGCTATAGCTGATCTCCACATCAAAATAGATTTTTCACATACACGGTTTGTTTTCTTGGTGTGTAACCCTCGGCCTTTTACAGTAGTAATATATCTCAAACTAATTATATAGATAGCAAGTAAGCGAGATGGCGAGCACCATCTTCCCGTTGTCGCGAAGCCGCGCGACGACAATGACACGAAGCGAGATGGCGAGGAGAATCGAAGATGCCTGTGGGCCGGCCGGGTCATCACGGAGGTTAGTGAGTTTGGGGTCCCTCTGCGTCCCAAGAGCTCGGGCGGCGGTTCCGGACCATGTGCGGGATACTTGCAAGAAGCGGGTCCCCATCACCACACCAAGGTGGAAGGATCGGCGAAAGAAGCGAGAGGCGCGTGGACGAACTATTACAAAAGTTCACTATCGAAGCGGGACATAGCGCACGCGTGGAGCGGACGGCGATGCTCACGATCGATAAATCGTGGAAGTCGTTCAAGAGCATTCTTGTCACAAATGCGTGAACAGGGTCGGGCGCCCCGCGAAGTGCAATTCTTGATGCGAGAAACATGGGGCGCCTTTGTTGCTATGAAGGCGGCGCCGAATTTAACGAGCAAAGTCACGGCACAAAGCTCTCGGACACGAAACACTCATCCGCCTGCACTTCGGCACGGCTGAATCGCGAGAAAATATGATGAATGGCGGCGGAGGACAACGCGTTTCGATGTCACAGACCGCGTTCCCTAGCTCTGGTTAAGCGAGGCAAAAGTCTCGCTTTCGAAGCATCTCTTTCACAAACTGTGGACGAGGAAGTGTCTCAACGTTTGGTAAGTATGTCGAACTACCTAGTTAATAACTCCATATATAACTTCATAGTGTCTATAATAACATGATGACTTCTTACAGCGTGAATTATGCGCCCAAACTTCCCAGGGCTCCTTCCATGTAGAGCGAGGAGAAGGATATACTCTCTATGGCCACAGAAACAAAGGAACACCGGTGCATACGAGTCTTGGGGTTACCGTACCATGGAGTCATGGATTCGCGAGGCGACTCTGCATGTACGGAGGTAGGAAGAGATCTAAGGCCGGCGTGAGGACCGGTTCGTCTGAGATGGTGAACATTTTGAAGGAAAGGTGGCAGCATTGCGAGATCAATTGAATCAACTCCTCGGCCAGGCGATCGCAAGCCGCCTGTTAATTTGGGCGATCCTGCTCGACGCCGGGTAGCGTCGCGTCCACGCATAATTACGGACATGGCGATGTCAATTCCGATGAAACGAGATCAAGGTAATGTACATCTATGGAATACAAAGAAAGATAGACCTATAAGACACTTTAGCTAATTACATATCGTTTTGTAGGAGCCGGCGGCTGCAAGCTCGTAGTGAGGTTAGTTGGGTCCATTTCTATTGAGGCCGTAGCGAGATGGTGCATCCATACCGGGAAGGGTAGTGCGGCACGGTGTCGGTGGGCGCGAGGGTTACGCCCGGGGTGGAGGTGGACATGGTACATGAACATTTCATGGCCGTCCATTTGGAGATCGCGAGCGAAGAGATCACAACACTAGGGGATGCCGTGCACGTTTTATCGGTGGCCCAAGAAGGACATCGTCTGGACCCGGCGATCTGCGATCTCAACACGACCATTCCTCTCCAACGGGACCCTCTATGACTCCACCTCATATTTCGCCTCGAGAAGGCCACCTTTTGGTTCCTTGGAAGACATCGAAGGAACAAGAAAAGCGTGTCAATGTCGGGTCCGAAGTCATCTCGAAGAAGACGACAATGCTTAAGACCAAATCAAAATTGACGGCGCCCCTCAAGTCCGACAAGTCGGCGTGTCGGGAAGTACATCCTCGGAAAACAGTTGTGCTCCCACGCGATGATGGGGCGTGTTGGATATGCTTGTCGGGCTTTGCATGCACAGTACTTGGATAGGACCCAAAGGGGTGCGACAACGGAATCACCGTCGAATACGAGGATAAGCATTTCTTCAGCGGGCGAACCACTTAGTCGTGGGCTTCAACGACCTATATGACCTATTCAACCTCGTTGGCCTTGGCGCTCGCTTCTACGATGTTGGACGCGTAAGTGCATACAATCAAGTTCTACATTCACGTAATACGATAAATATCACAGCTCATTTCTTATATACGGATACATGATGAAAAATGTCCGGAAATTGGAAAGAACCGGTGGGTTTCCTCGACCCACATGTGGTATCATTGCAAACCATCCAAACAAACCCGTCCTTCGTCGAAATACATAACACGGGCATTGCCGTCGGCGAGAACACGAAGTACATCGTGGTGCCCTACAACGAGGTAAGTGTCACTACTTGCTCTACTTTATCACGCGACACGAACTCGGGTTTAATGACTATATTGACATACATGAGTAGGTACCACTGGATCCTTTTAGTCATCATACCAAGAGGAACCATGTGATATCGTTGATTCCTAATCACAACAACCACGACTTGACATTCTAGGAGGAATACTAAACAAGTATGCTCATTTCATTCATACATAACTCTATTTTAGTCTTCATTAGTTTGAAATGGTCGAGGATAAATTTTTGGAATCATGTAGGTCATTCATCGACTATTTTGCCAACAAAGGAATATCTGATGGAAAGAGCGCCCAACTAACACACAGGACAAAATTTCGATGCAGCGCTATAATCGATAATCTATATCATACTTCATAATAACGCATCTCGAGCGATATATGTAATTCTATTTTTGCGGTGCACATGACAAAAAATGATGAGTTATGTGCAATCTCGTTTGCCATCATATGGACCAAATCATTAGAGCTAGGAAGAAGGATCAGAGGTTTGTGAATCTCCAAATAATTATTTTCTAATTATAAAATTAAATATATATGCATAACATTTTACTCTTGCTAGCGGCAGGGCTTGAATATAGAATTAGATGGACTCCTTGATAATGAGATCAAGGACATTCGAGGAAGCTCTGCGGCTTTATCATATCGAGAGATAATTAAGGACAGGAGAATTTCACTCAGCTGAGGCGAGTGCATCACCACTGTAGGCACTTCTCAACCACTGCAAACAATTGACTCAATTGTAATCCAATTTATTTTGTAACAATACTTGAACAAATGTGATCTTTTGTAATTTATTTTGAGTAATGATCGATTCGGTTTGTGCGACAATTGATTATACGTGATGTATACATTTTTTTGTATGCTTGTTTTGAGAGGGCATGGCTAGCAATTCACGATGCTAGCAAAAATCGAAAAAATGTAGTTAGTTTAATGAACTATCACGAGGCGGTTTTTATAAAAAGCGATGCAGCGAAGACAATATCACGAGCGGTTCTAAGTAAGCGTTATGTGAACTTTCAGTATCGCAGGCGGTTCTAAAAAAAACGTGCGTGAACTCGAGTATCACGAGCGGTTTTAACAACGGCAAATGCGTGATAATCTGACTTCACGAATGTTTCGTGTAAATAACGTGCATGAAGAAAGAGTATCGCGAGCGGTTTTACATAGAACCGTTTGTGATATTACGACTTCCGAGCGTTTTGTGACCATAACCGTGCAGTGATACTGCATCTTCCGCAGCGGTTGTTTATAAAAACCGTTTGTGATAGTCATATCACGAGCGGTTTACAACCGTGCCTGTAATAACCACACATTATCGAGAGACCTATTTTCGAGACGGTTGAAGCAATGTGCGTGATAACGATTACGAACCGTCTATGATGGCTTTTACGTAGTAGTGGTTTTCTTGAGTTGAGTCGTTAAACTTATCGACTCTTGCGACCCGATCTTTAGTTACGGCGGAGCATGGCCCGGCACAAAAACTAGAAAGAAAGGTGTTTCTCCTGTAGCTCGGCTAGTCGTCGTCACGCATTGCCCATATCTGAAGGTAATTCACGTACCCAAGCCCCGAGCGCTTGACAAACGATCGAAGACTGGGTTTTGATTCCCTTCATTATCGGCCATTCTCTCTCTCAAGCGCCCGTTGCTTTGGGGTGGGCTACGAAGTGTAACACAAGCGAGTTCCCAACTCGTCGTAAAATTCTGAAATTTTGTGCTTGTAAACTTTGTTCTGGTTATGCGTGATAATTTGACTTGGTATTCCAAATCGGTGATCGCGCATCTCATCATGAACCGTTTCTTTGCCTAGTTGTTATCCCATCCACGAGTTGGCTTCTATCCATTTGTGAATGTATCAATGGCCACAAAGGAACTGAAACCTCTGGAGCTACAGAGAACGGTCCTAGGATATCAAGACCCTAGGTTGCAAAAGGCCACGACAAAGGGATTGTTTGCACTTTGGTGGTTGGTGTATTCTTTTCAAGATAGGCGTTTTATCGATTAAACTGGTTTTGGGAGAACCATGAGAGCTTTAAATTGAGTCTTGGTTGTTTTGGAGCGAAGATTAGGAGATCTTGGAAGTGAAGACTTGACCAAGAGCTTGAAGGAAGAAATGCTGGACGATGGCAAGAATTTACGGACAGCTAGCTCTTAATTAGCAAATAGTGTTAAAATGAGAAGTTAATCCAACTAAAACTTGTGGGAATAAAAGGGTAAGAAGTGATATGAGTTAGCTAAGTTATGACCCTCGTTTAGTGATTTTACCTTGCCTTTTAGCGGTGATAGGCCAAGGGATGATTTACGAAATTTTACCTTCCTAAACGATTGCTCGTTCTTCTATCTGAGTTAGTCATACAGGAAGTTGAGTTTGTAAATTGAGATCTTGCGTTGATTTTATGCTGGTTTTTAAGCTTCTGGAGTTCATTTGGTAGAGATGTTAATTGTTTTCCTTGCCTTCAGTTTTCGAGTTTGTCCCTTATCCATCTTAGTATTTATCCCCACCCCAAACTTTTAGCAGGATCCCCTAATCGCGTCTTTTAGCTTCTAGTCTTCGGGTTGCGTTGCTAACCCATCTCTTAAATGTCGAGGATGTGCAGACGGACCAGCGGACTAGGTCAGCAAGCTGGCTGGAATGAAGATCTTTCGATCTCTGACTGTCCGGACAAGACTCGCTGCGCCTCCACTCGGCGATTGTGGCGGAGGTTGTTCCCATTGCCACAGGAATAGCGATTACCTCCCTTTTCCTTGGCTATGGTGAAGGAGCCATGTAGTCAAGGTCGTGAACTAGGAAAGGTCAAGGTCTGTCAGCGCTGTGGTGGGGAAAGACACTACAGCAACGAGTGTACTACAACCTGCCCAAACTGTGATGAAGACCACTTGCCTGGAAATTGTCCGACTGCCAGAATCACTTGTTTCCTCTGCGAGGGAAGCAATCACTATCCCAAGGAGCATAGTATGAACGAGGTAATCACTGAGTCACTAGAACTACAACGGCTTCTTGATCGTCATGAGGCACCGCGACCACCAATGCATCCAAATCGGAGAAGTTCTGGATGATCTATACGAGGCTGCGGGACAAATTACCGATCTATACTTTCCACAACTTTCACGTTGTGGTCAAAGATCCGTTGTTCTTGGGGCGAGAAGAAAAGATAAAGGATCGTCATGGCGTCAACGGATAGGCGATGTCACTTGTTTCTTACGCAACAACAAGGGTCACTATGCGCATTATTGTCCTAAAGAGTGCGGCCACCCTCGTCGCTTTGCGGTCGTGCCCCAATCTCCCTGCACTGCGAGTTAGCGAGCGGCCTCGCAATTTAGCCCGAAGTCACTTGTTTCCTCTGCAAACTCAAGGGCCATTATGCTAATAATTGTCCTAAGAGGCTTGCAGCAACCTCTTGTTTCTTTTTACGGCCCGTGATTCGATCCCATGCACCTGCGAAACATCGTGACCTGAGGGTTGTTCGTACTCAAGTCAACTCCATCTCAGCTGGGAAAGCACAGGAGGTACCCGACGTCGTGTTAGGTACGCTTCTTGTTACCTCTTGCCCGATACTATTTTATTCAATTTAGGAGCATCTCATTCCCTTGTATCCCCATCTTTTGCTACTATTGATGGTCTTTGTTTTGCTCTTCTATCGGTGCCGGCACCACCTCGGTTTATCAAGCCTTGCTAAAGCCTACCCGTTTCCCTAAGAGGAATGCTACCATCAGGGATGTCCTCGATCGTTTGACTTGAGTGACACCCATACGTCGTACACATCCAAGGGCATCACCTGTATGTATTGCCTCAAGTTCTGCGCCTTAGTGGCCATAGTCCTTCTAGCAGGCTAGGCTGCGGAGGATGACTCGTATAGCTAGTTATCAGCGAGGCCCCATTCGTTAGTGAAGTAACCGGACAAATTGCTCCCCTAGCGAGAATGGCCTTGGTTCCACCAAGCTAGTTGTGGGGGTGACTGCATACCTAGCTAGCGGTGAGATCCGTTGTTGGCGGAATTGACCGGACCAATCGCTCCACCGGCTAACAACGGTCTTGCACCATCAACCATAGAGCCTAGAAAGATCTCTCGATCTATCAATCCTTGGTATATCTGGACTTGTTAAGTTTCTCGTGTCAACTAAAGTGACATATTTTCTACAGATCAAAACCAAGATTAGTCGGTCACTTGGCGAGCTTTGAGCCTCAAAGGCGTGAGCTTGCATGGTGTCTGCAGAAGCGTCGTTTGAGATCATGATTCTTTGTTCACTTCACGACTATGACATAGTGCTGCAAGGGCTATGAGTTTTCATCTTCCTCCTCAGAACAAGCAGAATCTCGGGACGAGATTCTTGTAGGGGGGGGGGGGATTTGTAACATCCCAATATTTATACTTGGGTTTCAAATGTAAGAAAATGAGTAGAAATTAAAACTTTTTCCTACATCATGTATTTCCTGTTGTACCAAGCAACTCTTGTACAAAAGTTATGGAAATACAAAGTCACAAGTCTTTTTAATCCAAAATCTCAGTTTCCAAAAACAATCTTGTCAAACCTTTGGATCATCTCCTGGAAATACTTTTCTTAAGTTCTAGGATTGATGTGTGACCCCTCTGAAAAATTTCACAATTTTTAGAAATTGTTTGAATGCTTTTGGAGGCAAGTCAACCCAATTTAAACTCTGGTCAAACCTTGGTCCAGCAGCATTGTAGAATTTTTGGGGGAATTTGTGCAACACCAAAACCTCTGAAAATTTTACACAAGGGTAATATTTGAGTCAGCAAGCTCCTGTAAAATTTTCAGAATTTTTGGAGTCAATTTGCTACCTCAACCAATTTCCCCAAAGTTCAGCTCTTTTAAAAATAAAAAAATTAGAACTCTGGTTCGAGTCAGACTCGGGCTCGAGCCCAAGCCCAACTCGACCAACTCGGTCGGACCAGGTGCGCTTAGTCGCGCTCGGGCGCGTAGGGCCGAGCCGTTGGATCAACATCCAACGACCACGACCACCCCTACCCCCTTTTTCACCTCGGGACCTCGGCGCCCTGTCGCCCAATTTTGATCTAGCGCCACGACCTCCTCCTCCTCCTCTGTTGTTTTCAAAGCACCAAGTCGAGATCTAACTTTGTCCACGTTGAATCAAGCGGCCAACAATCACCAAGTGTATTTTGGGCGTCTTCAACCTCTGGCGTCGTGGCGATGGGGAGTGATGGCGTGTCAACTCATGCTCCCTACAATTGCCCTAGCCGACATTAAAATGTGTGGAAGATACTTTCGGCCATGCCATACCCTATACTACCATCTACCACCTTTTTCTTGTCGGCCTTGCCTTGTGCTTTGAACTTTGTCTCCCGAAAAGCCCTTGTTGGCAAACCCTAGTGCTCCAAGATTTTTAAGCACCCTCGGCACCTCCTAGTATGTCTTTGGACCACCCTCAAGCTCCACCTCCTATTGTAGAGCTTAACACACCCAAATCAAAAATGCACCATTGTTGGCCAGTGGAGTTCCTTTGGTGTTCTTGGTGCTCAGTGGTTCTCCCCACAATTCTTTGCACCATTTCTACCTCCTTACCATCTTGAACATATCCCTCACTTGATTTTGGATTTGATTCGCGAGGATCTGTCCAATTTAGGGATTATTCAAATTCGGCTGAAATTGGTCATCTTCTTCCTCGGCTTCGGTGAGTGGCCCATTTTCGAATTAATTGTTCGGTAACCACATGAACCATAATGAAGCTCTATTGATACTTAGGTACCACTCAATTTGCTCGGTGCCATTTTCCACCTCTCTTCTCCAAGTCCGTGAGCTCCTCAGGACCATTTGCTCTGCCAACTTTCAAGGCTTCCCTCCATCGGTAGATTCTTATTAGTCCATAGATGTGCGAAGCCATTCCTTTGACCACCGAAGCCTTGATCGTTTTGAGTTGCGATAAAGAGTCCCTTTTCCGTTTCAGGCTGGCGCGTTACGAACCACCACGCGTGGCGGGTTTGCCCATTAGGTTCATAGCGCTATTGCGATTCCATTTCGATTACGTGTTGGCGCGCCATGGCGGAGATCACGGCGACAAGCCATTGAAGTCGCACGGGTTTTGCCAGAGGAAACTCCGTTTTGTCAAAAATTTGGACGACATTAATGCCCAATCGGTGTTAATCATTGGGTATTAATGGTGTCTCAATCGCGCCTTTGTGTGCGCACAGAGGCCAGTCTTTAAGTCCCGCGCGAGCAGATTCCGCGCACCATTAATGTTAAAACCGGTGTTTAATTGGGTTTTGCCATTAATTCTTGTCGGAAAGGTCTTTTCTCGATCACTTACGCGTGGGCCTCAACCTCACGTTGTCGTCTGTTGACCAGCCGCCTGGACCACCTTCACGACCTCCTAGATTTGATATCCACCGTTGGGACCTCTTAGTGTAATCTTGGCCGTTAAATGACCTCCTAGAGTTAGATGCGGGCGTTAGATCTTTTGTGCAAAATCCTTAGGTGTCGGGACCTCCCTAGTCCTATCTAGCCATTTAGAACCTCCTTAGATCTAATCGGGGCGTGAGCACCCTTGGTGTTCAGTAAAGACCTCCTGGTCATTTTACAAAGACCACCCGAGGACCACTTGGGGTCCTCTTTGCAAAAGACCTCCCACTGGTCCTTGTTCGGAGAAGCTAAGTCACATGACCTCTTTTGGGCGGATCTGGACCGTTGAAGACCTCCCGTGGAGATCGTGGCCGTCAGACCTCTCTCTATAAAACCTTATCGCTTTAGACCTCCCCCTCGTCTGGACCGTTCGGGACCTCCCCACATCCATCCCGAGCCGTCCGGACCTCCTCCGGCTAAAACCACAGCATGCGCATCGGACCTCCTCGATTAAATCTGGATCGTTCAAGACCTCCCGGTAGATCTTGACCGTCCCGACCTCCTCCGATTAGATCCTTCCGGCGAGGACCTCCCGTAGCTCGGGCCGTTGGATATCCATCTAACGGCCTGAACCTCCTCGGCGCTTTAGCTGCATCGATTGAGATCTTGGTCATTAAGACCTCCTCGATAAATCTTAGCCGCCAAGACCTCCCCTTCTTTAGATCTCACCGTTCGGACCTCCTTCGGCTTGATCGTGACCGTTAAGACCTCCCTTGTGAGATCTTAGCGTCGGGACCTCCTCGGTGGACTTAAGCGTAGGACCTCCCCACGAAGATCTAGGCCGTCGGGACCTCCCAGAAATCTTGGCCGTCGGACCTCCTCCGTGGGTTTTGAAGTTCTAGGACCTCCCCTAGTGATGGACCGCGGATCTTGATCGGCGGCCACGACCTCCTATTCGCGCGAGCTCCTCGCGTCGCGTTGTCGCGTCCATCTCGTCGGGACCATTAGATCCAATCTTAACGGCCACGACCTCCCGAGTTCGTCATTCGGTTGGACCTCCCGAGAGCTCCAATTTTCTAAGTATTTGATGTTTTAAATTTCAAAGTGCATAACTTTGTCATTTTAACTCCTTTTGATTGATCAAATTGCATTAGCTTTGCGATAAAATGAACTTCAATCTGAGAATGAACTTAGGCACTTTTCTATGGCGAAAAATGGAATAAACTGTAATAACGTAGGTTTCAATATAAAATGTTGTTTAGAAACTCATAAAAATTTATAAAATGCATAACCTCTTCTCTGTAGTTCCAACGAGCAAACTAAACTTTGTTAAAATCCTCTAGTAATGTACATTAGTGTAGAATAGGTTTTAATCAGTCTTTCCCACTTTGAAATTCGGGATATACTAGTTTTACAACTAAGAAAAATCATAACTAATTCATTTTAACTCCAAATTGTGCAAACTCAATTTTGCTCTTCTTAGAATGTCTTAACCTACCTACCATAAAATTTCAGACTCTAGTTCATTCTAGAAATTTATGCCATGAACAATGTGAGATAGGAATTAAATTGAATTATCGGTGATAGAAATTATTTTAGCCATAGCTTTTTCATGTTAAGTCAATTGACCTGTTTCTTGTTCCTAAAATTGTCTAAAATCATCCTCTAGCTGCTGTATAAATTTCATGAAATTTGGTTATCCTTTCTTTGTGGGATTTTATTTGGAGTTCTTGTTCTTATTTGGTTATCGCCTTTTAGCGTTAGGTTCCAAAGGAATTATTGATTACGTTAGTGAATCCTCTGCAGTAAGAAAGTGATCTACAGCAAGGCATGCAGTGTAACATCATTTGATCATATTGCTCCTACTACTTTTAAATTCTAATATCTTGTTTGCAAGACCTAAGTATGCATGCTTCTTGTGTCAAGATTTATTTTGTCGATTAAGGTAGCTAATCCCATTGCATGGTTGCCCTTAAATTGTTTATCCCATTACAAAACATAAGTTATTAATATATTGGTGAATTAGAGCAGGTGATTTAATTATGTTTTTATTGTCCTTACGGTGTCATGCTTAGCAATGCTTAGTTCTGGTAGAATTGGGCGGTTATCGACTTAGTCGATGACCTTGATCACCTAAATGATTATTATGACTCTACATTTCAGATTTGTGCTATGTTTACTTGTAAAAACTAAAAATGAAAGCAAAGCGATTTGGACTTGGGCACAATGGTAAGATGGTGTGAGTTTGGGTGTGAATGGAATGGTGCCCAGGTCAATTAAGGACCGAACTACTTGTGAGTACACTGTTATCAGAGCATTTTGAGTGCGTGCTAACCACACTAGAGGTATGAGACCTCTCTTGACTTAGTACTTTAGCGTGTGTTGGCTACGCGTCGCGGTGGAGCATTGTAGTTGTCAGTAAGCTTTACCCCAAGGGTAGTTGTCTTCTGACTTTACAATGTAGCGTATGGTGCGGTCCATACAAGCGACTCGTAGTTGATGCACAATATTGGAAATGTCTTGTTAGACTTAGCGTACTGCATACCTAAGGAAGTATGCTAACCATGGTGGTGGAAAGGCGATGCAAGTGTGGGTACATTGGTACACCTGCAGGTTAAAACTATTCGAATAGCCTCGTCTAGGTTATGGACACGATTGGGTAAGCTTTTCAAGAGTTAGACTACAACCTTTTTAAGTAAAACTTGACATGGGTGAGTACGAATGGGTAATTCGTGCTATTGTTGTGATGGCTATTGGGTTAGTCATCTCTAGGTTGTTGTTACATTATTACTTATGGTATCATTGTTATTTATGCAAATAAAATTCAGATTGTCAAAATTGCCTTCAACATATTATCTATTGCAAATAAAACTTGCTTTATCTTTGAAAATTGACCTTGAACCTTCTCCTTTGATTATAGCACGTATATAGTAGTAACTAGGTTTTGTTACAGTAAGTCTTGCGAGTACATTTTGTACTCATTTGCTTTGCTTAATTGTTGCGAGAGGAAGAGGTTGATCCCCAATGGGATCTGCTTTTGTGAGTTGTGCTACTGTTGGGACGACTAGCTTGGCGGCGGTCGGTTGCCTACAATGATTATGTGGCCAACAGTTGGTTTTGTCTTAGCCATCTTATGACACTTTTGCTTCATTTATTAATGATACTTGTTGTTATTTGGCAGTCAGGCCCTTGTTGTAATAACTTTATATTATGTATGTCTCTACTTGAAATTGTTATATCGTGATGTATGGAATTGATGCATGATTTTGTAGCAGTGTGTATCTGCATTTATGGGAAGCATACATATCTCGAAACTTAGTTTATTTGTTTTGTGATGCTAGAGTCAATGGAAGGCTAAGCATTACAAGTCAAATAAATCGGGTCCTGTCGAACCGGATTAACGTCCCGGATCTTACGTGCATTTACGAACTAGTCCCATGATCGGTAGCTAGTTCACACGATAAACAAATATGGTAACAAATTCATATCACAATTTTATTAATAATCAGAGTTTATTACAAAGGAGGCTTACAGGCCCACAATAAAATAAACACGTGGAAGGCGAAGATGTAGTAGGGTCCGACAATGCACGCCACGAGGCAATCGGCCGGGTAGCGGCCTGGTCGTCGAGGTCCACATCGGTAGCAAAGTCCTTCTCCTCTGAAATTTTGTTTGCATAAAGCAGAATGAGCACAACTTAGTGCTACGCAAGTTACACCCATCAAGTAGCGAGAATGAAATGCATATATGGATGTAACAAGGATGGCTTATGTGTTAATTTGCATAAAGCAGCATTTTCTTTAAATACTTGTACTAAGTTCCAAAGCAATTATTCTATACTACAAATCATTTTGTAAATTCTCAGTTTTATAGTCAGATAACATTCACACATGAATGGTGAAGGATACCTTCCTATCACATGGCTTCCTACTCAAATTCCCATCTGGATAAACCAGTTTTGAAGAAGTTTATTTTCAAACAAAACCAAAGTCTAACTTTGAGTAGTTCTGCTAGCATGTCCGTAACCGTGGACATGGCTATTCGAATAGTTTTACACTCTGCGAGAGGTTATGCGACTTTACCACAAGAGATAATCAACTTGTAATGTCAAAATCGACACACTTAGAAGGTGTGCGACTAAGTGATTATCACGAGACCTTTACTGCGCCATTCCACCGCGTTTACCCCTCGCTAAGGTTTCGCCACCCCCTTTGGAATAAAGACCTCGGGTTGGGCCCCTCTTGCGCTAGGTGGGTCTAACATAAGTCGTAACATGACTACCCATTGCATCGCGAGGGAGCGACCACGGTGAAACATTGCAAATTAGTTGACGAGTCCCGCCCACGGGACATGTGGTGATGCGATAAGGCATAGCATCATGCGCTCGAAGACCGGTCCTTAAGCGGCTTGGGCAGCTTTCCAGCAAAACCCATGGGCCTCAACCATACCGGATTGAGCGATGCGGTGAACATGCACCCACCAAACATCCATTATGCCCAAGTTCAAACCCATTTTCATTTTATTTTCCGTAAAAGCATTTGTAAACCTTCTATGGTAAAACAATACCATAGAACGATTTAAATCAAATTTGAGCGATTTGGCTAACCTTTCCCAAATACAAGATTTGATCTAAGCATTGGCTAAGCATAAGTCTAATTTTAATATCATTTTACCTCACCGGTGACAAGGTATTCACGTACAATATTCAAATTGGCCATACAAGGAGAATTGGATTAACTAGGCAATTAAAGCAGGAATTAAAATAATTGCATAAACATAGGCATCGGTGATAATTTAAAATGAAATATAAATATTTAAAATAATGGGATCAATATGATCAAAGGTATAACTTGCCTCGCTTGAGGTGGCGTTGTTTTCTTAGATCACCTTCACGAGCGTGCGGTGTTGAGGTGGCGTTGTTTTTCTTAACGAGTTACCTAGTACTCACAAGTACTATCTTGAGTAGTCCAAGTGTATGATCACGATGATCATACAGTCAAAATCAATCCTCTTATGTTGCTCTTCAATCGGCGTCAAATCGACTCTCAGGGTCGTTGAAATCTAATGTAAAATCGCCAAATTCAAACTAAACTCAAATAAATTCAAAAGATAGATCAAAATAACTCCAAATAGAAATATTTTGGTTTAGTTAGCTAGGTTATAATTTTATAAAGATTTTGCAACTTGAACCACCCAAATCGGAGTTTGGATGCAAAAGATATGAATTTTAGAAGTTTGGAATTACATGGAATAATAAATTAGGGTTTAAAGGAATTACTGATCAAATGAACTCAAAATTAAATAATTTTGGTTTAGATAGCTAGATCTTGATTTTATATGAATTTAGGAATTTGAATCGTGAAATCGGAGTTCGTATGAGGAGAAACGAACCAGGAAGTTCTAAATCTAAATAAAATCCTAAAATCGATTTTATTGAATTTCTTGAATTATTTTCTAAAGGAAATCCTAATTATTGCATAAGTGCGTCGTGACTGATTTTGAATTTAAAATTATTTCCAACGGTGGGACCCACTGTCGGTCTAATAATTATGTGGACCAAGTCTCACAGTGATTGAGACTCGGGGGTGTAGGGTGTGCCATGCGAGCATTGACTGGGCGCCACATGGGCAAAGGTGGCGGCGAGGCGCCGGGTGGCGCTGAGTGGCGCCCTGCGTGCGGTGCCACGTCGGCACTAAAGTGGGCGCTCGATGTCGAGCTGCTTTGTGAGGACCCCAATTTATTTGGCTTGTAATGCTTAACCAACCACCTAGTCTAGCATCACAAGTCAAATAAGCGAAACCTCGAGATATGTATACTTCAATCGGTATACATACCTCTCCACAAATTATGCATCAACTCCATTACAAACATAGAGTCCAAACATTACACTAATAAGCGGTAAGTAACAACGGTAGAGTTATTACGGACAATGGTGGCCAGGCCAAGATACAAAAATACCAAAAGACGCAATGAGCAAAGTGCCATAAGATGGCTATAAACAAAGCCAATCGCGTGCCTTCACCTGAAGGCATCGGCCGGACGGACCAAGCCTAGTCGTTCGGACACGAAGCGGCAATAGAACTCACGAAGTGAGGCCCTTGGGCTCGCCTTCTTCCTCTGCAACAAAACATTAAGCAAAGCACACAGTACAAAGATTGTCTTTGTACAGTAAGGCGACGTGTGAACTATGCGGACTGTTCATATGCTACATGCGAGCTTATTTGGTGGAGGCCATATGTTTCATTTGCACAAAGCAGATTGTTTGCAATAATGTAATACGGTTGAAAGCAAATTTGCAATTCATTTTAATGTGGAAATAACTTGATAAAGTAATAATAACAAAGAATAAAGATAAACAACCTAGAAGTGACTATCCCAAAGTCACCACAACAATATACGAATCCGGATTCGTACCACAAATCAAGTTTTAGTTAAAGGTTGTAGTCTAACTCTTGAAAAGCTTACCCAAGCGTGTCCATCACCTAGGGCGAGGCTATTCGAATAGTTTTAACCTGCGGGGTGTACCCTTGTACCCACACTTGAGGCCTTGCCTTTAAGCCAAAGCACACTACGAAGGTATGTTAAGCACAGCTAAGTCCTCGAGACTTTTTCCAATATTGTGTATTAACTACTGAGCCGCTCGTATGGATAGAAATCCATCTGTGACATGGTAAAGCCGAAAGACAACTACCTTTGCGGGTAAAGCTTTTCGGACAACTACCATGCTCCCAACACCATCCCTCCTGCGACCTCCTGCGACCGGGCCAATACACGTAAAGTACTAGGTCAAGAGGGTCCCATACCCTCTAGTGTGGTTAGCACGTCGAATGCTGGATAACGAGTACTCACAAGATGTTCGGTCCTTAATTGACTCGGGCACCATTCGATCCACACCAGATCACACCAACATCTGTTGTGCCCAAGTCTAAATCATTTTGTTTTTCATTTTAGTTTTCACAATTAAACATAGCAAGAATCTTTGAAACATAAAGTTATAGTAATTTTGTGTGATCAAGGTTCTGAAACTAAAGTCGATAACCTTGATTCTCTGATAGCTAAGCATGTCTAAGCAAATTGACCGGATCTACTAAGTGACAAGAGATCATCCAGATCTCTAATCACGACAATTACCTAGGCTCGGTAGTAGAGATCAATGTTTTGTCTACAGGATATGCAACTCTGGTTTAACTAATCAGTTTAACACAAATTAAGCAATGCATACATCAGGTTGAAACAAAATATTAGACTTTGAAATCTGGGATTATCATGATCAAACTGCTTGCACATTGTATTGTTCGGAATGCTCAACTTTGTTGCAGAGATCGTTCTCGGGGTTCATGAAATGTGAAAGCCTAACGATTGAACAAATAACGTGAATAAGAGCGAATAACAACGACAAAACTCAAACATTCAATAACAACAAAACATACCAAAACTCTCGGCAGCCTAAGCAAGATATAACAAAATTTTAGAAACAGAGAATAATTCATTTTAAGTTATTATGAATTTCCACGAATTTTCTAAGCTAAATACACATCAAAGCACTTTGTTAATTACTTAACAAATTTTCATGAATAAAACAGTATCTAAAATCTATCCTGATAATTAGTGCACTAAAAATGAAAATTCTGATTTGGATTCTTGGATTTGGACAATTGTTGAAAAGATATGAATTTTCTAATTTTGGAAAATGCATAATACATCATTTAATCATTTAACAGATTTTTGCTACTGAGACAAGATTGAAACTAATTTTAGTAAATAATACATTTAAAATGAAAATTATCAAGACTTGGTTTCATGCGATTTGGAGATAAATTGAATTAGTTATACATTTTCTAAGTTTAATTGAATTAACGATTACGGCAAATGAAAAGCATTTAAATCAATAAAGCATTAAAACCTTTTACACCCACGGTGGCTATCCTAAACGGCGGATGGGCGACGGCGGGCGACGGGACAACCCGGCTGCCAGAAAGCGCGTGAAGCGTATTCAAAATCGTCTTCAACTTAACGAAACGCAATCTTTCAACACATGCCCAGATAAAAATTAGCTTCCGGAGAAAGCGTATAACGAAATTTACACAATCCTAAGCGACATCATGGACCCACATGGCGGCTTCTGAGTATAACGAGCGGTTGGATTAAGCGATTTCCTAAACGCGATTAACGGAGGGCCCACAAGCGAACTCAAACTAAACAAGATTAACGCTAAACTAATCACCACCGGCGGTTCACGGCGCGCCGCGGAGCACGGCGGCGCGGCGCGCGATGGATCGCAAACGGTGAGTTTCAAGGCGAGTGAGTGATACCCGGGTTCCACGAGACTTGCGAACCCGGTGGTGGCGGCGGGCGATGGTCGGCGAGCGAGCTCGCGGCGGCGGGCCCGGAGAAAGAAGGTGCGGTGCTCGCGGCGATGGCGCTACGAGCGATGGGAAGCTTGGCGGTGCGCGCGGCCGCCTTGACACCGGAAAGGTTAAGCCCGATTCTGCGGCGAAGGAAGTGCGGCGGCGGGAATCACCGCGGCGAAATCACCGAGCTCGAGGAAGAAGCGGTTGCGCTACCTTGGTGATGCACCAAAGAGGAAAACAAGACTTCCATTAGACTTCGGTGGATCGGGCGATCCTAAAGGACCAAGCGCGAAACAAAAACTCACTAGATTGCGAGAAAGCTTACGGGACCAAGATCACGAGGCGGAGGCGATGAAGTAGCTCTGGCGATGCGATGCCGCGATAATGATCGGTGGCAAAAATGGAAGCGGCGTGGTGAGAGGAGCACAACGGTCGGCTCGGCGGCGCTAGCGCGGCGCTAACCGTTCCCTTCTCGTGAAAGCGAGCGGCGGAGGCGAAGCGAAGAAGCGGCGAATGGGTGAGCTCAAAGTCTTTAAGTCGCAGCGATGCTTCTCGGGTGACACGAGGGCGAGAAGGTGGCGGCGGCGAGGCGTGGCGAGCATCGCGCGGCGACGCGAGACTCCGGTGAGGCAGCGAGAAGGCGAGAAGAACGACAAGGATGGCCCACCGTCGATGAAAGCGATGAAGCGGTGCGGCGAGTCAAGTGCGGCGCAGGCGGTCGACTCGATCAAGAAAATCTGGACGCTCGATGCAAGCGGGCCGGTGAGATCGATGTAAGCATTCGGACAGGTCGGCGAGCCAATCAATTGTGGACGTTCGATCTGCATCGGACGGTTAACAACGATCGCGCGCAGCGATGCAGCTGAAAGCGGTCGGCCGAGTCAAGTGGCGCTGATCGGACTCGAGCGAGGTTAGGTCGAGCAGAGGCGATGATTCGGTTGAATTAGAAAGACAAAGAAGGTTTGGGGAATTTTAGAGTAGCTCCTTAGCTCAAAAATTCCAAAATTTTATGGGAGCTTACTGGAACAGAGGACAACCTTGTGTAATTTTCCAGGAGTTTTTATGCACTAGATTTCTCCCAATAAAATTCACAAGCTGTTGTCGGAGGTTTGACCAGATTTCTAAACTGGTTTGACTTGGGCATTTGAAATAGCAATTAAAATCTAAAATTGTGAAATAATTCAGGAGGTAGATAGGATTATCAAGATGATGGGAAAAATAATTTCAGAGGATGATCACAAGTTTGAAAGCCAGAATTTGTTGACAACAATTTCCAATCACAAATTAAATTCTAAAATTGGAAGCTGCTATGGAAAATTGTAGAAACTTTCAAATGATTTCATGAGGCAACAAAAGTTTTTATTCCTCTTCAAATCTTACATTTGAAATACAAACCTAAGTTAGAAATTGTTACATCGCGGCGATAGGAGCTCGGCGAGGGGTGTGAGTGATACCAAGCAAGAGGAGGCGACGGGAACTCGGTGCTTACCACGGCGGCGCAAAGGGCACGAGGGATTTGCGGCGGCGAGGTAAGGCGGCGGCGATGTCGGACTTCGCGGCGTTCGGTGGAGCTCGGTGGCTGGAAGATGCGCGCGAAGTCGGCGGAGAGGTGGCGAGCGATGAGGTGGTCGGGTGGCGAGAAATGCTTAACGGCGGGAGAGCGAGTTTGGAGTTTGGGGTTCGGCGGAAAACCTCGAATTCACGGCGATTGAGAGAGGTAGGTAGGCTTGGGGCGCTTGGTTGTGTGCAAAAGTGCGCACCCGGTGCTCCTTCTTATAGGGGCGGAGGAGGTCGGGGGCGAGAGATCACGCGCGGAGGTTGCGGCGGCGTTGGCGCGGCGTTCGGCGATTGCCGCCTGCGGACGACGGGGGGCAGCGGTCGGGAGGAGGCGGCGAGATGAGGGAGGTGTGCGCCGCAGCGCGAAGAATGCAGGAGAATACGTGGGATTGAGGCTCCGTGGCGCGTTAATGGCGGCCGGTGCGGCAGTTGTGAGAAGAAGGCGGGGAGAAGATGGCGCGACCAGCGGATCTTGATCCGATGGTGTGGAGGGGCGTGGGTGACGTGGAGCGGTGAGGGCCGTGCGATGTAGATCGGGCGGTTGGGAGAGGAGGCGGTGGTAGCGGGCGGAGACACGGGCGGAGTGGGCGCAGCGCGTGAGAGAGATGGGCCGAAAGAGGTTTCGGCCCAAAGGTCTAACTGGGGTTTTTAATTGGTTTTCCTATTAATTTAATTCCAAAAATTATTTAAATTTTTATTTTTCAGATAAAACCAAATGAAACTTCAAGAACTTCAAATAAATTTTAAATTTTGACTTTTACAACTTCAGGAATTCAAATAAGACAATTAACCTCAGGCAAATTCTCAGAAAAACCAGTAAAATAATAATTTTATTTATTTTATTTTGGTAACAACACTTTGGGATGTTACAGTCCTCACATGGATGTCGAACGCCCCAAGTTCGACTGACCACTTTGCCATGCGTTCCGCTGTTTCCCTATTTTGGAGGATCGCCCCCAAGGGAAACTCAGACGGCACAGCTAGTTTGTGCGTCTGAAAATAATGCCGTAGTTTCCTCGAAGACATGAGGAGGGTGTATAGAAGTTTTTGAACCTGAGGGTAACGCTCCTTAGGTCCGTGCAAAACCTCACTTACGTAGTATACTGGTCGTTGTATGTTTTCACGTTCTACAACCAGTACTGCACTTACTGCCTGTGGCGTGGCAACTAGGTAATGTGAGACCCCGGTTTATTAAACTTGTAATAATTAACCTTCCTCTGGTTCTAGTATCACAAATAGAATAATCCGCGTCTCGATGAATATGTGCCTCCCAGAACAAGCAGCACACATACATCATATCAAAGCATGCATCAATTCCATACAACAAAATATAACAAGTCTACCAAGAGACATACATAATATAAGTTATTACAACACAGCCGACCGGCCAAATGACATAAGTACCAAATAAGTAACAGCGGAAGCAAAAGTTTGCCACAAGATGGCTTAAACCAAAAGACGACCAGGTTAGCCACATAACACCACAGGACAGCAGGCCAGGGCATCAAGCTAATCGCCCCTTAAGCGCCCGGCACAACTCACAAAAGTGAGGTCCATCGGACTCACTTGTCATCCTCTGCACAACACAAGCAATGCGGTGAGTACAAAAATGTACTACAAGACTTACGAGTAACAAGCCTATACATAGCTACATGAAAATTTGTATCAAAGGAATGTGGTTATATGGTTCTTTGGGCGCACAAAGCGAGTTTCATTTGCAATATTTGCAATAGATTGAGCAACGGTTTGCAAAATCTGTTTTTAAGCATTTAAATAACAGCGAGTAAACATAAGTAGCAACTATCCACCTAGAAGTGACTTTCCCCAAAGCCACCACAACATAGCATGAATCCCTGATTCATACCACCCAACAAGTTTTAATTTTAAAACGGTTGTAGTCTAACTCTTGAAAGACTTCCCCAAGCGTGTCCATAACCTAGGATGAGGCTATTCGAATAGTTTTAATCCCTGAGGGTGTACCAATGTACCCACACTTGGACAGCCTTTTGCCAAGCTATTAAGCACACTTCCTTTGGTATGCCTGCACGGCTAAGTCCTCGAACCCTTTCCAATGGAATATGCTAATCAAAGAGGCATACGTATGGGGTTAATCCTTAGTGATCTGCCGACGAAATATGGATCACAAGGACCCATACGTGGAGAAGGACACACCCGCCTCGTGGTGTTCCTCTCCCTACAAGCGTGTCCATGTTGCATATAATCAAATATGCAACCCACCACGCGACTCATCAATTAACACACCAAAGTACTCGGCTAAGAGAGGTCCCATATCCCTCTAGTGTGGTTAGCGCACAAATGCTTGGTTTGGTGTAACAAGTAGCTCGGTCCTTAATTGACACGGGCACCATTTCATTCACACCCAAAGATCACACCATCTTACCATTGTGCCCAAGTCTAAATTGTTTTCATTTCGGTTTTAGTTTTGCAATTTAGACAAAGCACAAGGCTGAAATATCTGATTATAACGGTTTGTGTGATCAAGGTTATCGACAAGTCGATAGCGCCCATTTCTACCGATAGCTAAGCATGGCTAAGCATAATGACACGTAAACTACTAAGTGACAAGGGTTCATCCACGAACCCAAAATCACAACAAGTAATCTAGGCTTGATGGTAGAGGAATAAACATTTCCTCACGATTATGTAACTCTTGGGCCAACTATCGACAATAGTTTAAAACAACGTAGCAATGCATACATAAATTTGCAATCAACATATTAGAATTTGAAAATAGTAGGAACAACATGATCAAATGAATGCTACATCGCCTTGCCTTCTTTGAGTGCGAGGATCGATGGGCTGCGTGGCTCAATATCGACAATAAAATTATCTTGAACCCTAACGCGAAAAGGCGATAAGCAAATAAGAGCGAAGAACACCAAATAAACTCAACGACAAAACACATCCAAATCTAATAAAATTTACCCATGACTGAGGAATGACCTAAGACAATGATAGGAACAAGAATTGTGCCATTAGGACTAAGCATGCAAAAGATATGAACAAAATGCTCTTTCTCGACCTTACAACAACCTAATTAATAATTAGCACTGTTCATGGCGAAATTTTCTAGAATGACCTAAGGTCTAAAATTTTTATAGCAGTAGACTATAACATCCTAATATGACAAAGTTGAGTTTACTAAATTTGGAGTTATACACATTTATATGATTTTCTAAGGTGTAAATCTAATGCAAGTCATTTTACTGAAATTATGAACATGCTCAAATCTTATTCCAAGTGAAAGTATACTAACAGATGAATTTAACAAAATTGATTTTGCACAAATTGGGTTTATCTGAAAAAGATATGCATTTTCAAGGTTAAAACTATTTAGGAATATTCAAAATGGCAGAAATCAAGTTATTTCTAGTTACACAATTTTACTCTCTTGGAACATGCTTAAATCCATTTTTATAATAAACTTAAGTGATAACACAATTTATTACTGTTTGGAATTATCTAAGAAGCGATTAAAATGAATTAGTTATGAGTTTCTAAAGTTTTATATCATTTTAGTTGTTGAATAAATACTAGATAAGCAGACAAACTCCAATAATAGAATAAGGCGTGGGCGCTCGACAACCTCGATCTAAAATCCTCTGGTGGCGCGCAAAACAGCAAGCGCCGAAACCTGTCGGAGTCCACGGTTGGATCACGATCCAACGGTGCACACAAGTGTATGCAGCGGACGGTGCGGTTGCTTGGGCCAATCCCACCGCGGATCTGCGGATGGATGGTCGAGCGCACCAACGGTCGGAAGGTCGATTGCATACGATCTCGGCCGTTGATCGCCAAGATCGGCGGTCGAAATGATCGAGGGCATCGGAGGTCGAGCATCACAAGATCGGGCCGTTGATCAATGGATCGACGGTGACTAAAGATTGAAGTTTTAAAGAGATCTTGACACGTGGGACGCATGTCGGTGACCTTGGTCACCGCGACGTTTAACCCACGTGCACGCGGTGCAGGCCCACATGTCAGCGACTAAGAGGCGGTTTAGGGCGAATTAATGCTTCTAATGATTAACATTAAAAGACACTAATGACTTACGGAATTTGGTTTTAAACCCTCGGGCCCACAAGTCGACTACCGGTGATTTCGGCGATTAAATGCGACATATTAATTAATCAATGATTAAGCCTTAATGATGTCCGAACAGTAGCGAGGTTGAGCAGTGGGTGATTTAAGAAGGTTGGGCCCAGGTGGTGGCCCAACGACACGATAAGACACCATTAACGAACTAATGATTGACAATCAGCGTGTAATTAATGTGTCCTAATCAAATGAAGAAAGCGGGAGTTACGTGTAGCAAAGTCGGCGACTTTCACGACTGTCGCGGCGACAACGGCGCGGCGGCGGACAAGAACCAAAATGGAATCGCAATAGCACTCTGAACCTAATGGTGGCATTCTGCCGTGGTGAGGACTAGAACGCCGGCTAGCGGAAAATGAAAATGGGAGCTTTCTTGCTAAACACGAAAGCAACAACGAGCTCATTGCGGTCAAGAAGCGGGTGCGAGCTTCTAAGGACTAATAAGAAGCTACCTTGATAAAGAGAAGCTTCAAAGATGGCCGGAGATGCTTGATCACGGAGGAAGCTCGCCGGACTTGGAGAAGAAGGATTAAAAATGACACCCTGAGCCAAATGAGTGATACCAAAGCATCAATATAGCTTCATTAAGGTCCCTGAAGCTACATGAGCAAGTAATTTGAAAATGGAGCACTCACGGTGAGGAAGAAGATGACCAATTTCGTAGAATTTGAACAAACCCCAAATTGGACAATTCCTGAGAATCAAATCCAAAATTAAGTGAGGGGAAATGTTCAAGACAGAAAAGAAATAAGGATAGGGCAAAGAAACATGAAGGAGAACCACTGGAACACCAAGAACACCAATAGAGCTCTTCGGGTCAACAATGGCGACTCGCCATTTTTGAGGTGTTAAGCTCAACACGAGAATGGAGCTTGATGGTGGTCTAAGAAATACCAGGAAGGGATTTGGGTGCTTATAAGGCCTTGGAGGCATTAGGTTTTACACCACAAACTTTTCGGGCGGCAAAACACAGAGCACAAGGTGCGTCCGACAACGATAAAAGATGGTAGGCGTGCAATAGGGCATGGCATGGCGAAGGTGTCTCCCGACCCTCACTATTGACTAGGGTGGTTGTAGGAAGCACGATTTGACACTGCCATCACTCTCCCTCTTGTTCATGCGGCTAGAGGTTGAAGATGACGGAGGAAAGGCTCGGGTGTTCGAGCCCCACGATTTAAATCGGACGGCTAAGATAGCGCCACGCCTCGAGCTTTAAAACACAGCGAAAGAACACGAGCCCTTGGATTAGAAGCGAGCGGCTCGGTGCCCCGTCGCAAGCGTGGTTTACATGAGAGGGACAAGCGGCGTTGGATCTTAATCCAACGGCTCGATTCAAACCAACAGCGGAGGGTCAGAAAGTTTAGCGCATCGGGCGGTTGGATGGAGATCTAACGGTTGACATTCATTTAAGCAGCGGAAGGTCGAATGTTTACAGCGCCGCGGGCGTGCGATTTAGATCAAAGGCGAGATCAACGCGCGTTTTTAAAGAGGGCTCGGTGCGGTTAGTCGGTGGACCGAGTCAATTGGCTCGAGCAGTCGACTCGAACCCAAAGCACGGTGAGACTAGGTTTGACTTCTAATTTCAAGCGAGACTTTGAAGGATTTATTTGAGATAGCAAATTAACTCCAAAAATTATGAAATTTTACAGGAGCTTGCTAACTCAGATATTAACCTTGTATAAAATTTTCAGGGTTTTTATACTGTGAATAAATTTCCAAAAATTCTGCAAGGCTCTGTTTTAATGTTTGGTGAAAGTCAAACAAGTTTATTTACCCCTAAAAATATTCAAACAATTTCTAAAAATTGTGAAATTTTTCAGAGGGGCCACATACCATCCCAAGAACTTAGGGAAAATATTTCCAGAGGATGATCATAAGATTTGACAAGATTGTTTTTGGAATACTAAAATTTGGATCAAATAGACTTGTGACATTGTATTTCCATAATCCCTTGTACAAGAATTGGTTGGCACAACAGGAATTACATGATGTAAGAAAAGTTTTAATTTCTACTGATTTTCTTACATTTGAAACACAAGCCCAAAGTTGGGATGTTACAAAACCTCCCCCCCTTACAAGAATCTCGCCCCGAGATTCAGTTTACTCGGAGAAGAAAGATGGGTAATCTGCACGAAGACGATCTTCACGCTCCCAAGTTGCCTCATCTTCAGAATGGTTTGACCACTGAACCTTAAGGAACTTGATGACACGGTTCCTTGTCTTTCGTTCGATTCTTGAGAATCTGAGCAGGATGCTCATGATAGGTCAAATTTTCTTGCACATCGAGATTTTCCAGCGAGTTTCCTCAAGCCGGAACACGGAGGCACTTCTTCAAGTGTGACACATGGAACACGTCATGCACACCCTCAAGTGAAGTGGCAACTCAATCAGTATGCAACAGTTCCAATCCTCTCGATGATGCGATAAGGCCCAACGTATCGAGAGCTAACTTGCCCTTGATGCCAAAGCGATGGCCCTTCAAGGTGAGACCTTGAGATACACAAAGTCATTGGGCTCAAAGCTCAATTCTCGGCGACGACGATCCGCGCAGCTCTTTTGCTGGAGGTGGGCCGCGCGCGGATGCTCACGAATCGGTGAACGGCTTTCGGCCTCATTGATGGAATCGGCCCAAGAACCGCGCTCACGGTTCGACCAGTTCAATGGGGTTCTACACCTCCCCCATACAAAGCCTCAAGCGGTGCCATGCCAAGACTAGCTTGAAGCGTTGTTGTAGAGAACTCTGCAAGCGGCAAGCACTTCTCCCACTTCTTCCCATAGGAAAGAACACGAGCCGCGGAGCATATCTTCCAACACTTGGTTGACTCTCTCGTCGACCATCGGTTTGAGGATGATAAGTCGAGGCCCGAAAGAAAGACGTGTACCCATCGCCTCTGCGGACTATGCCAAAAGCGAGAGGTGAAGAGAGAACCGCGATCGACACAATCGTTCGTGGCACACCATGCAAACTCACAATCCTCGAGACATAAAGCTCGGCCAAGGGCTTCCACGGGCCGGGTCTTGACGGGAAGAAAATGTGCCACTTTAGTCGACCTATCAATCACGACCCAAATGGCATCGTTCCTCTCGGTGAGTGGGGCAACCGGTGATGAAATCCATACCAGCGGAATCCCACTTCCACTCAGTGCGGCAAAGGCGAAGAAGGCCTGCTTTGGGCGATGTTCGACCTTGACACGGCGGCACACGTCGCGCTCGACAACGAACACGGCAATCTCGCTTCATGCGAGTCCACGAGAATCTCGTCGAAGATCTTGGTACATCTTGGTAGCTCCGGGATGGATAGACAAAGGAGAGTCATGGGCCTCGCGGAGAATCAACTCCGTAATTCCATGACCTTGGAACCACCAAGCTGTCCAAACCACACAACACCGTGCTCATCCTCGAAAAAGCACTTAGCTGTCCCATTCTTGATGTTACGCGGTTTGGATCACACCAACATGCATGCCTTGGCGACCTTGATTTGCTCCACCAACGTCGGTTGCCTGACCAAGGTAGCAAGAGAACCATGCTCAATCAATCCCAAATTAAGCGCTGAAATTCTTCAAGAAGGGTAGGTTGTTGTTCTTGAAGTAACAAGGTATTGCGGTACACCTTGCGGTAGTGCATCGGCAACAACGTTAGCCTTGCCGGATGGTGCGAATGCCCATATCATAGTCCTTGATCAATTCCAGCCATCTCCTCTGCACGAGGTTCGAGATCTGGTGGGTGAACAAATATTTCAAGCTCTTGTGATCGAATACACCTCACGTGGTTACCAATAAGGTAATCGCCAAATCTTGAGTGCATGAACCACTGCAGCTAACTCCAAATCATGGGTAGGATAGTTGAGTTCATGAGGCATAGCTGCCTTGATGCATAGGCCACTACCTTGCCTTCTTGCATAAGAACACAGCAGAGTCCTTGGCGAGAGGCATCACAATAAATATCAAAGCCCTTATGCACATCGGGAGAACAAGCCTTTGAAGTGAAGTCAATCGCCTTTTGAGTTCTTGAAAACTCAAATCACAAGCAGATGACCACACGAATTTCTTTTCTTTCTTGAGCAATTCGGTCATGGGCTTAGCAATCTTGGAGAAGTTCTCGATAAAGCGTGTAGTAGCCCGCTAAACCAAGAAACTCCTCACATGAGTGGTGACTTGGCTGCCCCAAGATAGAACATCAACGACCTTGCTAGGATCTCTTTGCGACACCACTGCTTTGAAAGAACATGGCCCAGAATGCCACTTCCTTCAACGAACTCGCACTTGCTGAACTTGGCATACGGTGATGCTCACGTAGCTTGCCCAAAACAATCTGCGGTGCTCGACATGCTCCTCCTCACTCTTGGAGTAGATAAGAATGTCATCAATGAAAACCACAACAAACTTATCCAAATACTCCATGAACACCGAGTTCATAAGATTCATGAAAAAGCTGGAGCATTGGTCAAGCGAAAGACATGTGGTATACTCGTAAAGGTCATAACGAATAGTGAAAGCCGTCTTTGGAATATCCTCGTACGACCGGACTGATGATACCCCAATCTCAAGTCAATCTTGGAGAACACACAAGCTCCATCAAGCGGTCAAAGAGATCATCAATCGGGGCAAAGGATACTTGTTTTCACGTCACTTCATTAAGCGGCGGTAATCAACACACATGCGCGAGGTTTTGTCCTTCTTCTTCACAAAAATGACCGACAACCCCAAGGAGATGAGCTAGGACGGATGAAACCTTTTGCTTGAAGCTCACCCAGCGCTTCTTGACTCCTCCAACTCATTAGGAGGCATTGATGCAGCGCCTTTGAAATTGGAGCGATGCAGGGCAGCAACTCAATAACAAACTCCAAGTCTCGAGCGGAGGCATACGAGCAAATCTTGGGGAAGACATCCACAAAGTCACGGTGTGGGCACATCTGAATCTCCACGGTTGGCTTAGCTTCAAGGGCACAAAGATGTGGCCCCGCACTGCGGTGAAATCCCAACTTGCTACTTTGAGGACTAGTGAGAAGACCATCTTCACAGCTGTCGGTTTGCCCCAAGTGTTGGGACAACCAATCCATGCCAAGAATCACATCCGGGCAGCGCGAGTCAAGTAAGATGAGATTCGCCAAAATTCCACTCCTTCAATATTAATGGAGCATGACATTCTTGATCGACTCTCATTTCCGCTCCGGAGAGCGAATAAGCAAAGAATCCCAAAGGAACAAAGTGAAGGTCACAATCAGCGACAAATGACCTCGAAATAAAGGAATGCGATGCTCGAGTCAAACAATCTCCAGCGGGGCGATAACTAACAAGGGCATTACCCAACACGGCGTCGGGTGCCTTACGAGCCTCCTCGGCCGAGATGTGGTTGACTCGACCACTCCCGACACTCTGGGTCTTACGGATCACCTTACGGTTGGGTGTGTGACCATTCCGCGTCCTCCATTAGGGCGGGGGCTGCTCGATCCTCGAGGGCAGCTGCTAGCATAGTGGCCCTTCTTGTTGCGGCGGCGGTAACATCGGCGGTGGGTTGCGGAGGGCAACTTTCTTCTGAGTCGCGATGCGTGGTTGAAACCACGGCTGCGGAGGGCGGCAAACGGCACCGCGGCCTCGGCGGTGGTGAAGCCAGCGAGCCCCAGTGCGGGCCCAACACGGGGCGAGTGAGGTCGGCTGTGCGGACTAATGGACCTCCACTTGCGCTTGCGGGACTCACCCGACGCCTTCGCCTTGTGCTCGGCGGCGATGGCCTTGTCAACCAAGGCACGGAAGTCGACAAAGTCCACAATAGATAGCTTGTCTGCAGCTCCTCGGACAAACCATCCATGAACTTCTCTGTTTAGCTTCATCGAGGCCACCTCTCCGGGCATAACGAGCCAAGTGGTTAAACTCGTAAAGATACTCAGAGACGGACTTGCGCCCTGCAAGCGCAAAAACTCCTTCTTCTTGAGCTTCATCGAGGCCATCGGGAATGTGGGCCCGGCGGAGCGGTCGAAACTCACCCACGAGACAACGTGGCTGCGGCTGCATGGCGAAAAATTCTCCCACCAAGAGTCTGCACCCTCGGTGATGGGATGCAAAGAGTGCGCTCTGCTCACGGCGCGGGCGATATTGAGCTTTACGCTCAACAAGGCGCGACCAATCATCGCGTCCATTGGGTCCTCCGATCGTGAGAAAGTAGGCGTTGCGTGCGGAGAAACTCCGCAAGCCGCCACGAGGCGGTGACCACCACCTCCGGACCACGAAGCACCGGCGGAGTGGAGGTGTTCCTGTAATGACCTCCAAGATCGGGTGCGGTCCATGCGATTCGCTCGATCGAGCGGAACCTCGACCATGGTCGGAGGAGGAAGCTCCTCATCGGAACCAGTGGTGGATGTGCGAGTGGTTCTTGCCATCTGTTCCACAAAAATAGGTTAAACACAACTCCGGAATAGGAGACAAAGAAAACAACTAACCACTCTACAAGCGACATTTAAAGCTCAAGTAACAACATAAAAGCGCAACAAGATCACAAAGATAATATCCATCTTCCCATTATGACCAACTCGTATTAAAGAACGAGTAATCAATTTTCAGGAAGGTAATTTCAGAACACTAACTACATTAAAGCGACTAGGAGCAGGTGAAAATTTACTAAAGAATGGTTAGACACTTAGCTATCTCATATCACTTCTTACCCTTTTATTCCCACAAATTTTAGTTGACTTAACCCCTCATTTCAGCACCTTTTACTACTCAAATGCTAGCTGTCCAGAAATCTCTTGCTTGCTGTCCAGATTTTCTTCTTCACACCTCTGGCCGAAATTTGCAGCTTCCAGGAGCTCCTAACCTTCACAAGACAGCCACACTTTCATTTTATAACTCTCATGATTTACCCAAAACCAATCTACTCGGTTAACAACTATCTTTTGAAGGAAGATAAGAGGAAAACTCAGCTTTCAAATTCAGTTCAGAACAAGGTGAGGTAAGCAAGCTAAGATAGGTGAGAAGTAAAATCTGAGAACTTACTCAAGATTTTCAGGAAAACATTTGATATTTGGAAAGTAAGTTTCTCAAAATATACTAGGGACGACCAAGCTAGAGGTTTCTACGGTCAGTATGGCTCAGATACCAAACTCTGTGAGACCCCGGTTTATTAAACTTGTAATACTTAACCTTCCACTGGTTCTAGTATCACAAATAGAATAATCCGCGTCTCGATGAATATGTGCTTCCCAGAACATGCAGCACACATACATCATACCAAAGCATGCATCAATTCCATACATCGAGGATATAACAAGTCTACCAAAGACATACATAATATAAGTTATTCTGAGCGACCCAGGCCAAATGACATAAGTATCAAATAACAGTGGAAGCAAAAGTTGCCATAAGATGGCTTAAACCAAAAACGACCAGGTTAGCCACATAACACCATAGGGCAACCGGCCAGGGCATAAGCTAATCGCCCCTTAAGCGCCACAACACAACTCACAAAGTCGGGCCCATCGGACTCACTATCTTCCTCTGCACAATACAAGCAATGCGGTGAGTACAAAAATGTACTCATAAGACTTACAGTAACAAGCCTATACATAGCTACATGAAAGCTGTATCAAGGGAATGTGGTTATATGGTTCTTTGGGCGCACAAACAAAGTTTCATTTGCAATATTGTAATAGGTTGAGCAATGATTTGCAAAATCTGTTTTAAGCATTTAAATAACAGTGAGTAAACATAAGTAACAAGTATCCACCTAGGAGTGACATTCCCCAAAGCCACCACAACATAGCATGAATCACGATTCATACCACCCATCGATTTTATTCAAAAGTTGAGTCTAACTCTTGGAAGACTTCCCTAAGCGTGTCCATAACCTAGGGCGAGGCTATTCGAATAGTTTTAATCCTGCGGGGTGTAGCAATGTACCCACACTTGGACCAGCTTTTTGCCAAGCTATTAAGCACACTTCCTTTGGTATGCGCACGGCTAAGTCCTCTGAACCCTTTCCAATGGAATATGCTAATCAAAGAGACGCACGTATGGGGTTAATCCTTAGTGATCTGCCGAAGCGAAATATGGATCACAAGGACCCATCGTGGGCGAGACACACCGGCCTCGGCGGGTGTTCCTCTCCCCACAAGCGTGTCCATGTTGCATGTAATCAAATATCCTAGGCTCGATGGTAGAGGATTAAGCGGTTCCTCGATTATGCAACTACTGGGCCAACTATCGACAATAGTTTAAAACAACATAGCAATGCATACATAGAATTTGCAAACAACATATTAGAATTTGAAATTAATAGGAACAACATGATCAAATGAATGCTACATCTGCTTGCCTTGCTGGAGTGCAGGATCTGATGGCTGTGGCTCAGAATCAATAATAATATTGTCTTTGGAACCTAACGCGAAAAGGCGATAAGCAACTAAGAACGAAGAACACCAAATAAACTCCAACAGCAAAAGACATCAAATTCTTATAAAATTTAGACAGCAGCTAGAGAATGATTTTAGATAATTTTAGGAACAAGAATCATGCAATTTGGACTTAGAATGCAAAAGATATGGACAAAATACTCTTTCTCAGCCTTAAAATCAACCTAATTAATTGCTAGTCTTTTTCATGGCAAAATTTTCTAGAATGATCTAAGATCTGAAATTTTTATAGCAGGTAGATTATGTCATCCTAATATGACAAAGTTGAATTAACTAAATTTGGAGTTATACACATTTACTTATGATTTTCTAAGTTGTAAATCTAATGCTAGTTACTTTCTGAGTTATGAACATGCTCAAAACTTATTCCATATGAAAGTATACTAATAGATGAATTTATCAAAATTGATTTTGCACAAAATGGAATTATCTGAGAAGAAGATATGCATTTTCAAGTTTAAATCTATTTGGAATTTCTAATGGCGAAATCAAATTATTTTAGTTTCAATATTTTACTGCTCTTGAAATACACTTAGTTGCATTTTATATTAAACTTTAATGATAACAGAATTTATTAGAGTTGGAATTATCTAAGCGATTAAAATGAATTAGTTATGAGTTTCTAAAGTTTTTATATCATTTTCGGTTGTTGAATAAATACTTACCGATAAGCAGACAAACTCAATAATAGAATAAGGCGTGGGCGCTCGACAACCTCGATCTAAAATCCTACGGTGTGCAAAAAACAGCACGACGCGCATGAAACCTGTCGGGCCGCCGTTGGATCACGATCAGCGCGCACACAAGTGTATGCAGCCGGGCGGTGCGGTTGCTTGGGCCAATCGGCCGCGGATCTGCGGATGGGCGATCGAGCGCACCAACGGTCGGAAGGTCCGATTGCATACGATCTCGGCCGTTGATCGCAAGATCGGCGGTCGAGAATGATCGAGGCATCGGAGGGTCGAGCGCATACGAGATCGGGCCGTTGATCAATGGATCGGCGGTGACTAAGATTGAAGTTTAAAGAATCTTGACACGTGGGACGCATGTCGGTGACCTTAGGTCACCACGCGAGCGTTTAACCCACATGCACGGTTGCTGGCCCACATGTCAACGACTAAGAGGCGGTTTAGGACAGAATTAATGCTTCTAATGATTAACATTAAAAAGACACTAATGACTTGAGAATTTGGTTTTAAACCCTCGGGCCCACAAGTCAGCGACCCAGAGGTGATTTCCGACAGCGATTAAATGCCGACATATTAATTAATCAATGATTAAGCCTTAATGATGTCGGAACAGCGCGGGGTTGAGCCAGCGGGTGATTTAAGAAGGTTGGGCCCATCGTGTGGGTCTAGCGACACGATTAAGACACCATTAACGAACTAATGATTGGCAATCAGCGTGTAATTAATGTGTCCTAATCAAATGAGCAGCGGGAGTTACGTGTGGCAAAGTCGGCGACTTTCACGGCTAATCGCGGCGACACTTTGCGCGGCGCCGACAAGAACCAAATGGAATCGCAATAGCACTCTGAACCTAATGGTGGCATTCTCCGTGGTGAGGACTAGAACGCCCGCTAGCGGAAAATGAAAATGGGAGCTTTCTTTGCTAAACACGAAAATAGCAACGAGCTCATTGCGGTCAAGGAAGCGGGTGCGAGCTTCTAGGACTAATAAGCTACCTTGATGAAGAAGCTTCAAAGATGACCTGAGATGCTTGATCACGGAGGAAGCTCGCGGACTTGGAGAAGAAGGATTGAAAATGACACCACAGGCCAAATGAGTGATACCAAAGCATCAATATATCTTCATTAAGGTCCACGAAGCTACATGAGCAAGTAATTTGAAAATGGAGCACTCACGAGTGAGGAAGAAGATGACCAATTTAGCGAATTTGAACAAACCCCAAATTGGACAATTCACGAGAATCAAATCCAAAATTAAGTGAGAAATGTTCAAGATAGAAAAGAAATAAGGATAGGGCAAAGAAACATGAAGGAGAACCACTGGAACACCAAGAACACCAATAGAGCTCTTCGGGTCAACAATGGCGACTCGCCATTTTTGAGGTGTTAAGCTCCAACACTGAGAATGGAGCTTGATGGTGGTCTAAAGAAATACCAGGAAGGGATTTGGGTGCTTATAAGGCCTTGGAGGCATTAGGTTTTACACCACAAACTTTTCGGGCGGCAAAACACAGAGCACAAGGTGCGGCCGACAACGATAAAAGATGGTAGACGTGCAATAGGGCATGGCATGGCCGAAGGTGTCTCCCACGACCCTCACTATTGACTAGGGTGGTTGTAGGAAGCACGATTTGACACGCCATCACTCTCCCTCTCTTGTTCATGCGGCTAGAGGTTGAAGATGACGGAGGAAAGGCTCGGGCGTTCGAGCCCACGATTTAAATCGGACGGCTAAGATAGCGCCACGCCTCGAGCTTTAAAACACAGCGAAAGAACACGAGCCCTAGGATTAGAAGCGAGCGGCTCAGTTGCCCCACGTCATAGCGTGGTTTACATGAGAGGACAAGCGGCGTTGGATCTTAATCCAGCGGCTCGATTCAAACCAACAACGGAGGTCCGAAAGTTTGGCGCATGCAGGCGGTTGGATGGAGATCTAACGGTTGACATTCATTTAAGCAGCGGAAGGTCCGAATGTTTACAGCGCCGCGGGCGTGCGATTTAGATCAAAGGTGAGATCAGCGCGTTTTTAAGAGGGGCTCGGTGCGATTAGTTGGTGGACCGAGTCAATTGGCTCGAGCAGTCGACTTGAACCCAAAGCACGGTGAGACTAGGTTTGACTTCTAATTTCAAGCAGAGACTTTGAAGGATTTATTTGAGATAGCAAATTAACTCCAAAATTATGAAATTTTTTACTGAGGAGCTTGCTAACTCAGATATTAACCTTGTGTAAAATTTTGGGGTTTTATCTGTGAATAAATCTCCAAAAATTCTGCAGGCTCTATTTTAATGTTTGGTGAAAGTCAAACAAGTTTATCGCCCCTAAAAATATTCAAACAATTTCTAAAAATTGTGAAATTTTTGAGAGGGCCACATACCATCCCAAGAACTTAGGGAAAATATTTCAGAGGATGATCATAAGATTTGACAAGATTGTTTTGGAATACTAAAATTTGGATCAAATAGACTTGTGACATTGTATTTCCATAATCCCTTGTACAAGAATTGGTTGCTTTAACAGAATTACATGATGTAAGAAAAGTTTTAATTTCTACTGATTTTCTTACATTTGAAACACAAGCCCAAAGTTGAGATGTTACAGGTAAACTAAGAGCGTCTCTCCTAGCTTCGGGGAAACTAGAATATGAGCACTCGTAAGATACCTCTTAACTTCCTCAAAGTCTAAATTAGCCTCTTCTGACCATTCGAAACTTTCATGTTTCCTTAGAAGTTTGAAGAAAGGCAGTCCTTTTTGTCCTAGTCGTGCTATGAAACGACTTAACGCCGCCATGCATCCTGTGAGTTTCTGGACTTCTTTTTTCGTGGTCGGGAGGCGCATCTGAGTGATGGCTTTGATCTTTTCGGGATTTGCTTCAATTCCTCGTTCAGAAACCAGGAATCCAACTAATTTTCTTGAACACACACTTCTCGGGATTCAGTTTCAATTGGTGTTTTCTAAGGTTGTCGAAAGTCTCCTGCAAGTCTATGATATGGTTGAGTCGTTTGGTGCTTTTTACGACTAGATCGTCAACATAGGCTTCCAAGTTTCGGCCTAGATGAGGAGCGAAAATCATTTGCATCAAACGTTGAAAAGAAGCTCCAGTATTTTTTAGACCAAATGGCATTTTGACATAGCAAGATATCCCAAACGGTGTAATAAATGCGGTCTTTTCTTCATCTTCTCGATGCATATTAATCGATGGTAACGAGTATGCATCTAGAAAACTCAACATCTCACATCTGTAGTAGAGTCAACGGTGATCGATGCGAGGTAAAGGAAATCATCTTTTGGACAAGCTTTATTGAGATCGATAAAGTCTACGCACATCGCCATTTTGGTTAGACTTTCTAACCATTACGGGGTTGGCCAACCACTGCAGGTGGTTGACTTCTCTTATAAAGCTTTGCTTTAAGCAACTTGTCCAATTCGACCTAATCGCATCTCGTCGATCGGGAAAATCTCGTAACTTTTGTTTCACGGGTAGTTTATCGGTAGTAGAGCTACGTGCTCGATCACATTCACGGGGACTCGGGCATGTCGGATGCTTGCCACGCGAAGACATCAACGTTTGCTGGAGGAAGGTGATGAGGCGTCTTCCTATTTGGGGTCGGAAGAATCCCCAATGCGAGCGATCTTCGAGGGCTCCCTGCGTCGGAGGAACCTCTTTGACTTGGTCGTTCGGCAGGTGCGACTTTGAAGCCGACTTGCTAGTCGGTGACATTCATTCGAGTTGGTAGTTGTCCAACCATCTTAAGGGAGCGACGGTCGCGAGTCGCCATCTTCTTGTCACAATGTATCGTGATCACCCCTTTGGGACTGGCATCTTAAGACATTGGTACCCATAGTGAGTAGCTATCAAGAATTTTGCCAAAGTAGGTCGTCAGAGTATGGCGTTATATCTTTATGTCGAAATCGACTACATCAAAGGAGACCTTTTACGTCCTAAAATTGCTTGGTGATCCAAGCGTTAAAGGAAGAGAAACTTGACCAATAGGTTTGGCGAAGACCGGATCGATTCCATGAAATGAATATCGTCATGAGCCTTACCTTTGTCACGGCACTGCATCTCGTCGGTGCTAAGTAAGCGATATGTTTAGCGAGCTTCCACCATCAACTAAAACCCGATTGACTCGACAATTTTTATGGTGGGTTCGACCACTATCGAAATCGACTGGTCTAGTCGAAGGGATCGGACAATCACCTTTCTCAAAAGCAAGGGTGACTTAGACCACTTGGTAATTTATTGACAAGGGGGAGTCGATTGTATTTACCTCACGTTCAAGCGCTTTGGTGTCTCTCGTGACTTGTATCAGAAGATCCCCCATAGATGTGGTCAATGGTGTGTTGTGGGTCCTAGAACAGCATCTCCTCATCGTCCGACTCCCTTTGTCCACTGGTTTGACCTACCTGTTCAAGAGTAGGAAGTGGCCCTTTGCCAGAATAATAGTCCTCGAGTTTCCGTAAGAAAACTCGGCGATTCTGAATCATGCCCTTCTTTTTATGAAAAGGACACCATCTTGGTTTGTCATTTCTCCGATCTTGGCGTTTACCTTTACCTTGATCGGGATTTTGCTTGGGGTTGCGTGACTCCTTATCGCTCACGGCTAGGACCTCCTTAGAACCGGCAACTGGAGATTTTTGCCTTTTTGCCTTGTTCTTAGATTTCCTAGCTTTTTATCTTTTCTTGCCACTTTACTGCTTCCTTGGGGATGTCATCTTTGAGATCGATAGTATTGTTCCATTCGACCGCAGGGCGATCGCATATCTATCGACCATCTCAAAGAGCTCGGCGATAATGGCGGTGGATGTAAGCGATGTCCTTTGTTACTCTTACGCTACGGACTCCTGGCGAAAGCCACGATCACGAGCGAGTCGAAACTTCGAGAATAAATTTGAACTGTAGGCGCTGATGAATTGGCGTGGCGTTTCATGGTTGTTTTGCCTTATCAGGTGCAGGTCATCTTCCTTTCTGGCGATTATAAGTGCTGGAAATTCGCCAACAATAGATCACGGAGGTGTTGCCACGAGTAGATCGATTCGAATGGTGGTTTAAAAGCCACGATCGCGCGATCCTTCAGTCTGATCGGAAGGTAATTTGTCATGACATGCTCTCCTCCTCCTGCAACTCGGATAGGCGTAGTGTAGATTTGGAGGAACTTCGATGGGGTTTTGAGTTCCATCGAATTTCTCCATGTTCGTTGGTCGAAATCGAGGCGACCAGCGAACAGCTCAGGTCGGTGAGCGCGCCCGAGCATCCCGAGATAACCTCTTGCCTTCTTCTTTGTAAAAGCGAGGGTTAATGTCGTCGGGTGATCGAACTCGTCGATACCCGGCCATGGGGACTAGGCCTACAATAGGTCTCGACCTTACGAGGAATACTCCTCGTACCCCACTTGCCATTGTGCATCTTGTCGCCAAGTGGTGAAAGATCACCTCTCCGTGGGCATGTGGCATTTTCCTCATGTCGAGAGAACGGCGTGAGGAGAGTTGTGCCGCCTTCTATGCGGCGAGTTTTACGAGCAGTGGCGGAAGAAGTAGCCGTACTATTACGACTTCTTGATTGTGGTTGTGCTGATGGTTGAGTTTGGCCATCGTGTTACGAAGCCTTTGCGTGATCTCCTCTGCAAGGAGATCATAACCCGGTTGTAACAGCCCAAATTTCAAATTTCAGTAAAAATTAAAAGTTTATTTATTTTTGTGGAATTTTCTGAAATTTTAAAAGCTTTTATTAATATTTTAAAGCCAAAACAAATTTATTTGCAAAATTAAAAGACAACATAAAGTTGGAAATAATTTTATTAAGTCCAAAATAAGTATGGGAATTTACGTGAATTTTCCATAATTTTTGGAGTTGTTTACTATTTACTAAAGCATAAATGAATTATCGAATTTAAACAAATAGAAAAGTAAAGAAAATCCAGAAATAGCTTTGGGCGAAACCAAGGCTCGGCCCAAACCTCCATTACCACGCCCCGGCCATTACGCCATCACCGCGCCTTCCCACCCCATCCACCGTTGGATCTTAATCCAACGCACGCTTCACACACACGTACCCATCTCGCCGTAACCACTCGATCTTGAATCAACGATCGGGATCTTTTGGAACCCGCATCGTCAGAATAACATAATCGGTGTGAGCCATGCGATCTTAATCCAACGGCGAATCATCCATCCTCTTCCACGTCGCCTAATGATCGTGGCCGTTGGATCAAAATCCAAAGGCCGCGTTCTTTCTTCTTCCTCGCCTTCTTCTGCTGCGGCGCCAGCGGCCCGCCGCCATGGGCGCCACGTCAGAGCTCGCCAACGACGCCTCAACCGCCCTCATCTCGCGCGCGTGCGCGCGAGACTCGCGCCCTGCCTCGCCCGACCCCGCCTCTCCCCTCGCCGCCACGGTTGCACGATTTCCGCAACCGCGCGCGCGCCCCACGTCGTCCGCGCTCCGGGCTCCCCTTGCCCTATAAAGGGAGCACGGGTAGCCCTCTCACACCAAAGCCGGCGGCCCCACTCACACTTTCACTCTTGCTACGAGCTCGCGGAGTTGAGTTTTCATCACCGCCAAGCCGTGGCTGCGCGCGCCGATTTCGTCGCCGTCATTGAAGCCGCCCCTCCGCCGCCGCCGGCGTCACCGTCGTCCGCGAACACAGTGCGTGCCTTCAAGCGCGGGAGGACCACGGAACCTCTTCTACGTCGGCATCCGTACCTCGCCGCCGCTTCTTGTTCGCGCGGCCATCGCCTCACTCCCTCTAGTCGGGTGGTAAGCATCATGATCGCCGCAACCTCCTCTCTCTTCTTGTGACCTCGCCGCCCGCCGCCGCGCTTTGTGTGCGCCGGCGACCATCGGACCCCGCGCCGGCGCCGTCTTCGCCGACGTGGCACTGCCACATGGCAGCCACCGAGGTGCCACCTAGGCACCACCTCACCTCCTCTGCTGGCGTGGCGCACGAGTGGCGCCCCGTCACCGCCACGTGCGCGCCCACGTGGGTGGTCCACCACACCCGGGTCCACTCGGCTCGGTAGACCCAATCTACCATGAGCCGAGTCACTGACGAGGGGCCCACCTGTCGGAATTTTAATTTTAATTCTTTAATTCTGAAATCAGTAGCGGCGTTAACTGCGCAATAAATGGCTTTTTCAGTAGAAAAATAATTCGGAAAATTCAATTAAATTTCAGATTTAGGTTTAAAACTTCTAAAATTCATAACATTTGCATATGAACTCCAAATTGGGTGATTCAAATTGCAAAATTTATATAAAATTATAATCTAGCTAAATAAACCAAAATATTTCAATTTGGAGTTAATTTGAACTATGTTTTTGAATTTATTTGAATTTGAATATTGAATTTGTCGTATTTTCGCGTATAGAATTCGACGACTCCGGAGAGTTCGATCAAACTAAAGATTTAGAATTCCAAGACATCGACCAAGGCAAGTTACACCATTGACCATATTGCCCCCATTATTTTTAATTTATTTTCAGCTTTTAAATTCTTTATCGCATGCATATGTTGTTATAAATATTTTAATATCCTGTTTTACATATAGTTAATTCCATGTGTCATTGTATGGCCAATTTGAATGTTGTATCTGACTACCTTGATACCATAGGCAAGATATTAGAAAAATTAAACATATGCTTAGCCAAGCTTAGTTCACACTTACAGAATTTGGGAGGGTTTACACCAAATTTCTACAAATTTGTTTTAAACTTGATATTGTGGTATTGTCTTACCACATGGGTTTATAAATGGAGTTTTTCAAAATACAATCAAAAATGGGTTTAGACTTGGCGAAATGGTGGAATGGTGGAGTGCGAGTTTATGCAGGATTGATCAGTTAAGATTAAGGCCCATGGTTTGTAGGAATGACCTTAAGTCAATTGAGGACCGATCTTTGAGCCTCTTAATGCTAGGCCTTAACAGTACTACCACATGTCTGTATGGGCGGGATTTGGCTAATTAATTTGTGATGTTCTAGTATATTTATGTCATGTGATTATGTGGGTGTCGGTTAGGCGTTTTATTCCCACTTGGCGCAAGAGGGGCTTCGAGAGGGCAGTTAGTCAAAGGCGAATCCTTAGCGGGCATGAGTATATTAGGACGAGAACATTGTAAAGGCCTCATGGTAATTGCTCGATCCACACGCCTACGGAGCGTGAATTGGCCGACATAACAAGCATGTCACCTCGTGTGGGTAAAGTTGTACCAACTCTGCGAGTAGAAACTATTCGAATAGCGCGTCATGATCATGGACATGCTAGCGGGGCCACTTAAAGTTAAATTGTTTTTGGTTTTAAAACACTTTATTAAATCTTGAGGATGGTCAATCCTTATGAAAATTTAGGGCGGGAAGCCAAGTGTTAGGAGGATCCTTCACTTTATTATTGGAGGTTATCCACATTATCTCATTGTCATTTTAAAATATGATTTTAGCCATAGTATGAAAGCGCCTTAGAAATTACTATATCTATTTAAAGCCAAAGTCTTGTTTATGCAAAACAACTGACCATACTCACTTGTTTCCCTATGCATGCATTTAAATTCAATATTGGGTGTAACTTGCGAGCACGGAAGTTGTGCTCATCCTTCTTTGAATAAATCTTATTCGGAGAAAGCTACTACCTTGTGGTGAGGACCGGACGAGTAGGCCTTTTGACCCGACGATTGCTGTGGCGCATCGTGTAGCTCCCACTATTATTATGTTTCATTGTGTTTATCATTTGACTTTTGATATTGTTATTTAGACTCATTGTATTAAACAATTATTTATTTAATGTCATTTACGTTTTCGTGATATGAATGTGATATCATTTTTGTGAGACTGTGTACGCTGGAAATCCTGGACCGGTGTTTGAACATAGAGAATTCGGGATCCTTCGCTCCCGGGTTCGACACCGGTGCTCGAGCGAGTTCTTGGGTTGGGTTTTCCAGCAAATCATTGATGTGCTGGAGCTCTTGAGCTTCCTCCGACTGGAAATAAGCGGCTCGGGAAGGTTCTTGAGCCACTATTCTTTCCGTCGGGTTGCCTCGAAATAGTGCATTTCATACCCCGAGCTTGCTTTAATGGAGTGCGAAGCGTTGAGGATGTCCCGCACGTTCATTAAAGTGTTTGTTTCATTCGCCGGTGTGGTGTCCTTGCCGTTCTGACGGCGGTGTAGAGTATGCTCGGTGGAAGCATGTTCAATCCCTCTTACGGGAGAACGATCCTTGCTCGAGAGGAAGGACAAAGACCTCCGTGGATGACCTCAACTTGCGCTCGAGACCTCCTCACTTGAGGAAGCGGTCGGCGACACCATCTGGCGACTTGTAGTAAACCCCTCGGTGGGAACTCGGTTATAACCGTCTCCGTCTGCGGTAGGTCTGCGTCGGGGCGGTTGGATTTGGATGAACAACATGTTCGATCCTCTTCCTGTGGAAGCACTCGGAGAGAGGACCATCGGATGTCGATGGAGCTCGGAATGATGGCCTCGAACTTGTCTTGCCAAATCGTCTTGCCTTGGGGACTCGAACACTTGGAGGAAAAACTCTCGTCGTGTTGTGAGTTTGCCACGAGGCAGCCATGTTCTTGGTCAGGTTGACCCTTACCTCCAGAAATTGATCCCTCGGTGGCGTCTTGTCGTGGGGATAAAGATCCTCCTCGACTCGGTGGTATCTGATCTCAGAGATCGATAGAAGATCTCGAGGCGGCAACACCGTCGAAAGATTCGATACTCGGTTCGTAGTCGAAACGGCATCCATGTCGGCGTCTGCGTGTCGGCCGTCGAACCAATTCTCCTCGTTCCATTCTCCTGCCATGGTAGCATCAAAGAAAAGAAAGAATTGTTGACAAGGAATTACGAAGCTCCCACGGTGGCGCCAGCGTCGGTGTTTTAGAACCGATCTTACGTAAAGATTGTTTGATTCGGGGTCTCCACAATTGATCACGCAGACGAAGGAGACACGGGGATTTTTATACAGGTTCGGGCCTTCTCGGACAAGAATAATAACCCTACTCCTGTGTATCTTGTATTTTCCCTCTGGATTATAATCGACTGAAGGTTTTCCTAACCGTCTTCCAGGAAAGGCTCTCTCTGTCCCAAAAAGGGTCCTCCCTCTACTATCTCTAAAAGACACCTATTTATACTAGCGGTGGTGGTAAATCGTCATTCCGAGCTAATTAGTCGCTCATTATTACACAATAATGAGAGTAATTACCGGAGTAGTAACCTCCCCATGCTATCAAACTGTTATCAGTCAAAGATAGTGGGGAATTATCGTGATTATGTCGGATATAGCGTGTATTTTATCTGTTTGGATCCTCACTAAGTATCGAATCTTCGGCGGGTGGGTCGATGAAATCGTGAGGAATCATGTAGCGTAGTGGTCGTAGAAAGACTTACGACCGGGCGTGAGTCGTAACGATTATACCATAGTCGTGAAGAACTTACGACTAGGGGTAGTCGTAACGATTATACCATAGTCGTAGAAGAGCTTACGACTAGGGGTAGTCGTAGGATAACCTCGACTTCGACTCGTTCTTCCCTTATAATATTCAAGGGGTATGCTTTGTGACGTCATATTTCCTGATTAATAAATGAGGATTATTTAGATCCTCGTCAAGCTTGCCAGCGAGGAAGAAGAAGATGACCTCGACCCCGAAACGCCACCTCCCAACTTGTCCACCTCTACAAAGGTGAACCAAGCAAGTTAGAGCAAGCCCTAGGTGATCAAGATGACAGTGAAAAAGGCCAGAATGTTGCTGGGACCACTGGAGCTCGGAGGCCTTCGGGAGCTCCAAAACCCGACAATGGAGGTCTCGGAGTTTTTGAGAAATGAGCTCGAGTGACTACAATGAGGCCTGGTTGAGGAGAGTGAGTCTAAAGGATAGAGGAGGAGCTCGGGGTCTTTTGCGGCCAAAGGAGCAAGGCCCGAGCAACGGCAACCCTGGGTACCCGCCAAAGTCAACCAATGGACATGCTAGATTAGACAAAGCGGTAGGGGATGACTTCTTTTAGGGCTGAGGCTCGACACAATTAATGCATGGCGAAAGAGGCGTTGGAAGGACCAAAAGTGACGAGCCACTGCTCCCAACTGCTCGACCACGGCGAGGCGCGCAGTGCGGGAAAAACCACGGCGACCGGACTCGGGGAGGTCGGGAGGAAAAAAGGGCGAGGAGGTCACGGGCGTCTCAATTCACATGGGGTGGTCTTGGGCGTCCCGGATCACCCAATGCAGAGGCGGTCTTCGCGCGAGGAGGGCGGGGAGGTCGTCGACCGCTGGATGGAGATCCAGGGCTTGGACCACACCTAGCGCCGAGGCGCTCAAGAGCTCCTAAGGATCGGCGGGAGGTGCAGGGCATTGGATGGAGATCCAACGGCCCAAGGGGCGAGACCGGAGGTCTAGGGGCTGGCTCAACCGAGTCAATGGTGGAGTCGACTCGAGTCAGTCGGACTCGGACTGAATTTGGGTTTTAAACGATCTGAAGTTTGGGGATTTATTTGAGGTAGCAAACTCACTCCAAAAATTATGAAATGTTTACAGGAGCTTGCTAGCTGAGTCGTTGACCTTGTGTAAATTTTGCAGAGGTTTTGTGCTATACATTTTCCTCCAAAATTCCACAAGGTGCTGGTCCCATTTGACGAGAATTTGATTTGGGTTTGACTGACCTCCAAAATATTCAAACAATTCCTAAAATTGTGAAACTTTTAGAGGATCACACATCAACCCAAGAACTTAGGATAACTATTTCAGGAGATGATCACAAGATGGAACAAGAGTGTCTAAGAAGAATAAGATGTAGGCTAAAATGACTTGTGATTTTGTATTCCCATGACTTCTTTACAACAAATGTCCAGTTCATACAGAAATACAAGATGTAAGAAAAGTTTTAATTTCCCCTCATTTTCTTACATTTGAAACACAAGTCTAAAACTTGGGATGTTACAGATCACCTCTCCTCAAAATGCCTAATAAGGAAGACTATAGAAAAGGACTTGGTTTCATCGCCAAGAAGAAGGTGAAGAGCTTCCCAAAGCAAAAGGAAAGAAATACTCGAATATCAAATGCTTTGGATGTTATGAGAAAGGACACATTGCCTCGGTGTGTCCAAATCAAAATGATGTCAAATCAAGACATTCAAATAAGAGGCAAGCCGGCAAGGAGCAAGAGAAGAAAGCAAAGGATAGAAGAAAATATCCAACCTGCTACAATTGCCGGGAAAAAGGACATTTTAGTAAGGAATGTCCCAAAGGTATCTCTCCTAAGCTAATTATTTATAATCATGATTATTTGCTTAGGAAGGTTAGAAATGGCAATGTGTTTGCTAAAATTGTTAGTTCACCTAAGACTATTATTAGAAGAGCCATTTGGGTGCCCAAAAGTATTGTGACTAACATTCACGGACCCAACCAAGTTTTGGGTACCAAATGCGCTTAAAAGCTTAATAGGTACTTCGAGATGCATTGGAGGTTTGGCTCACACATGAAGAGATGAAATTCACCATATGTCAATATTGAAGCCAAGCTTGAGGATAATCTTATCATATCATAAGCCAATGCCATTTCGGTAATAAGTACTTACATTGAAGTATCTAGACCCTTTACCTTATGTAGGCTGTATTCCATGAAAATCTTATAAAAGGGTTGTTCTTGCTCTTGTGCTTAATCTTGATTATTCAAATCTTGAGCAAGATGGTGGTGGCACATTAAGGGGGAGTGCTAAATCATTTACATGTATATCACGTCCCAAAGTGCGCCCAAATTAATTAAGTGCTAGTAATATTTTTCGAAATTGAGTCATTTAGCTAAAAGTCAAAAATTTGAAATTATTAGTATATCTTTTGAAAAACTTGTTGCAAAATGTATACGAAAGCATTTCAAATGTTTACAAATGGTCTTGGTTGAAGAAAAACCTAGTTTAAATAAAAATGAGTTTCTACCCAAAATTCTAGATGATAGAATCTTGTTTTTGATCAAAACTAGATTTCTGTGTAAAATCTATTCTAAAAGTAATTTGACCTTTGTCCCAAAAGAAAAATCGTAGAGTTGGTTATTCTAAACATTTTTCGTATTCAAATAATCTCCAAAAGACCAACTCATCAAAAGTTATTCAATTTTGAAACTCGTCCAAAATACCGGTTTGACCTAAGTGGTCACTTTCTAGCACTTAAGTGAGTTTAGCCATTTGAACCTAAATTTTTCACATAAATAAGTCCAAGATGGTATTTATAACTCATACACGCAATTGGATACTCAAAATTTCTTCATTTGCTCAATATTGGCTCTTTTTGTGGAAGTTCTCGAAAATACGATTTCATTTGCGAAAACTAAAGCTTAATTTATAAAAATTATTTGAGGGTTGGATTTTAAAGGGCTATATTAGTTGGAAATGCTCTAAAGATATTTGTTTGATTGATTGTGTGAAAATTTGGAGCAAAATACAACATTTCTAACCTTTTCTCAAATCTTGTCTCGAATCATTTGTCGATTCGATGCGTCCCGATCGGCCGCCGTCCAAGCGGTCGGACCGCTAAAATCGGTCGAACCGCCATGCCCAGCGGTCTGACCGGTTTTGCGTGAAGTTCTTAACTTCCACCCGACAGTTTCTTCCTCACTTCCTTCCTAAACCAAAAACATTCTTTTCTCTCTCTCTTTCGGCCGCCTCCTTCCTCTCCGGCTCGGATCCCCCTCTCCGGCCATCTTCTTGGGAGTCTAAGGTAATCAAGTGATCTCCCTCACCTCCTCTGCTCTTTTCTCCTAGTGATTTGTATTTTGGTTAGTTTAACTCACCAAAATATGGAACCTTAGGTGGAGGTGTATTTTGAAATCCGGCTAGTTGTTCCCTAAATTGCTTCAAGGACTCGTCTCCTTTGTCTACCCTCTTCATCCATAGCCGGTAAAACTCCTTCTCTACTTGCAATCCTCTCACATTGTATATTTCCCAAAATTCCTAGGGTTTGACTTAATTGTCCCCAAATTAATTCTATTTAGTGAAATATTTGAACCTGCAAGTAGTCTAAGAGTAGATTAATAAGTATCCATGATGCCATTGTACAAAAGTTGGAAATTTTGGATTCTCCCAAAATTCAGATTGCCTTTTGTCACTGGCGGTCTGACCGGCCGCAACCTGGCGGTCTGACCGATCCTTCAGCGGTCCAGGCCGAGCGTGATCGACCTTTGTGACAATGGGCGCGATGTGAGAGATGGTTTATGAATACTTGTTAATTCAATCTCTGAAAATCTTTGATATTCTTTATCCCTTCTCAGTGACTATGCCGAAAAAGAGGACTGTGACTCGCTCTGCACCTCCTTCCTCCTCAAAAGAATTAAGCGAAGACGAACATATGGAAGATGTAGAAGAAGAAGTAGGACAAGAGGAAGAAAATGCAAGTGATGACAGCGACAATAACATCAACAACGACAATGATTATGAGGATGAGGATGAGGATGAGAATGAAGACATTGCTCCTGATCAACGTCAGTTTATTGGACTTGATGTGGCAAAATTGAAAAGTGAACAATATACCACATTGAGACACATCAATCAATTCAGGTTTCCAAGAGATGCCACTTTGGGTATGTTCCACACCCTATTCCAACAGCATGTTTATCAAATCATTTATGCTAAGAAGAAATTTGCAAACCATCGCTTTGTGAAGTGGAGCTACATAGGAAAGAATCCAGTCTATAATGGATTGCTTCGTCTGTTTAGAGCTGTTAGATTGGAGTAGTTTCTTTAAAGTGCAACTTTCATGCAAAGGCCATCGAGCAGTTTATGCTCTGATATATGTATCTCGATCATGACTATCTTGAATGGATGACTGGAAATCAAAGGTTAGAAGCTACCAAAGATGATTTCATAAGTGCCCTGAGTTTAGGAGATTCGAGTGGTTTAAAGGTACATCTTCAGGAATCTCTTGACCTCACTCAGGTGGATGAGTTTTATGACCAAGCAAATCTTTTTGTGCGTGGAAAGGTAACTGGACTTCTTCCTTTGCCCAGTGTGGTTAACAGAATCATGAGAGCATCATTCTTTCCTAGGAGTGGGAACAATGATGAGATACATGGGCGTGCCTGGAATGTGATCAAATATATTATGGATGGCACAAGGTTTGATGTGATGGACTTGATCATTAGAGAGATTGCCACTTCTAAGGGAGATAAGACTAAAATTATTTATTTTGCTCCCTACATTATGAGCCTCATTCAGAGCAAGATTGATTTTGACCAGAATTGTGACATGGAGCATAAGGAGTATAAGCCTAGAGATGCTCCTCCTCCTCAGGTGCCTCTTCCACCTCCTCTTCAGCATCAAGGGCAGGGATCATATTCTCAGGGACATCCAGGACAGCAAGGTCCTCAGGAGCAGGATGCAGTTTTGACTGCTCTCTTGCACCTTCAGTCGAGTATCGATCACATGGATTCAAAGAATGATCAAATGCATACAGAGACTAGAGCCAGATTGGATACTTTGGACTTGAGGGTTACTCGTATGGATGAGAGACTCACTGAGTATCAGCAGCAGCGAGTACCGGTTGTTTATCAGAGGTTCGTATGGATGAGAGACTCACTGAGTATCAGCAGCAGCGAGTACCGGTTGTTTATCAGAGGTTTGGGAGTCTTCGACGTACCCCTTCAGATGTTCAGCAGGGCGATCTTCCATCCACATCAGTTGCTGTTGCTCCATCGTCGACAGATGCTCCTCCATCTTAGATGCTATCTTGTCATATGTAGGTCGATAGACCTTGTATTGTGGGGATAAGCTTTATACTATCTTTTGTTATCTATGTGAGCTTATTGAACCATGAATGATCGTTAATCTTAATTGCTATCAGACTAGTTGGATATGTGAATGTTAATGTTATGGTTTATGCTTATTATCCTTGTCTGAGCTATGCTGTTAATTGAATCTCTTAATGTTGCATGATTATTTATATCTTAATTATCAACTATCATGCGTCCTTGGATTCATTGTTTAGAGAAAACTCCGTTAAAATTTCATAAATTCTTCATGTGCATGTATTCCTTTCATATCTTAAATGCACTGGTTTAGGGGGAGTTTTACCTCTTTGGATCTTGTTTGCAAAAAGGGAGAATGTTTATTTGATCTGATTAAAATGACTTCCCTTGTCAAGCTCTTTGTTATGCAAAATTTTTTACTTGGCTTAAGGTTGATTTGAGTTTTTGGTGATTAATGCCAAAAGGGGGAGAATGTTGGATCAATATCTTTCCACATTTGGTTGTGTATCAAATATTATATATGTCTCTTTCATATGCTTAAAGAATACATTATATGCATGGTTTACATTTCAATAGCTTAAATACTCAATATATGTTGATAATATCCAAATGTTGCTATTGATAAAGGATTTGTCATCAATTACCAAAAAGGGGGAGATTGAAGAATCTAGACCTGCCATTGTGTGTTAATGGAGTTTTGGTTATTAATGACAAATCTATTTATGAGACAGACACTCTTTTTGCTATACCTAGTGTTTAGTCTCAAATGGATAAAGAGGTAAAAATCAAATGAGGTATGCTTTCCAAATGGCAAATCTTTATGAGACTAACACTTGTATTGTCATACAAATTGCTTAGTCTCAGCTTAGAGATAAAAAGGAAAAATCCAAACAAGTATGTTCATAATTGATAAATCTATTTGAGAGACTAACTCCTCTATATTGTCTCTTGTTTAGTCTCAGTTGGATTTAAAGATCAAAGAGGTATGCATTCGACATCACTTTATTATATCTTGTTGCATTCCTCGGACTCAAAATATAGGTTGAACTTCACCAAAAGGTTAACTTGAATATGTGCATATGTCTTTATTACACATTCGTGTATGCACACATTTAGGGGGAGTTCACTCTATATTTTGTGGTTTCATTAGTATTGATCCATATTCCTATGTCCACATATATTTAGGATCTTTACTTTGAAACATATCCTTGAATATATTTAACTTGTATAGTTAATATATTCATATGAGTGTATATAACTTGTGTAGTTTATATATACTCATATCCTTGAATATATACAACTTGTGTAGATTGTATATATTCATATGAGCATATGAGACTTGCGTAGTTCATATAAGCTCATATATCCTTTGTGTATATATAACTTGCGTGGTTTATATATACTCATACCAATTACATTCAATTATCTGTAATTGTGTTGATTATCATCAATTACCGAAGAGGGAAAGATTGTGGTATCTTGTCCCACCATTATTGGTTAATGGTATGTTGTGGTAATTAATGACAATCACCTTGTGGAACTAACATTTTTCTATGAGTTGGTGAAATAGGCTATGTTCCATGTGATTGACTTCGGATGACATCATGAGTTGATCGTCATCAAGTCAAGATTTTTAAAGAAGAAGAATATCATTATGTGTTGATGATATCAAGAGAAGAATATCATCATGGGTTGATGATATTGAAGTAAAGATCTTGAAGTAAAGGATGTATCACGCATTGATGCATATCAAGTTCAACAAGTGGAAATGATCATAAGTTGATCATCAAGTCAAGAAGAATCCATCATGTGTTGATGAAGGTCAAGTGAAGAGTGCATCATGAGTTGATGCATGTCAAGACTTGGAATGAAAGATGTCATCATATGTTGATGGACATTAAGTCAATTAACCCAGACTTGAAGCGAGGATGTGCGTCATCAAGCTTCAAGTGTTTGCGCAAGGCAAAGGTATGACTAGCTAAGGCTAAGGATGTGTTCCTAGTCTTTTACCAGTCTCGGTGTTTGGTTGGGAGACCGGATTGCTAGAATAGGTTATCGTACTATTAAGAGGGGTCTTAATTAGTAACTTGAGTTAGTCATGTGTTGATAGCTCATTGTGTTTGCTCTAGCTCAACTTAACATATTGCCTATATTTGCGAATGCATTTTGCAAATAGTTGAGGCTCATAGTTATTCCTTGTAGCATGTGATTTTAGTTTGCGAATGTGTTTTGCAAACGGTTTAAGTCCATGTACCTTATTCCTTGTGGCGTTGATTCTAAAAGTTGGCAAATGTGTTTTGCAACTTGTTGAGAATCTAGCTTTCATCTTGTGTGCGCATCTTGCATCAATTGGCAAATATGTTTTGCAAATTGAGTTGAAGAAAATGTGCAATGTCTGTTCTCAGTCTTGGTGACTGTTGGCGGTCTAACCGCCTCTAGTAGCGGTCTGACCGGTGGTAGCAGTCTGACCGCCATGGGATGAGCGGTCTGACCGCCATGGGATGGGCGGTCTGACCGATCTATGGTTGTACCGGCCGTAAGAAACGGTACTACCGGAGTGCGGTAGTACCGGGCGTTTGAAACGGTACTACCGGAGTGCGGTAATACCGAAATTTACTTGGCGGTATGTGTTTTTCCAGAAGAGGTGTTTTCTGGTTTGCTCGGTTGCTCAGTTGAGCGGTCTGACCGGCCCCCTCTGGCGGTCTGACCGGTTTGAGCGGTCTAACCGGCCATTGGTTGGCTGTCAGACCGATTGTGAGTCCAACAGCTAGTTTTATAGCCGTTGCCACTTGGACGGTCCGACCGACCATTATTTGGCGGTCAGATCGATTTCGTCCAGATTCTCTAGAATCTCTCCCCAACGGCTAGTTTTTGTGTGTGGGCTATAAGTACCCACCTTGGCTGTGTGAGGAGAAGTTGCTGGTGCCCCATTGAGTTCCTTTGAGCTAAGGGCAAGCCCTCTACTCCCATTTGTGCATGTGTTGCACTTAGTAAGGTTTGTGTGAGGACCCCAATTTATTTGGCTTGTAATGCTTAACCAACTGCCTGGTCCCAGCATCACAAATCAAATAAACTGAGCCTCGAGATATGTATACTTCCCAGAAAGCAGTATACACACCTCACCACAAAATTACGCATCAACTCCATTCCAATCATAGAGTCCAAACATCACACTAAGCGAAAAGTAACAATGAAAAAGTTATTACAGACAAAAGCCGACCGGCCGAAGATACACAAATACTCAAGACAGACAGCGGAAGCAAAAGTGCCATAAGATGGCTATAAACAAAGCCAATCAGTGTGCCTTCAACCCACAAGGCATCTGACCGGACCGCCAAGCCTAGTCGTCAGTACGAGCGGCGTGAGAACTCACGAAGTGAGGCCCTTGGGGCTCACCTTCTTCCTCTGCAACAAAACATTAAGCAAAGCCAATGAGTACAAAGATTGTCTTTGTACTGCAAGACCGACGTGTGAACTAGCGGACCTGTTCATATGCTACATGCAGGCTTATCTGGTGGAGGTCATATGTTTCATTTGCACAAAGCCAATTTTATTTGCAATAATGTAATACAGTTGGAGGGCAAGTTTGCAATTCATTTTTAAGGTTGAAATAACTTGATAAAGGTAATAAGAACAAAGAGAAAGATAAACAACCTAAAAGTGACTATCCCAATAGTCACCACAACCATAACACGAATCCCATTCGTACCACCCATCAAGTTTTAATATAAAAGGTTGTAGTCTAACTCTTGGAAGACCTTGCCAAGCGTGTCCATAACCTAGGGCGAGGCTATTCGAATAGTTTTAACCTGCGGGTGTACCACTGCACCCACACTTGAGATCGCCTTTAAGCCAAAGCACACTTCCAGGTATGTCGGCCTGACTAAGTCCTACGAGACTTTTTCCAATATTGTGTATTAACTACGAGCCGCTCGTATGGATAAAAATCCATACGCTTACATGGTGGCCGAAAAGACAACTACCTTTGCGGGTAAAGCTTTTGGACAAATACCATGCTCCCAACACCATCCCTCCTGCGACCTCCTGCGACCGGAGCCAATACACGCCAAAGTACTAGGTCAAGAGAAGTCCCATATACTCTAGTGTGGTTGCACGCTAAAATGCTTGGTTTAGTGTAACAAGATGTTCGGTCCTTGTTGACTCGGGCACCTTTCGATCACACCCAGCAGATCACACCAAAACTTACCATTGTGCCCAAGTCTAAATCATTTTTGTTTTCAGTTTTAGTTTTGCAATTAAGCATAGCAAGAATCTGAAACATAAAGTTCTGATAAAATTTGCGTGATCAAGGTTACCGACTAAGTCGATAACCGCCATTTCTACCGATACTAAGCATGTCTAGGCAACTAAACTCGTAAACTACTAAGTGACGAGAGTTCATCCAGCGAACTCTAATCACAGCAAATAACCTAGGCTTAGGTAGTAGAGGATAATCACTTACCTACAGATTATGCATCTAAAGGATTAACTAACCAATTTAACACAAATTAAGCGATGCATACATACAGTTGAAACAAAATATTAGACTTTAAAATACGGGATTAACATGATCAAACGCTTTTTGCTCGCTGCTTGCTCGAAATATCAACACATTGCGAGGGTTCACTCTCGATAATACGGACATCGTGCAATCTACCGATCGAGCAAAGCAACAAATAAGAACCAATAACACCAACAAAATTCAAAATTTCCAAAAACAACCACAAAACTAAAATACAGAAGCTAGATCATTACAGTAGGAACAACAAATTAGCTACTAAGGAGAAGAATTAAATTAGACATGTTTTCATGCGATTGATCTACCCAACTTACTTACTTACCAAGCTAACCACAAAATTAATCCTCTTATGTGCTTTAATCTTTGACAGGACTTTGATGGTGATTGTGTGCACATCTATTAATTAAGTATCAAATTAACACATCTATACCACTAGTTACTCTAAACAACCATTATTAGCGATAAGATCACTTAAACCTACAAGAAACTATTGAAACACTAACTAGTTAATTAGCCGACTATTAGGTGCTAACAATTTTCTAACTAAGGTTGGGCTTTAATAAAATTCAGCTACTAACCCACCTAAACATCACACCAACATAAGGAAGGTTAACAATTACAGCATGCTACCACTACAAGGCCTTACAACACTGTAAAGCAAGAATCGCAAGCACAGAGACAAAACAACTAGTTCCAATAACAACTTCTTTAGATCACTCGTGCCAACAAGGGTTTTGAAATCTAGAATCACTAACTAACATCATTCCTTACCAAACACTATTTCCTAAGGAATTCATCAAGTCTAACAAGACCTAAATAGCAAGCATGATACCAATTTTGGTTCATCGACAACGAAAAACGACAACGAGAAACAGAACTAAAATACTTTCAAACCTCCAATACCAATTGTGATCATGCATGAGAGTGAACTAAAGAACATTCCTAATCATGATTAGAAACTAAAGAACTGGTTTTGAAGGTGGGCCCCACTCCGAGCAGATGAGAGGAGCACACCAAGAACGAGAGGCTCGGCGGCTCGCACTGGATTCGCCGCGGCGAAGGAGTGGCGGCGCGTCGCGACAGCGGCCAAAGCTGGGTTGCTCGAGGATCACTGAAGGCGATGGTGGTCACGCGGCCGGAGATGCCTGCGGCGGCGCGGCGGAGCGCGCGGCGGCCGTGGAGGTGACAAGGCGCTGCGCGAGACGAAGAAGGTGAAAACTAGCGCGCGCATGAGCATCGATGGGTTACCAGAACTCACCGGATGACGCGAGCTAAGGTGGCTGCCGGAGATGGCGGCGGCGAGAACTGCGGCGGCGATCAAGGGGTCACCGCGAGAGCAACCTTTGAGCAAAGACAGAGGAGATAAAGATGTAGATAGCTCGGGTAAGTGCACGAGATGAGTCGACGCAGGCAATTGTCCAAGGAACCAACTCACCGGCGATGAGGATGAAGACTCGAATTTTCGGCCGAATAAGAGGGAAACCTAAATTCCACGGTCCCTGCGAGTGAATCTCAAAATTAGTTGAGGAATTCAAGATAGGATGCGGAACACGATATGACGCGCAAAGGTGAGGATGATCTTCACTGGTCACGATGATGACATGGCGGTGGCGCCACGGTCGTGAACCAGAGTCGGCGCACTCCCTTGGTTTAAGCTCAGAGCAAACAAGGAAGGTAGTGAATGGCTTTGCGAGGTCAAAGAGAGGAAGAGGAAGCTTTGGGTACCCTTAAATAGGAAAAAGGACGGAGAAACCCGAGAGGAGGAGCCCTCAACGCCGATGCGCTCGGAGCGAGTGGCGAGTTGGTGGGGTAGATGACGGCGATCAATGCCTTACGGGTATGGGCCAACACGGATGATGCGCCGAGGTGAAGCGTGCGAGGAAACCGAGAATGGACGGAGGCGGGTGGCGCATGCATGCCGCGCTGTCGCGCGCACTCGGCTCTCAGCGAGAGGTAGGTGACGACGACAAGTGGGAGCCCGCCGTTAGCGGCAGCACAAAGCGGCGCGAGCGGTTGGTCCGACTTCGATCAAGAGAATCCGGCCGTTGGATCTAAAGCGGACGGTCGAGATCGATGTATGCATTCGGACGGTCGACGAGACAAGCAATGTGGACCGTTTGATCTGCATCGGACGGTTGGCAACGATCGGGCGCGTGCGGTGCAGTTAGGCGGTGCGGCCGAGTCAAGTGGCGCGGTCGGACTCGAGCTCGAGTTGAGTTCGAGCAGATAAGCGATGATTTGAGATCTGATTTCAAAAGGCTGAGCAGGTTTGGGAATTTTAGAGATATCTCCCAAGCTCCAAAAATTCTGAAATTTTTATGGGAGCTTACAGGGACAGAGGAAAACCTTGTGAAATTTTTCCAGGAATTTTCATGCACCAGATTTCCCCCAAGAAAATTCACAAGCTGCAGAGCTAGGGTTTGACCAGAATTCCAAACTGGTTTGACTTGGCCATTTGAAATAGCAACCAAAATCTAAAAATGGTGAAATTTTTCAGAGAGGTAGCTAGGATTATCAAGATGATAGGAAAAATATTTGTAGAGGATGATCACCAGTTTTAAGGCTAAGAATTTGTTGGCAACAACTTCCGTTCACAAGAACAAATTCTAGAAAATGGAAATTGTTTACGGAAAATTTGGAAAACTTCCAAATGACTTCATGAGACATCAAAAGTTTTTATTTCTTCTCAAAATTTTACATTTGAAATACAAACCCTAACTTAGGGCTGTTACAAATCTCCCCCCCTTACAGGAATCTCGCCCCGAGATTCTGATCACTGGGAGAAGAAGGACGGGTAGTCTGCTCGGAGACGATCTTCCCGCTCCCAAGTGGCTTCATCCTCGGAGTGATTCGACCACTGAACTTTAAGAAACTTGATCACACGGTTCCTTGTTCTTCGTTCAGCTTCTTCGAGGATGCGAACGGGGCGCTCACGATAAGACAGATCTTCCGTACATCGATATTTTCCAATGGTGTTTCCTCAACTGAACACGAGGCACTTCTTCAATCGCGATACATGGAAAACATCGTGCACTCCTTCGAGTGTAGCGGCAATTCTAACTTGTATGCAACAGCTCTCACTTTCTTGATGATGCGTCACGGCGAGCATATCGAGGAGCCGTTGCCCTTGACATCAAACGAGCGATGTCCCTTCAAAGGTGAGACTTTGAGATACACAAAGTCATTGGTGAAACTCAGCTCACGACGGCGCCGATCTGCATAGCTCTTACGCTCGGGTGAGCTACGCGCAAGTGCTCACGGATCAATCGCACTTGACTTTCGACCTCATTAATTGAGTGCGGGCCAAGAACTGCTCTCCCCGTTCGACCAGGTTCAATGGGGTTCTCGCACCTCCTCCCATACAAGGCCTCAAATGGTGCCATACCGAGACTAGCTCGGAAGGCTGTTGTTGTAGGAGAACTCCATAGCGGTAGGCATTTCTCCCAATTCTTCCCATAGGAAAGAACACAAGCACGGAGCATATCTTCAAGCACACGGTTGACACGCTCCGTCGACCATCGTCCAAGGATGATAGGCCATCTTGAAGGTAAGACGAGTTCCCATGGCCTCTGCAGACTATGCGAGCCGAGAGGTAAACAGCGCCCACGGTCGACACAATCGTCTTGGGCACACCATGCAAGCTCACAATCCTTGATACATAGAGTTCGGCTAGAGGTTCCACACAGAGCTGAGTTTTGACTGGAAGGAAATGCGCCACTTTAGTTAGCCTGTCAATGACAACCCAAATGGCGTCATTTCCTGTAACAGCCCAAGTTTATAAATAGTAATAAAATGCTTTATGAACAGTAATGAGGTGTTGTTCATAGCATTACTGTTCATTTCTACAATTTGGGCAGCATGTTACAAAATAAAAACCTTCCTTTTTAGCCAAAATCCTAAAGAACCATTTAAAGTCTTAAAGGAATACAAGATAAAACTTGTATTATGACTGGGAAGTATTTTTATTAAAGCCTAGGTAAATTATCTTGGCTAAAAATATTTTTGTTGCATTTTTAGAAATTATTTTGCCTTAAAGAAAAATTTATTGTCTTTAAATGATTATTTGCGGGCTAAAATAAATATTTATGTATTTTACAAAGTGATAATGTGGTATATAAAATTTATCTGGGAAATATGTTATCTCAGTAGCTTCTAGTAAAAATTTCATGAATTTACAAATTTATTTGCTATTTTTAAAATCCCAGTCAAACCTTTGCATATTTGAATAAGGTTTGGTCAACTAAACTGGTTTGAATCCAAACCTAAGTACTGTAGCGACTCGGACCACGTGTCTAGGTCCAACCCAATCGACTTGGTTCGGCTCTGTCACGCTCGGGCGCGAGCCCGAACTCCCCGCGTGATATGAACCGTTGATCTTCAATCGAACGGGTGAGGCTATAACGCCCCGCGAGCTGTCCACGTGTGCGTTTTAATCTCCGCCGTTGGATCTTGATCTAACGGCCAGAGATCGATGTGTGCAATCGGACAACTCCGGATCCCTTTTCAATCTCCACCGTTCATTTCCAATCCAACAGCGCATCCCTTTTTATTTTAAACTTAAAGCCGCGCTTTTATCTGAGCCGTTAGATTCAAATCCTACGGTTTTTCCTTTTTACCGCGTGCTAATAAGGCCCGCGCTCCTCTGGGCCGTTGGATCTTCATCGTGTGGTCCAGATTGGTGTATGCACTCGGACGACTCCGGATCCCCTCACGATCTCAGCCGTCCATTCTTGATCTAACCGCGCCACCCTTTTCTTTTGAAATTAAAAGCGCGCGGCTATCTTGGGCCCTTAGATCTAGATCCTACGGTGCGCCTTTTCGACCATGGGCCTTTAAAGCCCAAAATCGGTGGATCGTTGGATTTTAATCGTAAGGTTCATATGAGTGTATGCAATCGGACCATCCGGTTCAATTTTCCATCCTGACCGTAGAAATCAAATCCAACGGTGTTGTGCCATCGCATCTAAAAGGGGTGACGTGTATCCTTTTAGCTAATCGTTGGATTCCAATCCAACGTCCAGATTTGAAAGTGGATCTCGAGATTCCTTTGAGCACCGTTTTAATCTCGATCGGTCGATCTAAATCGCACGGTCCATATTAACTGGTACCGATTCAAATCTTTTAATCTCTCTATTTATCACAGCCGCCCATTTCCAATCGGACGGCTGATATTCTTTTGAGCTTTTAGGAAGCGCGCGCGGCTGAGAATGACAAAGGGGCCCACATGTCATATTTTGCCTCCCTTCTTCCTTATCTCTGCGCGCAGCCATTTTTGTGAGCAGAGGAGAGGATTTATCCAAAGATTATGCACTAATTTTTGGATGTTTAGCTAAATGGACACCTCATCAACTCTAGATCTTTCCCTCTTGCCCTGTAGCTCAACATCTATATATAAACCCTAGCTTTTGCTGTTGCCATTGTTGACCGAAGAAGCTCATCCTTTTTCCTTCTTTCCCGGTGGAGTTTCTTGCTCTTATTCTTTGCTTATCCACCTTAAGCCTTGGTTTTACCTTACAATAAAGATTTGACATACTTTGTAGGTTGAACCAGCGCCTATCTCTCTGTTGATCAATATCGAGTTTGAAACTTGGGTGTCTTTCTTCTCTGGTAAGATAAAACCCTAGTTTTCGATATCTTGAACATCTTAAGGATCTTAGAAGTGCATGAATCATTCTTTTGAGCATCGTAGCTTCAACTTACTCTAAGCGAAAAGTTGATATTATAACTTTTCGGTTTTCCATGTCATTTTTCAAGAATTAGGGTTCTTCCTGTCAACTTATCATCTTATTTAGGTTTTGACTAAACCCTAGCAGCATGACAAGTTGATCTTTCAATTCTTGTCATCATCTATTTTACTTCATAAGCAAAGATCTGCCTCTGTTCCTTTTTGTCGGCTCAACCGACAATGCAAATTTCTTTCAGCTTTTGGTAATCTAATCGATTAGGGTTAGCTTAAGGTTAGCTTAGGATATTAATTACCCTAAAAGATCATGCTAAGTTTCATTTATGAACTTTTGCATGTTCTATATTCCTTTTTCCGAAAATTGCAACTGTCTGTTTGACTCTTCTAAAATCAAAGCGGAACTTTGCACTAAAACCTAGTTTCGTCTTTGAAAGCAGTAGGTTATAAAATGGGTTATTATCATTATTATGGGTAGTTATGGCTTAAGCATCTTGTAATCATGCATTTCAAATTGATCATGCATTTTCCTTCATTTTGAGCTTATTGTCGATTTGGCATTTATTGGACTTATTTGCTTTCTATAGAATTTGGTTCATTTGAAGTTTTGAATCGCCTCGAAACAGATGCAGACACCTGCAGTATACTACTACCAAGGCAAGCTTCCTCTGCACCATATTGATCCAAAATTTTATACCATAGTTTTCCAAATTCGAGATATCTGTGCATGCTATTTTTAAAAGTACCAAAATGGATTGTATTAGTTAGTTATGACTGAGTGACATTGTGGAATACTTTAATTGTAATCATACACTTAACCTTAGCATAGTACTGTATATCATAACCTATATTTTCAGTTTTGGCTTAGACATGCAGTCTAGAGATTTTAGAGTTTGACAAGCATATCTTGTCAAACATGGGAATCGCAACTGAACTCTTGTTATTTTAAACTCTTTGTCCAGTTTCTTTAAATCAAATTTGTATTTGAAATTCACATTGATCTGGACAAGAGGAAGCTAGTGATGGTGCTTTTGTGCACGAGATTGGGTTTTGTGGTGGACTTGTCCGGGTTAATTAAGGACCGAACTCTGACTATTCAGTTCAAGTCCCCACGTACTTCCACATGCGGTATATGGCGCTGTTTGGTTAAGTAAAATGTTAAGACTATTGAGTTGGAAACAGGAGAGTAAGGATATGTGTATTGACCTTGTATGGCATAGATGCTTTGGTCTGAGGACTGCGTTTTATGCCATGTGAGCTTGTATGTCAGTATCAGATGTTCTTAGGAGGGTGAGGCGTATATGTGCCTCGTCGCATATCGATACCTTAATAGTGCCGATAGCATTCTACTATGGGTAGGGAACCCAATTCGCATTAAATTGTTTGGATCGGCATTCGGCGCAACATGTGTGCCGGTTAGCGGATGCTATCGATCGTTGTTTAAGCGGGATCGGCTCACACATGGGGTCCAACTCAATAGTGTTAGCTTGTTGAAAAATACCAAATCTTAGTTTCCGGTCGGCATACCAAAGGAAGTATGTCATCATTCGGAGGCATCCAGAAGGCAGCGAGCTAGCTAAGTCATGTGGGTAAGATGTACACCCTACAGGTATAAAGCTGTTCGAATAGCCGTGTCCACGGTCATGGGCGATAACTTGAATTGATGTCACTGTATAGAAGTTTTGATTTTCAAAAATCTGGTTTTGTTTTATGGTTGTGCATGAGGATTCATGCCTTTGTCTTTTTACATTTAATGTATTTACTTACTTGTTCTACTTTATCTTTGATTTATTAAATGGCTTTGTCAAAATTTAGTCTTTGTAGGTTAAGATGTATCGCTTTATGCAAACTTGAACCTTTAAACCTTCTTGTTGAAACCGTATGCATATATAAATTCTACTCCTTTGTGTAGGTTCTAACCAACACTTTCTTTTATTAGTTTGTGTAAGACTTGGCTGAGTACCTTCCGTACTCAGGTGCTATCACCTATTGTTGCAGTGAGACGGTTTCTTTATGAAGTACCAGTTAGCGCCGATCGGGTGGCGCTTCTTGAGTAAAGCTACTTCTTTCCTCCACGCAATTACTGCGGTGGATGAGGCCATTGGTGGATTTTAATATTTTATTTTTGCTTCCATTTGTTAGACTTTTGGAGTGACCAAGTCACTTAATATTGTAGTACTAAACCGAATGATGTAAACTTATGTTTAATTATGCAAATGTATGACTTGTATGTGTATGATGCAATGTTGTTGAAGGATATATATGCAATGGTCGTTGATCACGGGAACCATTGTGAGATATATATATCAGGGATCTGATTATTGGATCGATTGCTTATTAAATTTATACTCCTAGCATGATCTTTAATAAAGGCGCGATCTTGTTCCTTCATTAACAATTGTGCTCTGATATGAATTTAACTAAGTACATTTCCAATAACACAGGAGCCACAGCGTTGGTATCGAGCATCGTTACTGTAGGTTAAAGTAGCATGGCGAAGTTGTTAGAGAGTCTTCTAATAAAACTATTTCAAGTAGTAGTATAATTTTGAAAGCTTAAGTATGACATCTTTTATTCCTTATCCTCCTTAATGTCACTTCTTGCCCAACTTTACATTGGTTTATTTAAAGTGAATTGTTCCTTATCTTGTCTTTTGCCTATAGATGAGCGGTTGGTATTTGGTCAAGGAGACTCGAGTGAAGATGTTGATGGGTTCCCGCATTACCGGGACATGATGTGGCGCTCAATTTCACCTATCAGCGGAGTATGCCATTTATCGGCGAGATCGAGGACCGAGGATGGAGAATGCCGTGCCTTCATCAATGTCATCGCTAGGCACGTGGCGGCGATGTTCCTTCGTGTCCAAGCACTTGCCACCTCACGAGGCTATGGCGATTCGAAGCGGCAAGTAGGATGATGAGTCTTCTTCGTCATGATTTGTGGAATTGTCTCAACCACCCTATGACCACTTCCCGAATCAAGGCCTACCTCCGAAGTGAGCATGTTCGATGAGATACGATTTGGGAAGACCCTCGGTGCGACGGTTGGCGAGGATGGTCGCATCATGGACCAAATCCATCGCTGTCTTGTGAGGAGTTATGGGAAACTTCGGCATCGCCTTAATGAGGCCAGTAGTACGCTTCTTGGTGTCAACATGAACGCGTTCCTGGCGTGCTTTATGGTGACAACGAGACCTCCCCCGCTGCTGCTGCACCACCTCTTTATCGACTTCCAGAAGTGGCCGGGTGTGTACCTGTTTATGGACAAGTGCACCAAGCTCGGATGACTGCAGGTTTCCCTCGCACTCTGCGGACTGCACCTCCTGGAGGTCATCAGCCACTGCTAGGTTCCCCGAGGCGTCTCATTAGCCCGTTGGATCCTGTTGACACGGGTTCCCCTGGAGCTCATCTTTTGAATGAGTTTCCGGTGAACTTTAACCGGGATCTCTACGCTAGCACCTCGACGATGAATCCTCGTGGTTAAGTGTCTTTTAGTCTAGTAGTTGTCTTTAAATAAAATGTATGTACTAGGGCGGTAGTATTTTGTACAAAGTATGTAAGTTTAACTTTCGGTTTATGTCGACATTATGGCCGACTATAATGTAAGATGGAACCGAAATTTTGTTGTGTATATATGAAGTTTCGGTTTTGGTGTTAACTTGAATACATGTCATAACATGATGCATTATATGTAGATGTTTGTTTCTTTTCTAATTGCAACCTTGTTTGTGTTTGCAGAGTATGTCCTTGTTATGTTGTTAACCATGGTGTGGTAGCAGGATGACGGGACCTACTACTCGTCTTAAGCGCAACAAGGGAGGGCATGTCGACTCCGTGTCTCATTCTCGGGAGGGCCGGCCCGAACCCTCCACTCGGGAGCCCGCAAGATGGTTCTCGGGAAGAGGAGCTTCCTCCACCACCTTCGATGGCGGATGTGCTCATGCAAATTGAGTGCAATCGAATGGACGACACGCGCATCTGGAGCGGTGCGCGCAACACTTCTTCACTGCTACACGGTTGTCGAGCGGGAGGTCACCATGTGCGAGGCGGTCTTGCGACTTTCAGGACTAACCGCGGTGTTCTCCGGTTCTCATGATCCCATGGATCTTGAAGATTGGCCGGACCATTGAGAAGAAGCTTTTGATTGCTCAATGTTCCGAGAGGAAAAGGTTCTTTTGCGATTATCATTTCGATGGGCGGCTAGCATATGGTGGGATAATCTTCTTGCCATTCGACTGCTTTGGACATGTCCCTACTTGGGATGAGTTCGTGGAGGCTTTCCGCGAAGCTCATATTCTGAGGAGTAATCATGATCAAGCAATAGGAATTTCTCGCTCTCAAGCAAGGGCGAAAGTGCATTCAGAATATCGCATGAGTTCAACCTCTTGGCGGATATGCCCGATGATGTTTCTCACCGACCTTCGTGCGTCGAAACCGGTTCTTGAATGGTCTATCGAGGAATTGCGGATGGCGGTGGCTTTGCATGACTTTAGAAATTTCGCTCATTTGGTCAATAAAGCAATTGTGGCGAGTAAGGGCAAGGCCTTGGAGGAGTCGCATAGCGGCGGCGGACTTCTCGATTTGTTCACGGTGGCGGTTACGCCTGGGCCTCGTATGTGGTTGTCTAGACCACCGCGAGCACCGACTCCATTTTCACCAAGGCCAGCGGTGTTTGCCCCTCGTCCATCTCCTCCCACCAGTCAGCGAGGACCAAGTGGAAATCAGCCCCGTCCTGTCAACAATGTTAACCCAGGGGTTATCTATTTTCATTGTGGTCGTCCGGGGCATTATGCCAACAAGTGTGTGGCAAAGCAGCAAGGATTGCCTCTGTTCGACCATATCCGATTGCACGTGCGCCAGCCCTTCGCAGAGGTCCCTATCAAAGCGATCGGCTCGGTCAGTGGGCATGTGAACGGATCAACTGCGAAGAGGCGGTGATACACTGAAGTTGTTATGGGTATGCTCCTAGTTAATTTCAGTCCAGACTCTTTGTTTTATTTGACTCGGAGCATCTCATTCTTTTGTTAGCAATCATTTTGTTGCTCAACATCGATTAGACATGCATACCCTCCAACCATCTTTTATTATTCAATCACAGGTGTGGTCTTTAAAACCGATCGGATCTGTTGTGGGTCAACATAACAATCCTTGGGGTAAAGTTTTTAGCAAATCTAATTGTGATTGACTCTAAAGTTGGGCGTCATTTTGGGTATGGATTGGTGTCCAAGAACCGGGTCAAATCAATTGTTCCCAACGGTCTATTTCCATGACCAATGCGAGCGGTATTCGAGTTGTTTACCATTCCAAAACAATTGGCTCTCATCTTTGTGCTCACCAAGTTGATACCACTCCTTCTTTGGAGTTAGTACCAATTGTCGGTGAGTATGTTGATGTTTTTCGGAAGACCTTCGGATTGCCACGAGCAGGGAAGTGGAGTTAAATAATTGAACTAGTTCTGGAACGCTCCAATATCCGAGAGTCCTTATCGAATGCCGTCAACGAGTTGGTTGAATTGAAGAAGCAACTCGGAGAATTGCTTGACAAAGGATTTATTCGACCGAGTTCCTCACCTTGGGGATGCGGCAATCTTTGTCAAAAGAAGGACAACACTTTACGGATGTGTGTGGACTACCGTCCAGTTAAATGAGGTCACCATCAAAAACAAGTATCCTCTGCCTCGAATTGATGATCTTTTGATCGGTTGGTTGGTGCGCGTCTTTTCAAAGATTGATTTGAGGTGGGCTATCATCAAATCAAGGTTAGAGTGAGGACATCCCTAAAACAGCTTTTTCTACTCGTTACGGTTTATGCGAGTATCTTTGTATGTCCTTTGGTGCGACCAATGCGCCACCTATTTCATGAATCTTATGAATTCGGTGTTCATGGAATTCTTGGATAAGTTCGTTGTCGTGTTTATTGTGATATTCTTATTTATTCCAAGTTTGATGAAGACCATGAACAACATTTGAGGCTTGTCTTTGAAACACTTCGTCGGCATCGATTATATGCTAAGTTCGGCAAGTGTGCTTTACGGCTCGAGAGGTTGCATTTTTGGGGCATGTGTTATCGAAGGAGGCATTCTTTGTTGATCAAGCAAGGTACAAGATGTGCTAAATTGAAGCCTCCCAAAAGTGTCCCGGAGATCTGAAGTTTTCTTGGACTTGCGGGTTATTACAGTAGGTTCATTGAAAATTTCTCCAAAATTGCTAGACCTTTGACTCGGCTCTTGCGAGAAAGGAAAAAGTTTGAATGGTCGGATAAGTGTGATGAGAGTTTTGGCTTTTGAGAACTCTTTTAACCAAAGCTCAGTTCTTACTCTTAGGATGTTCTTAAGAGCTTCAACATTTATTGCGATGCATCTCGCCATGGGCTTGGTGTGTGCTTATGCAAGAAGGCGAGTTGTGGCATATGCATCCGGCATTGCGCCCTCATGAAGTTAATTATCCTACTCATGATTTGGAATTGGTTGCCGTGGTCCATGCATTGAAGATTTGGCGACATTACCTTCTAGGTAATCGTTGTGAGATCTACACCGATCATAAAAGCACAAGTACATATTTACTCAATCGATTTGAATATGAGACAAAGAAGATGGCTTGAACGATCAAGGACTACGACATGGGTATTCATTATCATCTGGTAAAGCCAATGTTGTGGCGGGCGCTTTAGCGAGAAGTCACAATGCAGTGCATATCTTCTCTACTGTAGAAAAGACTTGTGTGCTGATTTTGGTAGCAAGTCTTGAATTGGTGGGAGCGAGTTTCTCGCTGCATTACATGTGGAGCCGACATTAGAATCTCAGATTACGGAGGCCCAGCGATGCCGAGGTAGCTGAAATCAAGGGGAATATGAAAGCAGGTAAAGCCAACGAGTTTTCGGAAGATGATCGCGGTATAATTCGATATCGCAATCGTTTGGTAGTACCTGCAGATCCTCATCTGAGGAGTTTAATTTTCAGAGAGGCTCATGATTCCAAGTTTTCTCTACATCCTGGAAGTACCAAGATGTATCAGGATTTGAAGAAAGCATTTTGGTGGAGCCAAATGAAAAGGCAAATTGCTCAGTATGTTGCTGAGTGTGATATTTGCCAAAGGGTTAAAGCTGAACATCTGAAGCCAGCTGGTACCCTTCAGCCTTTGCCTATTCCACAATGGAAGTGGGAAGAGATCAGTATAGATTTTGTTACTGGTCTTCCCAAAACCTCCAATGGGTCCGATGCCATTTGGGTAATCATCGACCGTTTGACAAAGGTGGCTCATTTTATTCCGGTCAGGACCAATTTCAGTGGCAAGCAGCTAGCAGAGCTTTATATGGCTAGAATTGTTTGTCTTCATGGTGTTCCCAAATTCATTGTTTCCGACCGTGGTCCTCAGTTTACTTCCCATTTTTGGAATAGCCTTCATCAGGCTATGGGGACTGAACTCTCTTTCAGTACTGCTTATCATCCTCAAACTAGTGGTCAAACTGAAAGAGTGAATCGAGTAATGGAAGATCTTCTTCGAGCTTATGTGCTATCCTATAGCAAAGACTGGGAGAAATCTTTACCATTTGTGGAGTTTTCCTACAATAATAGCTACCAAGTAAGTATTCAAATGTCACCTTTTGAAGCCTTGTATGGGAGAGCTTGTAGGACTCCATTGAATTGAGTGCGAGTGCAGTGAAAGATCATTCTTTGGTCGAGACTTGGTAAAGGAAGCGAGAGGAGCAAGTTAAATGCGATTCGAGATTGTTTGAAGACCCATGTCTCGTCGGAAGAGCTATGCGACCACCATAAATCGTGAATTAAGCTTTGAGGTAGATGACCATGTCTATCTTAAAGTGTCACCCATGAAGGGTACTCATCGTTTTAAGTAAAAGGAAAGCTCGCACCTCGTTATATCGAACCCTTCCGAATAATTGCCAGCGGGAGTCAGAGCTTATCAATTGGAACTACGAATCACTCTCGGCGATGCATGATACTTTTCATGTGTCTCAATTGAAGAAATGCATTCGTGTTCCTATTGAGGCAGCGCTTATGAGCATCTTAATCTCAACACGATCTTTCCTATCAAGAACGACCGGTCGTATCCTCGACACAATGGAGCGCAGGACAAGAAATCGTCTTGTCAAGTTCTTGAAAATTCGATGGGCTAATCATTCCGAGGATGAAGCCACATGGGAGCCGAAGATCGATGCAGTTGAGCACCCCCATCTCTTTGTTGTTTAGTACTTTCCTTTGAATCAAGAAAGGAAAGTTTAAACAAAGCAATGTAAACAAAGATGTAATGATAACCCTATGTTGTTATGTAAAGTTCTTCTTTGTTATCTTTAAAGGAAATCAAGACAACAGATGTTGAATTTCCTTATAAATCATTTCCACTTCACCTCTTCCTAATCTCTAACTTGTTCCAAATCTCGGGGATGAGATTTTCTTAAGGGGGGTAGGTTTGTAACAGCCCAAGTTTATAAACAGTAATAAAATGCTTTATGAACAGTAATGAGGTGCTGTTCATAGCATTACTGTTCATTTCTACAATTTGGGCAACATGTTACAAAATAAAAACCTTCCTTTTTAGCCAAAATCCTAAAGAACCATTTAAAGTCTTAAAGGAATACAAGATAAAACTTGTATTATGACTGGGAAGTATTTTTATTAAATCCTAGGTAAATTATCTTGGCTAAAAATATTTTTGTTGCATTTTTAGAAATTATTTTGCCTTAAAGAAAAATTTATTGTCTTTAAATGATTATTTGCGGGCTAAAATAAATATTTATGTATTTTACAAAGTGATAATGTGGTATATAAAATTTATCTGGGAAATATGTTATCTCAGTAGCTTCTAGTAAAAATTTCATGAATTTACAAATTTATTTGCTATTTTAAAATCGATCAAACCTTTGCATATTTGAATAAGGTTTGGTCAACTAAACGGTTTGAATCCAAACCTAAATCTTTATGCGACTTCGGACCACGTGTCTAGGTCCAACCCAATCGACTTGGTTCGGCTCTGTCACGCTCGGGCGCGAGCCCGAACTCCCCGCGTGATATGAACCGTTGATCTTCAATCGAACGGGTGAGGCTATAACGCCCCGCGAGCTGTCCACGTGTGCGTTTTAATCTCCGCCGTTGGATCTTGATCTAACGACCGAGATCAGTGTGTGCAATCGGACAACTCCGGATCCCTTTTCAATCTCCACCGTTCATTTCCAATCCAACAGCGCATCCCTTTTTATTTTAAACTTAAAGCCGCGCTTTTATCTGAGCCGTTAGATTCAAATCCTACGGTTTTTCCTTTTTACCGCGTGCTAATAAGGCCCGCTCCTGCAGGCCGTTGGATCTTCATCGTGTGGTCAGTTGGTGTATGCACTCGGGCGACTCGGATCCCCTCACGATCTCAGCCGTCCATTCTTGATCTAACCGCGCCGCCCTTTTCTTTTGAAATTAAAAGCGCGCGGCTATCTTGGGCCCTTAGATCTAGATCCTACGGTGCGCCTTTTCGACCATGGGCCTTTAAAGCCCAAAATCGGTGGATCGTTGGATTTTAATCGTAAGGTCCATATGAGTGTATGCAATCGGACCATCCGGTTCAATTTTCCATCTGGCCGTAGAAATCAAATCCAACGGTGTTGTGCCATCGCATCTAAAAGGGGTGGCGTGTATCCTTTTAGGTGATCGTTGGATTCAATCCAGCGTCCGGTTGAAAGTGGATCTCGAGATTCCTTTGAGCACCGTTTTAATCTCGATCGGTCGATCTAAATCGCACGGTCCATATTAACGTATGCGATTCAAATCTTTTAATCTCTCTATTTATCACAACGCCCATTTCAATCGGACGGTGATATTCTTGAGCTTTTAGGAAGGCAAGGTGAGAATGACAAAGGGCCCACATGTCATATTTTGCCTCCTTCTTCCTTATCTCTGTGCGACCATTTTTGTGAGCGAGAGGAGAGGATTTATCCAAAGATTATGCACTAATTTTTGGATGTTTAGCTAAATGGACACCTCATCAACTCTAGATCTTTCCTCTTGCCTGTAGCTCAACATCTATATATAAACCTAGCTTTTGTTGTTGCCATTGTTGACCAAGAAGCTCATCCTTTTCCTTGCTTGTCCGGTGGAGTTTCTTGCTCTTATTCTTTGCTTATCCACCTTAAGCCTTTGGTTTTACCTTACAATAAAGATTTGACATACTTTGTAGGTTGAACCAGCGCCTATCTCTCTGTTGATCAATATCAGATTTGAAACTTGGGTGTCTTTCTTCTACTGGTAAGATAAAACCCTAGTTTTCGATATCTTGAACATCTTAAGGATCTTAGAAGCTGCTGTGAATCATTCTTTTGAGCATCAGTAGCTTCAACTTGCTCTAAAATGAAAAGTTGATATTATAACTTTTCGGTTTTCCATGTCATTTTTCAAGAATTAGGGTTCTTCCTGTCAACTTATCATCTTATTTAGGTTTTGACTAAACCTAGCGACATGACAAGTTGATCTTTCAATTCTTGTCATCATCTATTTTACTTCATAAGCAAAGATCTGCCTCTGTTCCTTTTTGTCGGCTCAACCGACAATGCAAATTTCTTTCAGCTTTTGGTAATCTAATCGATTAGGGTTAGCTTAAGGTTAGCTTAGGATATTAATTACCCTAAAAGATCATGCTAAGTTTCATTTATGAACTTTTGCATGTTCTATATTCCTTTTTCCGAAAATTGCAACCTGTCCTGTTTTCAGCTCTTCTAAAATCTGAAAACTGGAACTTTGCACTAAAACCTAGTTTCTGTCTTTTGAAAACAGTAGGTTATAAAATGGGTTATTATCATTATTATGGGTAGTTATGGCTTAAGCATACTGTAATCATGCATTTCCAAATTGATCATGCATTTTTCCTTCATTTTGAGCTTATTGTCAGATTTGGCATTTATTGGACTTATTTGCTTTCTATAGAATCGGTTCATTTGAAGTTTTGAATCTGCCTCGAGCAGTGCAGACACATGCAGTATACTACTACCAAGGCAAGCTTCCTCTGCACCATATTGATCCAAAAATTTTATACCATAGTTTTCCAAATTCGAGAGATATCTGTGCATGCTATTTTTACGAAAGTACCAAAATGGATTGTATTAGTTAGTTATGACACGAGTGACATTGTGGAATACTTTAATTGTAATCATACACTTAACCTTAGCATAGTCTGTATATCATAACCTATATTTTCAGTTTTGGCTTAGACATGCGATCTAGAGATTTTAGAGTTTGACAAGCATATCTTGTCAAACATGGGAATCATAATGAACTCTTGTTATTTTAAACTCTTTGTCAGTTTCTTTAAATCAAATTTGTATTTGAAATTCACATTGATCTGGACAAGAGGAAGCTAGTGATGGTGCTTTTGTGCGAGATTGGGTTTGTGGTGGACTTGTCAGGGTTAATTAAGGACCGAACTCGACTATTCGGTTCAAGTCCCCACGTACTTCCACATGCGATGTATGGGCGCTGTTTGGTTAAGTAAAATGTTAAGACTATTGAGTTGGAAACAGGAGAGTAAGGATATGTGTATTGACCTTGTATGGCATAGATGCTTTGAGTGCGAGGAGTGCGTTTTATGCCATGTGAGCTTGTATGTCGATGTCGGATGTTCTTAGGAGGTGAGGGCGTATATGTGCCTCGTCGCATATCGATACCTTAATAGTGCGATAGCATTCTACTATGGGTAGGAACCCAATTCGCATTAAATTGTTTGGATCGGCATTCGGCGCAACATGTGTGCCAGGTTAGCGGATGCTATCGATCGTTGTTTAAGCGGGATCAGCTCACACATGGGGGTCCAACTCAATAGTGTTAGCTTGTTGAAAAATACCAAATCTTAGTTTCCCCGGTCGGCATACCAAAGGAAGTATGTCATCATTCGGAGGCATCCGAAGGCAACGCTAGCTAAGTCATGTGGGTAAAGATGTACACCCCTGCGGGGTATAAAGCTGCTCGAATAATGTGTCCACGGTCATGGACGATAACTTGAATTGATGTCACCTGTATAGAAGTTTTGATTTTCAAAAATCTAGTTTTGGTTTTTATGGTTGTGCATGAGGGATTCATGCACTGTACTGTTTACATTTAATGTATTTACTTACTGTTCTACTTTATCTTTGATTTATTAAATGGCTTTGTCAAAATTTAGTCTTTGTAGGTTAAGATGTATCGCTTTATGCAAACTTGAACCTTTAAACCTTCTTGTTGAAACCGTATGCATATATAAATTCTACTCCTTTGTGTAGGTTCTAACCAACACTTTCTTTTATTAGTTTGTGTAAGACTTGCTGAGTACCTTCCGTACTCAAGGTGCTATCACCTATTGTTGCAGTGAGGACGGTTTTCTTTATGAAGTACCAGATGGCGCGATCGGGTGGCGCTAACGAGTAAAGCTACTTCTTTCCTCCACGCAATTGCTGCGGTGGATGAGGCCATTGGTGGATTTTAATATTTTGTTTTGCTTCATTTGTTAGACTTTTGGAGTGACCAAGTCACTTAATATTGTAGTACTAAACCGAATGATGTAAACTTATGTTTAATTATGCAAATGTATGACTTGTATGTGTATGATGCAATGTTGTTGAAGGATATATATGCAATGGTGCGTTGATCACTGGGAACCATTGTGAGATATATATATCAGGGATCCCGATTATTGGATCGGTTGCTTATTAAATTTATACTCCTAGCATGATCTTTAATAAAGGGCGATCTTGTTCCTTCATTAACAATTGTGCTACTGATGTATGAATTTAATTAAGTACATTTCCAATAACACAGGAGCCACATTTCCTTGGATGAACGGGGCAAACCAGTGATGAAATCCATGCCCACGGAATCCCACTTCCATTCTGGCACTAGCAAAGGCTGAAGAAGACCTGCTGGACGCTGATGCTCGGCCTTGACACGACAACATACGTCGTATCGGCAGCGAACACAGCAATCTCGCTTCATGCGAGTCCACGAAATCTCAGCGCAGATCTTGGTACATTTGGTGGCCCGGATGGATGGACAAGGGCGAATCATGGGCCTCATGGAGAATCAAATCCCGCAATTCCGGAACCTTTGGAACCACGAGACGCTGCCCAAACCATACAACACCGTGCTCATCTTCTGTGAAACACCTGGCTGATCCATTCTTGATGTTCTGCTTAATTTTACCCACACCATCATCTAATTGCTGTGCTGCCTTGATTTGATCCACCAAGGTCGGTTGCACAACCAAGCGACAAGGAACCATGCTCAACCAAACCCAAGTTGAGATGCTGAAGTGCAAGAAGTGCGAGTTGTTGCTCTTGGATCATCAGTATTGCAATACACCTTTCGGCTAAGTGCATCGGCAACCACATTGGCCTTGCGAGATGATCACGAATACTCATGTCATAATCTTTAATCAATTCCAACCATCTCCTCTGCTGAGGTTCGAGATCTGTTGGGTGAACAAGTATTTCAAGCTCTTGTGATTGGAATACACCTCGCAATGATTACCGATCAGATAATGCCACCAAATCTTGAGTGCATGCACCACAGCAGCAAGCTCTAAATCATGGGTGGGATAGTTGAGCTCATGAGGTCTCAAGCGCCTAGATGCATAGGCAATCGCTTTGCCTTCTGCATGAGAACATGTCCGAAGTCACGACGGGAGGCATCGCAATAGATATCGAAGCTCTTGTGGACATCGGAAGAGTAAGGACTGGAGTGAAGTCAAGCGCCGTTTGAGCTCACAAAGCTCTCATCACAAGCGAGGACCACACAAACTTCTTATCCTTCTTGAGCAATTCAGTCATTGGCTTTGCGATCTTGGAGAAATTCTCGATAAAGCGGCGGTAGTAGCCCGCTAAACCGAGGAAACTCCGCACATCGGTGACTGACTTGGGCTGACCCCAAGACAAAACATCGCTGACCTTGCTGGGATCCACAGCTACACCCCCAGCTGAAAGAACATGGCCCAAGAATGCCACTTCCTTCAACCAGAACTCACATTTGCTGAACTTTGCATATAGCTGGTGTTCCCGCAATTTGCCCAAAACAATCTTCAGATGCTCAGCATGCTCTTCTTCAGTCTTGGAATAGATAAGAATATCATCAATGAAAACCACCACGAACTTATCCAAATATTCCATGAATACCGAGTTCATGAGGTTCATGAAATATCTTTGAAGCATTAGTTAGCCGAAAGACATGACGGTATACTCGTAAAGACCGTAACGAGTAGTGAAAGCGTCTTGGAATATCCTCATACGATCCGGACATGATATCCCAATCTCGGGTCAATCTTGGAGAACACACAGCTCCGGACAACCGGTCAAAAGATCATCAATGCAAGGCGAGGATATTTGTTCTTCACCGTCACCTCATTGAGCGGACGGTAATCAACACATGCGCAAAGTCTTGTCCTTCTTTTCACAAAGATCACCGGACAACCCCAAGGAGATGGCTGGGACGGATGAAACCCTTTGCTTGGAGCTCACCAAGTGCTTCTTCAATTCTTCTAGCTCATTGGGAGGCATCCGTCTGGCGCTTCGAGATAGGGCGATGCAGGGCAGCAACTTCGATGACAAACTCGGATCTCGAGCGGAGGCATCCTGGGTAAATCATCGGAAAAACATCCTCAAAATCACAAGCGGTGGGAACCTCTTGAATCTTCAAAGTGGCTTTGCTACAAGTGCACAAAGGTGTGACCCTTGCGGTGAGGAAAAGCCAACCTGTTCGCGGAAGGTTGGTGAGAAAACCATCTTCTTGGCGCAATCGATCTGTCCCATGTGTTGGGACAACCAATCCATGCCAGAATTACATCGGGCTCATTGAATTAGGCGGGATGAGATTTGCCAAGAATCCCTTCTTTGACTTCGATAGGAACATCCGGCATTCTAACTCGGCTCATTTCCGACCCGGGAGCGAATGAGCAACGGAACTCCTAAAGGAACACAGGTGAAGACCACTAGCAGCAGCAAAAGATCTCGAAATAAAGAATCGATGCTCGAGAATCAAATAATCTGCGGCGGGGCGATAGTTGACAAGAAGTGTACCCATCACGACATCCGGCGCCTCTGAGCCTCTCGGTGAAAGATGGTTGACTCGACATTGCTTTCGCACCTGGGCCTTCGGATGATCTTACGTGGTGGGTGACCACTCCCCGCGCGTCCTCCATTAGGGCGAGGCTGCCTGCAACACTCGAGGGCAAGCGTTGGCGTAGTGGCCCTTGTTGTGGCGGCGAAACAAGTAACCTCGGCCGCCGGATTGCGGAGGCCACCACTGCTGGATCGCGGCGCCGCGTGGCGAACACGCCTGCTGCTGGCGAAGAGCGGCGCTGATGGCCTCGGCGCGGTGGAGCAAAAGCGGGCCCCAGTGCCGCCCACCGAGGGGCAGTGAGGCGGCTGTGCGGTCGATGGGCCTCCCATTTGCGCTGCGGAGACTCACCCAACGCCTTTGCCTTGTGCTCGGCAACAATGGCCTTATCAACCAAGGCACGAAAGTCGGAAGTCCACAATGGACAGCACTGTCCTGCGGCTCCTGGACAAGCCATCCATAAACTTCTCTGCTTAGCCTCGCCGAGAGGCCACCTCCCGGAGCATAACGAGTCAAATGATTGAACTCATGCAGTACTCCGTCACGCACTTGCGCCCTTGCTTGAGCGCGAGGAATTCTTTCTTCTTCGACTTCATCGGGCCATCGAGATGTGGGCCCGACGAAAAGCGATCTCGAACTCCTCGGTGACTACATGGCGCGGGGGCTGCATGGCGAATAGTTCTCCCACCATGAAAGTGTTGCGCCCTCAAGGTGGTGGGGCGAAAAGTGCCTTCTCCTAGGCACGGCATCGGCGATGTTGAGCTTTCGCTCAACCATGCGCGAGCAATCATCCGCATCGAGAGGGTCCTCGAGGCGGGAGAAAGTCGGCGGCTGCGTGCGGAGGAACTCTGCAAGTCCCCGCGAGTCCGGTGTTCGCCACCTCCGGATCCGGAGGCAGGCGGGAGTGGAGGTATTCCTAGCAATAACCTCCAAGATACGCGTGGTCCATCTTTGTTCGCTCGATCGGCGAGAACCTCGACCATGGTGGAGGAGGGGAAGCTCCTCATCATGACTAGCCGGATGACTGCCACGCGTTCTCCCGGCCATCCTGTTTCACTAAGATAGGTTAGTGATAGCCTGAGAGCAAGAAATCGATAAATCACCAAAACAGTTTAAAAACTGCACGAAATAAATGCAAAACTTCAAGTCACAAAGCCAACTGACAAAATTTAGACACCTAGCAGACTTACAACACATTTTACCCATATGTTCCCACAAGTTTAGTTAGATTAATCCCTCATGGTTCTCCCACAACTAATCCCACCGGATAAGTAACTATCTTTTGAAAGGAAAGAGAGAAACCAAGTTTTAAAACTCAAATTAGAGTAAGATGAGAGTAGAAAGCTAAGATAGGTAAGGAGTAAAATCTGAGAATCTGCCTAGGTTTTCATAAACATTTTTATACTTTGAAATTAAGCTTTTCCAAAATATCCTAAGGACGACTATGCTTGGGTTACTACGGTCAGAATGACTCTGATACCAACTTTGTGAGGACCCCAATTTATTTGGCTTGTAATGCTAACCAACCGCTGGTCCCAAAGATCACAAATCAAATAAATCGAGCCTCGAGATATGTATACTTCCGACAGCGATACACACCTCACCACAAAATTACGCATCAACTCCATTCCAATCATAGAGTCCAAACATCACACTAAGCGAATGCAAATGTTGAGAAAAGTTATTACAGGACAAAAAGCCGACCAAGCAAAAGATACACAAATACTCAAGACAGACAATGGAAGCAAAAGTGCCATAAGATGGCTATAAACAAAGCCAATCGGTGTGCCTTCAACCCACAAGGCATCTCGCCCGGACCGCCAAGCCTAGTAAATCGTCAGACACGGCGTGAGAACTCACAAGTGAGGCCCTTGGGGCTCACCTTCTTCCTCTGCAACAAAAACATTAAGCAAAGCCAATGAGTCCAAAGATTGTCTTTGTACTCGCAAGACTGACGTGTGAACTAGCGGACCTGTTCATATGCTACATGCAGGCTTATCTGGTGGAGGTCATATGTTTCATTTGCACAAAGCCAATTTTATTTGCAATAATGTAATACAGTTGGAGGGCAAGTTTGCAATTCATTTTTAAGGTTGAAATAACAGTAAAGGTAATAAGAATAAAAGAGAAAGATAAACAACCTAGAAGTGACTATCCAAATAGTCACCACAACCATAGCACGAATCCCAGATTCGTACCACCCATCAAGTTTTAATTTAAAAGGTTGTAGTCTAACTCTTGGAAGACCTTGCCAAGCGTGTCCATAACCTAGGGCGAGGCAATTCGAATAGTTTTAACCTGCGGTGTACCACCATACCCACACTGGACCGCTTTAAACCAAAGCACACTTCCAAGGTATGCAAGGCACAGCTAAGTCCTCGAGACTTTTTCCAATATTGTGTATTAACTACGAGCCGCTCGTATGGATAAAAATCCATACGCTTACATGGTAAAGCCGAAAGACAACTACCTTTGCGGGTAAAGCTTTTGGACAACTACCATGCTCCCAACACCATCCCTCCTGCGACCTCCTGCGACCCGGAGCCAATACACGCCAAAGTACTAGGTCAAGAGAGGTCCCATATACTCTAGTGTGGTTAGCACGCTAAAATGCTTGGTTTAGTGTAACAAGATGTTCGGTCCTTGTTGACTCGGGCACCTTTCCAGTCACACCCAACAGATCACACCAAAACTTACCATTGTGCCCGAGTCTAAATCATTTTTGTTTTCGTTTTAGTTTTGCAATTAAGCATAGCAAGAATCTTTGAAACATAAAGTTCTGATAAAATTTGCGTGATCAAGGTTCTGACTAAGTCGATAACCGCCCATTTCTACCGATACTAAGCATGTCTAGGCAACTAAACTCGTAAACTACTAAGTGACGAGAGTTCATCCAGCGAACTCTAATCACAGCAAATAACCTAGGCTTAGGTAGTAGAGGATAATCACTTACCTACAGATTATGCATCTAAAGGATTAACTAACCAATTTAACACAAATTAAGCGATGCATACATACAGTTGAAACAAAATATTAGACTTTAAAATACTGGGATTAACATGATCAAGCGCGCTTTTCAAATTCTTTGCTTTCGAAAATCTGAGGTTCACTCGATAATACGGACCGTCGCAATCTATCGATCGAGCAAAGCAACAAATAAGAACCAATAACACCAACAAAACTCAAAATTTCCAAAAACAACCACAAAACTAAAACACGAAGCTAGATCATTACGGTAGGAGCGACAAATTAGCTACTAAGGAGAAGAATTAAATTAGACATGTTTTCATGCGATTGATCTACCCAACTTACTTACTTACCAAGCTAACCACAAAATTAATCCTCTTATGTGCTTTAATCTTTCGACAGACTTTGATGGTGATTGTGTGCACATCTATTAATTAAGTATCAAATTAACACATCTATACCACTAGTTACTCTAAACAACCATTATTAGCGATAAGATCACTTAAACCTACAAGAAACTATTGAAACACTAACTAGTTAATTAGCCGACTATTAGGTGCTAACAATTTTCTAACTAAGGTTGGGCTTTAATAAAATTCAGCTACTAACCCACCTAAACATCACACCAACATAAGGAAGGTTAACAATTACAGCATGCTACCACTACAAGGCCTTACAACACTGTAAAGCAAGAATCGCAAGCACAGAGACAAAACAACTAGTTCCAATAACAACTTCTTTAGATCACTCGTGCCAACAAGGGTTTTGAAATCTAGAATCACTAACTAACATCATTCCTTACCAAACACTATTTCCTAAGGAATTCATCAAGTCTAACAAGACCTAAATAGCAAGCATGATACCAATTTTCAGTTTACTGACAACAGAAAAACGACAACAGAGAAACAGAACTAAAATACTTTCAAACCTCCAATACCAATTGTGATCATGCATGAGAGTGAACTAAAGAACATTCCTAATCATGATTAGAAACTAAAGAACTGGTTTTGAAGGAGTGGGCCCCACTGTCAGACAGACAGAGAGGAGCACAGCCGAAGAACAGAGAGGCTCGGGCGGCTCTGCACCTGGATTCATCGCCCGCGAAGGAGTGGCGGCGCGGTCGCGACGACGGCCAAAATGGGTTGCTCGAGGATCACTGAAGCTGAAGGTGGTCACGCGGCGGAGATGCATGGCGGCGCGCGGCGGCGTGGCGGCGGCCGTGGAGGTGACAAGGCGGCTGCGCGAGACGAAGAAGGTGAAAACTAGTGCGCGCGCAGGCATTAGTGGGTTACCGGAACTCATCGGGATGACGCGAACTAAGGTGGTGCACGGAGATGGCGGCGGCGAGAACTGCGGCGGCGATCAAGGGGTCACCGCGGAGGAGCAACCTGAGCAAAGACGGAGGAGATAAAGATGTAGATAGCTCGGGTAAGTGCACGAGATGGTCTTGTGCAGCAATTGTCCAAGGAACCAACTCACCGGCGATGAGGGCGAAGACTGAATTTTCGGCGAATAAGAGGGAAACCTAAATTCCACGGTCCTGCGAGTGAATCTCAAAATTAGTTGAGGAATTCAAGATAGGATCTCGGAACATGATATGACGCAAAAGGTGAGGATGATCTTCACGGTCACGATGATGACATGGCGGTGGCGCCACGGTCGTGAACAGTCGTCGCGCACTCCTTGGTTTAAGCTCGAGCAAACAAGGAAGGTAGTGAATGGCTTTGCGAGGTCAAAGAGAGGAAGAGGAAGCTTTGGGTACCCTTAAATAGGAAAAAGGACGGAGAAACCCGAGAGGAGGAGCCCTCAACGCCGATGCGCTCAGGAGCAGAGGCGGCGAGTTGGTGGGGTAGATGACGGGCGATCAATGCCTTACTAGGGTATGGGCCAACAGCGGATGATGCGGCCGAGGTGAAGCGCGCGAGGAAACCGAGAATGGACGGCGAGGCGAGGTGGCGCGCATGCACGCTGTCGCCGGCACTCAGCTCTCAAGCGAGAGGTAGGTGACGACCTGACAAGTGGGGCCTGCCCGTCAGCGACAGCAGCAAAGCGGCGCGAACAGTTGGTCCGACTCGATCAAGAGAATACTGACCGTTGGATCTAAAACGGACGGTCGAGATCAGTGTATGCATTCGGACAGGTCGACGAGACAAGCAATGTGGACCGTTTGATCTGCATCGGACGGTTGGCAACGATTGGGCGCACGCGGTGCAGTTAGGCGGTGCGACCGAGTCAAGTGGCGCGGTCGGACTCGAGCTCGAGTTGGGTTCGAGCCCGATAAACAGTGATTTCAGATCTGATTTCAAAAGGCTGAGCAGGTTTGGGGAATTTTTAGAGATAGCTCCCAAGCTCCAAAAATTCTGAAATTTTTATGGGAGCTTACAGGGACAGAGGACAACCTTGTGAAATTTTTCTAGGAATTTGCATGCACTGGATTTCCCCCAAGAAAATTCACAAGCTGTTGAGCTAGGGTTTGACCAGAATTCCAAACTGGTTTGACTTGGCCATTTGAAATAGCAACCAAAATCTAAAAATGGTGAAATTTTTCAGAGAGGTAGCTAGGATTATCAAGATGATAGGAAAAATATTTGCAGAGGATGATCACCAGTTTTAAGGCTAAGAATTTGTTGGCAACAACTTCCCATCACAAGAAAAAATTCTAGAAAATGGAAATTGTTTAGGGAAAATTTGGAAAACTTCCAAATGACTTCATGAGACATCAAAAGTTTTTATTTCTTCTCAAAATTTTACATTTGAAATACAAACCCTAACTTAGGGCTGTTACAGTTTGAGAGGCAAATCCTATTGCATGTGTTGCATTAGGTGGTTGATTTAGTATCCACGAGAGCTTTGACACTTGATTGGTTCAAGTGAAAGTTGGAGACTTGTTACTCTTGGTGTTTGCTGACACCTAGACGGCGTGGAGGCGTCGTGCGTCGGTGATCTTCTCAAGTGAAGCTTGTGAGAAGACCCGAGCGTTTCTGAGTGGCTTGGTGCTCGCCATCTCCGGAGTGGAGTAAGAGCAACCCTAGTGGAGCGAGGTGTTTGATACCTCGGAGGAAGGCCTAATTCGTGGAGCCGGCCCAATTGGTTTGGGTTTCCCTCAACGTGGATTAGGGGAGACCGACAAGTCTCCGAACAACACGGTAAAACATCGCCGTGTCATCTTGTGGTTTGCATTCTTGAGCTTTACTTATCACAATTTATATTTCTTGTATTAAACTTGCTTATTCATTGTGTATGAATGTTTGCCATACTTTGTGCTATTTACATTGCTAGAATTGAATAGATTACAAGTCTTTGCTTATTTGCAATATTCGTCAATAGACTTGTATTGTTGGTGCACTTAGTTGAACCTAGTTGATTTAGGCTTTAATTGTGCAAAACCGTGTTGTTATAAGCTTCCACATTAGAAATCGTTTTTAGCGCATAGAAGTTTTAAAACGCCTATTCACCCCCCTCTAGTCGGCCACCTCGATCTTACAAGTGGTATCAGAGCTTGGTCTCTCATTTATTAGACTTAACCGTCTAGGAGTAAAGGATCTTACACTTCAGGACATCTTGTCCACACCAATTAGAAGAAGTTATGACTTGCATTGGGATGTGTTGGACATCACCCCGCAAAACCTAGACTGCCTTGATGGTCCCTTTTCGGAGCAGGAAGTCGCCTCCACGTTAGCACAGATCCCAAGCGATAAGGCACCAGGTCCTGATGGTTTTACATTCATGATATTCAAAACTTGCTGGCCTATCATCAAGGTGGATATCATGGCAGTTTTCCAAAGCTTTTATAGCCTTAGAGCGACGAGCCTCCACCTATTGAACACAACAAACATCGCTATGCTTCCGAAGAAAGAAGGGGCAGAGAGCGCAGCAGACTACAGATCCATCAGTCTCATCCACAGGGTAGGAAAATGGATACTAGATAGCAAGACATTGGCATTACGTCTAGCCCCACACCTCCAAAGGCTAATATCCATTAATCAAAGCGCCTTCATAAAAAGAAAGAAGCATACATGACAACTTCCTGTATGTCAAAAAACTTACAATGAGGCTTTACAAATCCAAAACACCCACACTATTCCTCAAGTTAGACATAGCAAAGGCGTTCGACTCGGTGCCCTGGGACTACCTACTAAATCTCCTCCAAAGAAGGGGTTTCCCCGCCAGATGGAGAGACTAGATTGCGGCCTTGTGGTTGATGGCCTCCTCAAGAGTTCTCCTCAATGGCATTCCTGGAGGCAACATCAACCACGGTAGGGGCCTGCGGCAAGGAGACCCATTGTCCCCTTTTCCTTTCATCCTGGCAATCGATCCTTTACAAAAGCTATTAAAAAGAGCAACAGAGATGGGTCATTTGGAACCCCACCGTGGCCATCCACACATACTCAAGACATCGCTATACGCAGATGACGTGGTTGTATTCATATGCCCCATCGCAAGAGACGTGCAATCGACAACTAGCATTTTGTAGTTCTCCGGGAACGCCTCGGGCCTCGAGACCAACGTCACAAAAGCACGGTGGTTCCTATCGGGTGCGATCACATTGACATCGACACGCTTCTTGAAGATTTTTCGGCCAACCGCTCTAACTTCCCTGTCAAATACCTGGGGCTCCCTCTACGTCACAAAAAACTCAGGAAGGTTGATTTTCAGCCTCTACTAGACAAAGTGGGGCAAAGGCTAGCGGGCTAGCAGGGTAGACTGCTCTCCACTACTGTTCGATGCACTTTGGTAAAATCGGTGCTCTCCTCGATGCTAACCTATTACCTCACGGCCTTCAAAGCACCAAAATCCATCCTTCGAACCCTTGACCGATTTAGGAAGAGGTTCCTCTGGGCAGGGTCAGGATTGTTAACAGGTGAGAAATGCAAAGTAAATTGGGAAATGGTGTGTCGACCAAAAGAGCTAGGCAGTTTGGGGATTCTGAGTCTCTCTAGGTTTGCAAGGGCCCTCAGGCCTCGCTGGCTCTGGCAAGAATGGAAAGACGAAAACAAACCTTGGATTTGTATGGACATACCTTGCGACGAGACCGACAGACGACTCTTTGTGACGGCCACCTCAATCACTTCAGGCAATGAGGAAAAAGCAAAGTTTGGGACTTTAGCTTGGCTCAATGGGACTTCCCCTCAGGACATCGCATCGGAGATCTACTGTCTTTCCATCCAAAAAGCAGTAATGGACCACGTGACACTGTAGGAAAACTGCTGGATACATGACATAAACCTATAAGATGTAACCCCAGATGGACTAGCCCATCAATTTCTATGACTCTGGGAAAGAGGCCACCAAATTACCCTTGACGAGGATATGATAATCCTCATTTTATTATTCCATAATCAAGTAATATGACGTCACATGGTATACCCCTTAATGTTATAAGGGGGGAGTAAGTTAGGTGGTCGTAAGCTCTTCTATGACCACCCCCCTAGTCGTAAGTATTTCTACGACTATAGTGTAATCGTAAGTCCTGCTACGATTACGTCCGGTCGTAAGTCATTCTATGACCAGTACCTAGTCATAAGCTCTTTCTACGACTAATCCCCTAATCGTAAGTTCTGCTATGATTAGCCCTGCTACGACATCCTCACAATTAGCCGGGTCCACCCGTCAGAAGAACCATTTACTAGTGAGGACCTGAGTAGTCAAATTACGTAGTTATACCCGAAATAACTACAGATAATTCCCCACTATCTCTGATTGATAACCATTGAACAGCGTGGGGGGTTACTACTCCGGTAATTACTCTCATTATTACGCAATAATGAGCTTAATTAGACTGGAACGACAACTGCCCCAATAGTATAGTATAAATAGGTATCTTTTAGAGATAGTGAAGGGGAGGCTTTTTTGGAAAGACAGTCAGTAGCAGCATTAGAGTAAGACCTTCTGCTGATTGTAATCCATATACCCAATACAAGATACACAGGAGTAGGGTTGTTATTCTCACCTGAGAAGGTCCGAACCTGTATAACAATCCCTATGTCTCTCTCGTCTGTGTGATCAATTGTGGAGACCCCCCAATCAAACAATCTTTACGTAAGATCGGTTCTAAAACACCGACAATAGAGTCATTACAAAAGAGCCGACCGGCCAAATGACATCAAAGTAACAGTAACAGTGGAAGCAAAAGTGCCACAAGATGACTATAAACAAAAGACGACCAGTTACCCATAACCCACAAGGCAACCGACCAGGCCACCAAGCTAGTCGCATCTACCGCAACACATCTCACAGAAGTAGACCCCTTGGGTATCCACTTCCCCCTCTGCACACAACAAGCAATGCAGGTGAGTACAATAATGTACTCGCAAGACTTACGAGTAACAAGCCTATACATAGCTACATGGAGGCTGCAACAAAGGAATATGGTTATACGGTTAATTGGATGCATAAAGCAACTTTCATTTGCAATAATGTAATAGATTAAAAGCAATTTGTCAAATATGTTTTTAATCATTGAAATAATAACGAGGTAACAAAAAATAACATAAGTAACAACCTAGAGGTGACTAACCCAATAGCCACCACAACATAGCACGAATCCCTGATTCGTACCACCCATCTAGTTTTAATTTAAAAGGTTGTAGTTTAACTCTCAAAAGATCAAAACCCATAACCTAGGAAGAGGCTATTCGAATAGATCAAAACCCTGCAGGGGTGTACCAATATACCCACACTTAAGACCGCCTTTTTGCCACAGCAAGTACACTTCCGAAGGTATGCCGGCACGGCAAAGTCCTACGAGACGTTTCCAATATTGTGTATCAACTACGAGCTGCTTGTATGGACCGAAACTCATACGCTTACATTGTAAAGACGAAAGACAATTACCCGCCCGGGGTAAAGCTTTCGGACAACTACAATGCTCCCAACAACATCCCTCCTACGACCCCCTGCGACTCGGAGCTAACACACGCCAAAGTACTAAGTCAAGAAAGGTCTCATACCCTTTAGTGTGGTTAGCACGCAAGAATGCTTGGTTTAGTGTAACAAGATGTTCGGTCCTTGTTGACTCGGGCACCATTCCAGTCACACCTAAAATCACACCAACATACCAATTTGCCCAAGTCCAAATCATTTTGTTTTCATTTTTAGTTTTTGCAATTAAACATAGCACAAAGGCTGAATCATAAAGTCATAATAAACATTTTGTGTGATCATGGTCATCGACTAAGTCGACAACCGCCTATTTCTACCGGTAGCTAAGCATGGCTAAGCAACATTACTCGTAAACTACTAAGTGACAAGGGCTCATCCAACGAACCCAAAATCACAGCAAGATAATCCTAGGCTCAGTAGTAGAGGATGAACATTTACCTACAGATTATACATCTAATAGGTCAACTAATCGACAATAGTTTAAAATAAGATAGCAATGCATACGTAGAATTTGCAAACAACATATTAGAATTTGAAAATAATAGGAACAATATGATCAAATGATGCTACATCTACTTGCCTTGTTGGATGTGCTCTTGTTGCAGAGGATCACTCACGCAATCAATAATTTCTTTGGAACCTAATGCAAAAACGCGATAAAACTAATAAGAACGAAGAACACCGAAAGAAACTCAAAAGCCAAATTCATCCAAAACTCATGAAATTTCTACAGTAGTAAGGGTAAGATTTTAAATGAATTTAGCAACAAGAATCAAGTCATTTGAACTAAACATGAAAAAGCTATAGCCTAAACAATTTTTCTCAGCCTCGAAATTCCAAATTAAATTAATTTTGGTTACTGTTCATGGCATAAATTTCCAGAAAGATCTAAACCCTGAAATTTTTATGGTAGGTAGAATATGGCATTATAAGAACAACAAAACTGAGTTTACTCAATTTGGAGTTAAAAATGAATTACTTATAATTTTTCTAAGTTGTGAAACTACAACATATCATTTTTCAGAGGCAAAGACATGAATAAAACCTATTCCAAATTAAAGTATACTAACAGAGGGATTTTACAAACTTGAGTTTGCCCAGTTTGAAGTTATATAGAAAAAGTTATGCATTTTACCAGTTTTAATTGAATTTTTGGAATATCAAATAATGGCTAAAACAAGTTAATATTGTTTACACGATTTTCTGGCACAGAACAATGTCTAAATGTATTTTTAGATTAAACATAGGTTAAACAGGAATTTGGCACAGTTGGAATCATCTAAAAAGGAAGTAAAATGAAATAGCTATGACTTTTTAAAGTTTAATACAATTTTTAGTTGACAAATAAGGGCTTACCAGAATTAAACAAATCCAACTCAAAAGAAAAGACGTGGAACAACGTGGACCGATGAGATCAGATCTAACGGCCCACGCGCACTAGAGAACAGTGCGCGAGAGGGCACCCAAGGAAAACGGTAGTTCTGCAGTTGAAGGAACGGAACTACCGCAAGCACGGTAGTACCGTTGCAAAGAGCGGTACGAAATTTCCAAAGACGGTGCTTTGGGAAGTTTTTGACGTCCCACGGGAAAACGGTACTACCGACGCTATGGAAACGGTACTACCGTGGGGGCGGTAGTTCCGGTGCTAACACAGCGGGAGTTCCGATCGCGCCAGATTATCGGCCGACAAAAGAAAGGCCCGAGGGCAAGAAAAACTCTCCGCCGGTGATGTGGACCAGGCCGACGTGAGCCAAGGGCACCACTAAGTGCACAATAGTGTTGCGCACCTACTAGGGCTACTCACGACGGTGGCGACGGCCCAGAACGCCGGTGAGCCGGAGAGAGGTGATGAGGACCGACACGGTTAAACGCGAAAAACACAAAGAGCTCCGCATTTTTCTGAAAAGCAAGTGCCCTGGCCTTAAACTACTAATGAGTGGGTACCTGAGGATGGAGAAGGTCTAGGGGTGGTCGAATAAGCTCCGACAACGACGGTGCTTGTCGGTGCTGAGGAAAAACGGGGTGAGTGTGGCCGACAAAGAGCAAGTCCCGAAGTTTGACCATCTCTGTGAAGGTCAAACCAAACAAGTTAGGAAAATGTTTAAGGTGGCCAGGTGTAGGATCAAGGATAACCGACTAGAGGGGGTGAATAGGAGGTTTCTAAATTTTATCGACCAAATTAAACTTAGAGCTAAAATGTTCTAGCAAATACTTTCTAACACAATGAGGAGCTAATGACAATACAAGATAATGCTTGAATTATAAGTGCGGAATAAGTAAAGACAATAAATAACCACAAGTGAGACAATGAGGTTTTTCCCGTGGTGTCGAAGACTTGCCGATCTTCACTAGTCCATGTTGAGGGAGCTTGAACAAATCAAGCCGGCTCCACCAATTAAGCCTTTCTTCGATCACTATTGGTTGTTCTTCCTCCACTCCGGAGATGGTGAACACCGAACCACTCACAATCTTGGCACCGGGCCTCTTCACAATCTTCTTGAAGAGATCACCGTGTAATCTTCGTCAAGCCGTCTAGGAGTTCGGCAAAACTCCAAGAGTAACAAATCGATGACCTTCGCTTGACGACACTCAAGTGCAAAAGGATCAACTAGAATAATGAATGCACTTGAATGAGCTCAACAACCTCTCAAAGAGTGTACAAGTGAGTTTGAGGAGTTGAATGAATGCACAAGGCACTAAGGATGTTAAATGAGGTCTAGCATCACGTCCTTGAGCAGGTGGGGGTGTATTTATACCACCCACCAACAATTATAACCGTTAGAGAGGAAAAAAATCAGCTTTTCAGGCCATATGCGGTACTACCGCCATGTACCGAGCGGTACTACCGCACATGTCCAACTACAACTGTAACGGCTATAATAGTGACATTAAATGCTCTGACATAGCCGTTTTCACCCGCACTGCGGTACTACCGCCAACTGACTCGCGATACTACCGCAGCACGGTCATACCGCAAAGTAAGTGCGGTACTCAAGTCCACGTTTGAAGAGGCATGATCATCCTGACAAACGCAGGCTTGGCAAAGGAAAAAGAAATCCAAATGCATGCATGATCCTAGATTGATCCATAAAGCACAAGAACATACCATCAAGCTACTAGTCATGATCCCTCTTAATAGTACGGCATTTAACCTATAATCCGGTCTTCCAACCATTTCTCCAAAGACCGGTAAAAAGAGAAAGAATTTAAAAAACCACTTGTACCTCATCCATGAACCATATTTGATCTTCATAAGTTCTTTAGCATGCCTCTTCACGATTATTTTCTCCAATGAGACTTAACCTTCTAAATACACAACAAACCAATAAGTCTCATATTCACATATTATCATTATTTACCGAAACTAATTTTTAGGGGCCTAGATGCTTTTCAATCTCCCCCTTTTTGGTAATTGATGACAACCTAGTTAATATGTGGGAAGAAAAGTTTTGAATATACCCAAGATAGTGAAACAAGTGTATATTCTTTTGATGGCTTAACAACATAGCACATATGAAGGGATTAAGAGAATTGAAGAGAATTAAACTCTTGTTAAGCCGGAACAAAGAGAGCTCCCCCTAAAAATATGCATGAAATAGATAGAACATTTTAAGAGCACATAGAGAGAATTTTGATAATTTTTAGGCAGAGTTTCTTTAGTTTGTTGATACTGAGGAAAACTTGTACTGATAAGGAATTGTCATAATTGAAATTTCAGTAGGGATAATATCAATATCATATTTGATAATTAAGACAACCAACAAGTTCTATCAAAGTTCAACAAGATAATAATAGTGAATTATTACAAGCAAGAGTAAAAGCAAACAAAATATCAAAAGGCTATATATCTGACTCCCCTTAGGACTATCTGACTTCCCCTAGAACTACTTCTCCCCCTTTGGCATCAAAGTACCAAAACATCAGCATTTGGATCACGAGGAGGAAGAGCCGAGGATCTGAGGCTGGAGCACGAGGAGGTGAAGTGACTGGAGCAGAAGAGGATGTCCCAGTTGGGAGATTTGGACGACGATGAGTAAAACGCTGAGGAGTCGATAGGAGTTGTTCCATAGAATCAAGCTGTCTCTGTCGACAGCTAGCCTATTTTGAGTCTCGATCAAAATTCTTTACATGCTCTGTCCTCATTTCCTGTTGGGTGACCTTAAGTTGTAAGAGGTTGTTTAGGATCAAAGTCTGATTTTTGAGAATCTGAGCTAAGGTGTCTTGACTTTGAGTAACATCTGCAGCTGCAACTTCTAGAGCAATTTCTTCTTGCTGTACCTGCTGCCCCTGAAAGCGAATGAGAGGATTTTCTCTAGGCTTGTATGCCTTATGGGGCGATCCCAAACCTCCCTGATACTCAATCTTGCTTAGAATTAAAGCCATGATATAAGGAGCATGATAAACTCTTTTGACTCTATCATTCTTTGAAGATACAATGCCTCTGATTATGACATCCACAATATCAAACTTTCTCCTATGTGAAATATTATCAATGATATTCCATACATGTCCTCGTACAGCATCAAAGTTACCACTCTTGGGAAGAAATGTATGATTAATGATCCTATTAATCAAGCTGGGAATGGGTAGCAAGCCATGAATCTTCCCTGGAGTGTACCTGACATTCTGATCATAATAATCTGTCCAGGTAAGAACAAGCAGAGCAGGTCTGTCAAATAGCTTATCCCAATTTCTAGAATGTATTTTTAGTACACGCTCAAAATCAGCCTTAGTACACTCCACATAGCGTGTAACTGTCATCCACTTCATCTTCTTGAAATCAGGAGAGACATATAAAGTGGCATAAAATTGTCTGATGATCTCCTCATCATAGTCATGTCTAAGAGATACCATACCATGAAGACCAACTTGCTGAAAAAGCCGATACACACCATCATATTTTTCTAAGGAATTTATGTGCTGCCACTTTATCCATTTATGATCTGCAAACTTCCTGTGATGACCATAAATCTGCTCATAGACTTGCTCCTGGAACTTGGTGTGGAATCTAGGATTTATGGAGTTGGAGGGCAGTAGATATTGATCTTTGTGTCTCAAAATAGCATAGTCATCAGCTGATATGAGACTTAGATTAATCTCAGGTTCTTCTGGGTCCTCCATTTCCTCATCAGATTGAGCCTGGACTTCTTCTTCTGTGTCAGATTCAGATTCAGAACCTGACATATGCGGTGATGATCCTTCCTCACTTTCTGAGCCACCTGCTGCAGGTCCTTTTCCCTTACTTGATGGATCTTCAATAGGGTCGGCAGGAGGTTGGGAGGAGGATCCTCTAGGAGTGTCGACCGTCTTGCGAGTCACATACCTGGTCCTTGGTATCTTTACAATGAGAGGATAGGTTACAAGGAGTTCAAAAGATCAAACAATCTAGAATTATTTTGAATGGAATGATTTGTTGTTTAGTCAGTAAAAATCGGTAGTACCGCAAGTCTTCAGCCGGTAGTACCGTGGTGCGGTAGTATCGCCATTTCCTGGCCGGTAAGACCGTATCACGGTAGTTCCGCGCTTATGAACACGGTAGTACCGCTTTTACAGACTGCGATCTAGGGCAAACGGTTCTAACGAAAAATTGATGTTTCTAATGATTTAAATCCAAGAAATGGATGTAACAACATCATTAAACATCAATAACATTATTTTGCCCACTTCGAATCGCACAAAACACCAACATTTCAAAATTTTCTAGAATGAGACCTAGGGTTTGATTTGATGGTAAAACGAAGAAAAGAAGATGTTTTACCTTGAGGAATGAAGGAGTTGAACCCTAGAGATGCAAGGATTCGCAAGGATTTGAAGATCAGCCGAGGTTTTGGAGGGATTCAGCCGAGCATATTTTCGGGTGAGTGAGAGAGAGAGAGAGAGAAGAAATGAGAAGGAGGCTCGAGAGGAAGAGTTCTCGCAGAGAGATATCTTCCCAAAAGAAACGAAGCGGTAGATCCGCCCTTTGGCCACCGGTAATACCGCAAAGCGGTCGTACCGAGGTTATTGTGCTGGTAGTTGCGCACTGCGGTCATACCACACATAACCCGCCGGTAATTCCGATTATCCTGGAACTTCAAAATAGTTCTGGATTAACTTTGGACAGGATAAATTGCAAATGATCCTTAGTTTTGCAAACAATTAAAAGTCATTAAGGATCATTATGCATAGAATACAATAGTTTAGGATCATATAATTTTTAAGAACATAGTTATCTTTAATAAAATTTTAAAAATATTTTCTTAATAAAAACTTTTAAATAACACCAAATCAACCAAAATGCATGAGGCAAAATTTCAAACAACATTTGAATAGTCTATGACATTTAATTCATTCCTCAATTTGCAAAAACGGCCTTCATCTAATGGCTTGGTGAAAATATCTTCTAATTGATCTTCGGTTCGGATGTGGCTAATTTCAATATCTCCCTTGCCCACATGATCTCTCAAGAAATGGTGGCGAATGTCGATATGCTTGGTTCTTGAATGTTGGACAGGAGTATTTGCTATTTTCATCGCGCTACCATTATCACACAAAAGAGGCATTTATCAATTTTAATTCCATAATCCATCAAAGTTTGCCTCATCCATAGCAGTCGAGCACAACAACTTCCCGCGGAAACATATTCGGCTTCGGCGGTTGATAAGGCTACGGAATTTTGTTTCTTGGAAGACCAAGATACTAAGGATCTCCCTAAGAATTGACAACTCCCTGAGGTGCTTTTTCTATCTACTTTGCAACCTGTATAGTCAGAATCCGAATATCCAATTAAATCAAATTTAGCACCTTTAGGAAACCAAAGGCCAACACTAGAGGAATGCTTTAAATATCTTAGTATTCTTTTTACGGCCATCAAGTGGCACTCTTTTGGAGATTCTTGAAACCGTGCACACATGCAAACGCTAAACATAATATCGTGCCTAGATGCGGTGAGATAAAGCAAACTACCAATCATAGATCTATAAAGCTTTAAATCTACTGATTTACCTCCCTCATTTAGGTCGATGTGACCGTTTGTTGCCATAGGAGTTTTGATAGGTTTTACGTCCTCCATCCCAAATCTCTTGATCAAGTCTTTTGCATACTTTGTTTGGCTTACGAAAGTTCCATCTTTGAGTTGCTTAACTTGAAGTCCAAGAAAATAGCTAAGTTCTCCAATCATGGGCATTTCAAATTCCCTAAACATAATATCACCAAATTCTTTGCAAAAGTCTTGATTAGTAGAACCAAATATGATATCATCAACATAAATTTGACATATAAAGAAATCATCATCTAATACTTTAGTGAATAAAGTTGAGTCAATTTTCCCAATTTTGAATCCTTTTGAAACTAGAAAGTCTCTAAAGCGTTCATACCATGCTCTAGGAGTTTGTTTAAGACCATAGAGCGCCTTGGAGAGTTTATAGACATGATTAGGATTCTTAGGATCTTCAAAACCGGGTGGTTGTTCAACAAAGACAAGTTCGGATATTTCTCTATTTAGAAAAGCACTTTTGACATCCATTTGAAATAATTTAATATCAAAGCATGATGCAAAAGCAAGTAATATACGAATTGACTCAAGTCTAGCTACATGAGCAAAAGTTTCACTGAAATCCAAACCTTCGACTTGAGAGAAACCTTGTGCGACCAATCTTGCTTTGTTTCTAACAACCATACCATTTTCGTCTTGCATGTTTCTAAATACCCATTTTGTACCAATGACGTTGTGTTCTTTAGGTCGATCCGTCAATGTCCAAACTTTGTTTCGGGTGAAATTATTAAGCTCTTCGTGCATTGCAATCATCCAATCCGGATCATCAAGTGCTTCATCTATAGTCTTTGGCTCAAGAGAGGAGACAAACGAGTAATGTTCACAAAATAAAGCGATACGAAATCGAGTTTGAACACCCTTACTTACATCACCCAATATTTGATCTATTGGATGATCTTTTACAATCGCATTGTGAATTCTTGGTGGTAGGTTGGATGGTTGATCATTTTCATTATTGTTTTCTTTCACTTGAATTTGACTTGTTGTGGAAGAGGTAGAAGGTTCAACTTGAGTAGAAAATGATGGTTCATCTTTCGGTTTGATGTCGCCAATTTGCATATTTTCCATAACCTTTCTCAACAATTCATCACCTACATCATCCGAATTCTCATGCCCTTCTTGAGAGCCGTTAGTTTCATCAAATTGAACATCGTGTCTTTCTTCAACTAAACCGGAGTTTTGATTGAAGACACGATACGCTTTGCTATTTGAAGAGTAACTAAGCAAGAAATCAACATCACATCGGCTTGCAAATTTTGAAAGACGAACACCCTTTTTGAAAATATAACACTTGCAACCAAAAACACGAAAATAAGAGATGTTCGGTTTTCTTCCAACAAGAAGTTCATAGGAAGTCTTTTTTAAAAGGTGATGCAAATAAAGACGATTTATGGCATGACAAGCGGTGTTAATTGCTTCCGCCCAAAAACTATCCGAAATATTATATTCATCAAGCATTGTCCTAGCCATTTCAATTAATGTACGATTTTTCCTTTCTACTACTCCATTTTGCTCCAGAGTATAGGTTGTTGAAAATTCGTGCTTTATTCCAAGTTCATCACAAAAGTCTTCAAGTTTAGTATTCTTGAACTCGGAACCATTATCACTATGGATTTTCTTTATTTTGAAATCAAATTCATTTTGAGCCCATTTTGCAAAACTTTAGAAGATTCCGGAGGTTTCACTCTTGTCATCTAGAAAGGACACCCATGTATATCTAGAGTGATCGTCCACGATAACTAAACAATAGCTATTTCCCCCGATACTCTTATAGGTTGTTGGCCCAAACAAATCCATATGTAAGAGTTCCAATGGTCTCGAAGTTGACATGATACTCTTAGAAGGATGAGAGCTTGCGACTTGTTTACCAGCTTGACAAGCACTACAAAGTCGATTTTTCTCAAACTTCACATCTTTCAAGCCAACAACTAGATCATGTTTGAAAAGCCTTTTAAGTTGAATCATCCCAACATGAGCTAGCCTTCTATGCCAAAGCCAACCTAATGAGGTTTTTGCAATTAAACAAGTTTTTAAACAAGATTCATTTAAGCTAAAATCAACCAAGTAAAGACTTCCAAATCTAAAACCTTTGAACACCAAAGAGTTATCTGTTGACTTACAGATTTCAACACCTTCACTAGAGAAGGAGCAAATTAAATTGAGATCACAAATTTGAGCAACGGATAAAAGATTGAAATTTAGTGATTCTACTAACGATACATTATTAATGGAAAGGTCATTTGAAATAGCAATTTTACCTAAACCAATTACCTTTCCTTTGCTATTATCACCGAATGTGATCTTGTCACTTCCGTCAACATTCTCGAATGTGGTGAATATTTTCCTGTCACTGGTCATGTGTTGAGTGCATCCACTATCAAGCACCCAATGTTTTCCACCGGTCTTGTAGTTCACCTACAAAAACAAGAGTCAAGGTCTTTTAGGTACCCAAATTTGTTTGGATCCTTGGAGGTTAGTGACTAAGGTTTTAGGCACCCAAATAGCATTCTTTTTAGCACCTAAAATCGAAGTGCCAATGAATCTTGCAATTATTTTACCATCTATAGATTTCTTAAGCATGTAGCAAGAATCATAAATGTCATAGGATTTAACATTAGTATTTGAGCAACCATTTGATATGTGTCCTATCTTACCACATTTATTGCAATATTTACCACTTTGCTTAACAAACCTTGAAGGTTTGTTTACCGGTTTCTTACCTTTCTTGGGCACATACCCAAATCCTTCCTTATTGAATGAACACCTTTGCTCACTCAATAACTTGTCGAGGGTTGCTTTACTCTTGAAGCATCTTTCCAAGCTCTTGCTTAGCTTGGTAACTTACTCTTTCAACTCATAGTTTTCAACAATTAGTAAAGAATCACAAGTATTTGTAATTGAATCATTATTTGAGCAACAAGGCATTGATAGTAAATCATCACATGATGTAGAAATGCTAGATATGGATATAGTATTTGAAGCAATTTCTATTCGATGCATCTCATCTATTAGATCACAAGTAGTTCCAATATGTGAATGAGATTTTTCAATATCTTTTAGGACAAGAGAATTATGAGCTTCCTTTAGCTTCTCATAAGAGTCTTTTAGAGAGATATATTTTTCCTTCAAGACCTTAAATTTTGATTTCTCTTTTTCTATATATTCATTTAAATCTTCAACCATGGCCATTAATTCATCATATGAAGGAGCATCATCATGAAGGGGTTTTACCTTATCTCCTTTTGCCATAAGGCATGTAGGAGACGAGAAGAGTGAAGGAGCTTCCTCTATGGCGATGTCGACAAGTTCTCTTTTCTTAGAAGACTCTTCATCACTTGAATCGGAGTCGGAATCCGAATATTCTTCATCGGAATCCCACTCTCCAATGTGAGCTTCATTTTTGCCCCTTTTGTGAAGCTTTTTGAATAACTTCTTCTTTCCATCGAATTCCTTCTTCTTTGATGGTTTATCTTTGTCATCCTTCTTGTTGGGGTAATTTGAGATTATGTGCCCCTTTTCATCACATCCATAACAACAAATGTTGCTATATCGCTTGTTGTCACTTGAGGATTGCCCTTTCTTGTATTTGTTGAAGTTGAAGTTTCAATGTGGGCATCTTCTCATAAATTTCTTCACTCTCCTCACAAGGAGAGCATACTCCTCATCCGAGTCTTCTTCTTCATCCTCATCATCACTTGTCTCCGCTTTAGCCATAAAAGCGGTAATTTTCTTCTTGGATGAAGATGACTCCAAGAGCTCTTCCTTGTCCTTCTTGTATAGCTCGTTAGTGATGAGGTTGTCTAAAAATCCAGTTGGTGTTATTCTTGGCAACTCGGGAGAGTTGAGAAATAATGTCACCAACGTCTCGTATTTATCCGGGAGCGCCCTAAGCATCTTGCGCACAACATCAATATCAAGAAGGTTAGTACCAAGACCTTTGATTCATTCACAATGTTGTTGAGTCTTGAATACATCCCGGTGATGTTTTCATTTGGCAACATTATGAATGTCTCATATTTAATCCGAAGCCTATGCAATTTAGCTTCTTTGACCGTGGATGTGCCCTCATGAATTTCGGAGAGAGTGGTCCAAATAGCATGAGCGGTTTCCAAATTGCTCACCCTATTGAACTCATCCGCGTTCAAAGCGCCAAAGAGAGCATTCATTGCTTGAGCATCTAAATGAGCATTACGATCATCTTGAACCATGGTATTTGTTGGATCAAGAGGAATAACATAACCCTCATTTACAATTTTCCATATGTTCGGACTCATGACTTTTAAGAAAATGGACATTCTAATTTTCCAATAAGAATAATTTGAGCCATCAAATAAATGAGCCTTTCCTATAGGCACACCCTCACTAGCCATCCTTTCTCTCTTAGACAGTAAAGTCTAATCAAATTGAGAGACCTTGCTTTGATACCACTTGTAGGATCAAGGATAACCGACTAGAGGAGGGTGAATAGGAGGTTTCTAAATTTTATCGACCAAATTAAACTTAGAGCTAAAAGGTTCTAGCAAATACTTTCTAACACCATGAGGAGCTAATGACAATACAAGATAATGCTTGAATTATAAGTGCGGAATAAGTAAAGACAATAAATAACCACAAGTGAGACAATGAGATTTTTCCCGTGGTGTCGAAGACTTGCCGATCTCCACTAGTCCACGTTGAGGGAGCTTGAAAAAATCAAGCCGGCTCCACCAATTAAGCCTTTCCTCGATCACTATTGGTTGTTCTTCCTCCACTCCGGAGATGGTGAACACCGAACCACTCACAATCTTGGCACCGGGCCTCTTCACAATCTTCTTGAAGAGATCACCGTGCAATCTCCGTCAAGCCGTCTAGGAGTTCGGTAAAACTCCAAGAGTAACAAATCGATGACCTTCGCTTGACGACACTCAAGTGCAAGAGGATCAACTAGAATAATGAATGCACTTGAATGAGCTCAACAACCTCTCAAAGAGTGTACAAGTGAGTTTGAGGAGTTGAATGAATGCACAAGGCACTAAGGATGTTAAATGAGGTCTAGCACCACGTCCTTGGCGGTGGGGTGTATTTATACCACCCACCAACAATTATAACCGTTGGAGAGCAAAAAATCAGCTTTTAGGGCCATATGCGGTACTACGCTATGTACCGAGCGGTACTACCGCACATCTCCAACTACAAGCCATAGCGGCTATAACGGTGGCATTAAATGCTCGACATAGCCGTTTTCATCACTGCTAACTACTACATAAGCGACTCGCGGTACTACGCGAGCGCGTCATACCGCAAAGTAAGTGCGGTACTAACGTTCCCAAGAGAATCAAAATAGGTGCGTACTGGAAAAAACATACCGCCAAGTAACATTCAGAACAACCGGGTTGCGGTAGTTCCGCTCAAGAACTACGGTACTAGCGTAGTCCGGTCATACGGTGCGAATACTTGCGGTACTACTGTGAGACCTCGGTTTATTAAACTTGTAATACTTAACCTTCCATTGGTTCTAGTATCACAAATAGAATAATCCGCGTCTCGATGAACATGTGCCTCCCAGAACAAGCAGCACACATACATCAAATCAAAGCATGCATCATTTCCATACAACAGAATATAACAGGTCTACCAAAAGACATACATAATATAAGTTATTACAACACAGCCGACCGGCCAAATGACACAAGTATTAAATAAGTAACAGCGGAAGCAAAAGTTGCCATAAGATGGCTTAAACCAAAAGACGACCGGTTAGCCACATAACACCACAGGCAACCGGCCAAGGCCGCCAAGCTAATCGCCCTTAAGCGCCACAACACAACTCACAAAAGTGAGGTCCATCGGACTCACTATCTTCCTCTGCACAATACAAGCAATGCAGGTGAGTACAAAAATGTACTCGCAAGACTTACGAGTAGCAAGTCTATACATAGCTACATGAAAGCTGTATCAAAGGAATATGGTTATATGGTTCTTTGGACGCACAAAGCAAGTTTCATTTGCAATAACGTAATAGGTTGAAAGCAATTTAACAAATCAGTTTTACTTATTGAAATAACAGCGATTAACAATATTTAAAGGTAACCACCTGGAAGCGACTAACCCATTAGCCACCACAAATAGCGTGAATCCCTGATTCACACCACCCATCAAGTTTTAATTTTAAAAGGTTGTAGTCTAACTCTTGAAAAGCTTATCCAAGCGTGTCCATAACCTAGGACGAGGCTATTCGAATAGTTTTAATCCCTGCAGGGGTGTACCAATGTACCCACACTTCAGACCACCTTTTGCCAAGTTATTAAGCACACTTCCTTTGGTATGCGACGCGGCTAAGTCCTCTGAACCCTTTCCAATGGAATATGCTAATCAAGAGACGCACGTATGGGGTTAATCCTTAGTGATCTGCCGACGAAATATGGGTCACAAGGACCCATCGTGGAGCGAGACACACCGCCTCGACGGGTGTTCCTCTCCTACAAGCGTGTCCATGTTGCATAGAATCAAATATGCAACCCACCACGCGACTCATTAATTAACACAGCCCAAAGTACTCAGCTTAGAGAGGTCCATATCCCTCTAGTGTGGTTAGCACGCCTTTGTAATGCTCGGATATGAGATACTCACAAGTAGTTCGGTCCTTAATTGACCCGGGCACCATTCCATTCACACCCAAAAGATCACACCATCCTACCATTGTGCCCAAGTCTAAATTGTTTTTATTTTCAGTTTTAGTTTTGCAATTTAGACAAAGCACAAGGCTGAAATATACATATTATAACAGTATGTGTGATCAAAGTTATCGACGAGTCGATAACCGCCCATTTCTACCGATAGCTAAGCATGGCTAAACATAATGACACGTAACCTACTAAGTGACAAGGGTCCATCCAGCGAACCCAAAATCACAGCAAGTAATCCTAGGCTCAGTAGTAGAGGATCAAATATTTCCTACTGATTATGCAACTACTGGGCCAACTATCGACAATAGTTTAAAACAACATAGCAATGCATACATAGAATTTGCAAGCAATATATTAGAATTTGAAAATAGTAGGAACAATATAATCAAATGAATGCTACATCTGCTTGCCTTGCTGGAGTGCGAGGATCGATGGTCTTTGTGGCTCAATATCAGCAATAAAATTATCTTCGGAACATAACGCGAAAAGGCGATAAGCAAATAAGAACGAAGAACACCAAATAAACTCCAACAGTAAGACACAACCAAATCTAATAAAATTTACACAACAGCTAGGGAATGATTTTATATAGTGATAGGAACAAGAATTATGCAATTTGGACTTAACATGCAAAAGATATGGGCAAAATACCCTTTCTCAGCCTCATCAACAACCTAATTAATTAATAGTACTGTTCATGGTAAAATTTTCTACAATGATCTAAGGTCTGAAATTTTTATAGCAGTTAGATTATAACATCCTAATGACAGCAAAGTTGAATTTACTAAATTTGGAGTTATACACATTTACTTATGATTTTTCTAAGTTGTAAATCTAATGCAAGTCATTTTACAGAATTATGAACATGCTCAAATCTTATTCCATATGAAAGTACACTAACAGATGAATTTAACAAAATTTATTTTGCACAAATTGGTTTATCTGAGAAAAGATATGCATTTTACAAGGTTAAATCCATTTCTGGAATATTCAAAGTGACAGAAATCAAGTTATTTCTAGTTATACAATTTTCTGCTACTGGAATATGCTTAAATCCATTTTTATAATAAACTTAAGTGATAACACAATTTATTACAGTTGGAATTATCTAAAAAGCAGTTAAAATGAATTAGTTATGAGTTTCTAAAGTTTTTATATCATTTTCAGTTGTTAAGTAACTACTTACCGAAATACAGACAAACTCAAACAATAGAATAAGACGTGGACACTTATCCACCCTTGATCTAAAATCCTACGGCTCACGCGCGCCGAAAACAGCGCACGCGCGCGAAACCTAATCGGAGCCCACCGTTGGATCACGATCCAACGGCGCACACAAGTGTATGCAACCGGACGGTGCGGTTGCTTGGGCCAATCCCAGCCGCAGATCTGCAGATGGACGGTCCAGAGCGCACCAACGGTCGGAAGGTCCGATTGCATACACGATCTCAGCCGTTGATCGCAAGATCGACGGTCGAGAATGATCAAGGCATCGGAGGTCGAACGCATACAAAGATGCGGGCGCGGATCTAAAAACAAGCGGTGGCTAAAGATCGAAGTTCAAAAGAGATCTTGACACGTGGGGCGCGCATGTCGGTGACCTTGAGTCACAACGCGAACGATTAACCCACGTGCACGCGGTCTGCTTTAGCCCACTTGTCAGCGACTAAGAGTGGCGGTTTAGGACAGAGTTAATGCCATTAATGATTAACATTAAATAGACACTAATGACCCCTAGATTTGGATTTTAACCCCCTGGGCCCACAAGTCAGCGACCCAGAGGTAAATTCCGACAGCGATTAAATGCCGACACATTAATTAATCTATGATTAAGCATTAATGATGTCGGAACAGCGCGGGATTGAGCCAGAGGGTGATTTAAGGATGTTGGGCCCACTGGTCAGTGGCTCAACGACAAAGGTTAAGACACAATTAATTAACTAATGATTGGCAATCACCGTGTAATTAATATGTCCTAATCGGATAGACCAACGGAGTTTCGCGGCAAAATCGGCGACTTCAACGGCTCGTCGCGGCGACAACGGCATGGCGCCGACCAAGCACTAAAATGGAATCGCAATAGCACTACGGACCTAATGGTGGCATTCTCGCCGGCGGTGAGGGACTAGAACGCCGGTTAGCTGGAAAATGAAAAAGGGAGCTATTACTGCTTAGCACAAAAATGGCAAAAGAGCTCCGCTGCAGTCCAAGGAAGCAGGTGCCAGAGCTTCTAAGGACTAATAAGAAGCTACCTTGATGAAGAGGAGCTGCAAAGATGGCCGGAGATGCTTGATCACGGTGGAAGCTCGCCGGACATGAAGAAGAAAGATCAAAAATGACACCCTGAGCCAAATGAGTGATTTCCAAACATCAATATAGCTTCATTAAGGCCCATAGAAGCTACATGAGCAAGTAATTAGAAAATGGAGCACTCACCTGAGCTGAGGAAGAAGATGACCAATTTCGGCCGAATTTGAACAAACCCCAAATTGGACAATTCCTGAGAATCAAATCCAAAATTAAGTGAGGGGAAATGTTCAAGATAGTAAATAGATAAGGATAGGGCAAAGAAACTTGAAGGAGAACCACTGGAACACCAAGAACACCACTGGAGCTTTTCGGGTCAACAATGGCAACTTGCCATTCTTGAGGTGTTAAGCTCCAATACTGTAAATGGAGCTTGAAGGTGGTCTAAAGAAATACTAGGAAGTGATTTGGGTGCTTATAAGGCCTTGGAGGCATTAGGGTTTGCACCACAAACTTTTCGAGCGGCAAAGCACAGAGCACAAGGTGCGGCCGATAAGGAAAAAGGGTGGTAGACGTGCATTAGGGTATGGCATGGCTCAGTGTCTCCACACCCCTAAGCGTCGGCTAGGCGATCAGAGGGAGCATGACAAGACACGCCATCTCCTACACTTGTGCTCGCACGGCGGAGGTTGAAGATGACCAGCGAGAAAGGCTCGGGCGTCCCAGAGCCCCACGATTCATCGGACGGTGAGATAGCGCCACGCCTCGGGCTTTAAAACACAATGAAAAGATTGCGAGCCTAGGATTAGAAATGAGCAGTTCGGTGCCCCACGCCGCATAAGCGGTTTACAGAGAACAAAGTGAGCATTGGATCTTAATCCAACGGCTCGAGTTCAAACCAACAACGGAGGGTCCGAAAGTTTCGGAGGATCTCGACGGTTGGATGGAGATCTAACGGTCGACATTCATTTAAGCAACCGGAAGGTCCGAATGGTTACACGCACGAGGGTCGCGCGATCGAGATCTAACGGTTGAGAATGGACGCGCGTTTTTAAAGAGAGGCTCGGTGCAGTTAGTTGACTGGACCGAGTCAATTGGCTCGAGCCCGAGTCTGACTCAAACCCAAAGCACAGTGAAAACAGGTTTGACTTCTAAATTAGAACAGAGACTTTGAAGGATTTATTTGAGGTAGCAAAACAACTCCAAAAATTATGAAATTTTTACAGGAGCTTGCTAACTCAGATATTAACCTTGTGTAAAATTTCCAGAGGTTTTTATGCTATGAATAAATCTCCAAAAATTCTGCAAGGCTCTATTTTAATGTCTGACTGGAATTCAAACAGGTTTGACTGCCTCTAAAAATATTCAAACAATTTCTAAAAATTGTGAAATTTTTCAGAGGGGTCACATACCATCACAGAAACCTAGGAAAGATATTTCCCAAAGATGATCACAAAATCTGACAAGATTGTTTTTGGAATATCAAAGTTTGGATCAAATAGACTTGTGACATTGTATTTCCATAACTCCTTACAACAAATGTTCAAAGCCTACAGGAAATACATGATGTAAGAAAAGTTTTAATTTCTACTGATTTTCTTACATTTGAAACACAAGTCCAAAGATGGGATGTTACAACTACCGCACTGAGGGTTTTGCACCAGATTAGAAAAAACGCCTCTCTGGAAAAAAATATACTGCCAAGTAACAAACGGAACAACCGGGGTGCGGTAATACCGCACTACAGGCCCGGTCATACCATTGAGCGGTAGTACCGCACAGCAAACGCCGGTACTACCGATCATCCTGACAAACGCAGGCTTGGCAAAGGAAAAAGGAATCCAAATGCATGCATGATCCTAGATTGATCCATAAAGCACAAGACCATGCCATCAAGCTACTAGTCATGATCCCTCTTAATAGTACGGCATTTAACCTATAATCCGGTCTTCCAACCATTTCTCCAAATACCGATAAAAAGAGAAATAATTTAAAAAACCACTTGTACCTCATCCATGAACCATATTTGATCTTCATAAGTTCTTTAGCATGCCTCTTCACGATTATTTCTCCAATGAAACTTAACCTTGTAAATACACAACAAACCAATAAGTCTCATATTCATATATTATCATTAATTACCGAAACCAATTTTTAGGGGCCTAGATGCTTTTCACCAGGTGAACAAGTTGACACGCCAAGATTGCAATTTGAACCAATGGAACCCGGATGTCCTCGAGGAGCTCCAAGGTCCAGCAATGGCTCTTGGGTGTTTGAGCTCAAGCAACAGGGAGAGAATCTAGGGTTGCAAAGTGGTGTCGAAAAGAAGTTAAGGAGGAGCTCAGGGGACTTGAATAGCTGGAGAGCAAAGAAGAAGCAATGGCAGAGCCCCATGGGTGCACTGGGTCCAAAAGTCCCTGCCAAGGGTGTACTTGAAAAGATGGAGGCAGGTAAAAGGGAGACTTTGGGGCAAAGCTCTGGCGCACAATTAATGTTTGGCAGAAAATAACCATTTAGAGGACTAAGGAAGTGACAAGGCACTGCTCCACACTACCATGGCTCTGGCACACACACACATGCGTGCGAAAATGATGATGACCGGGCTCAGAGAGGTCCCACGAGATCCGGAACGTTAGATTACGATCTAACGGTTGGAAGCGCGCACCGATTTCGAGCCCGAACTATCGGGAAACAAGCGGTACTACCGCTTGAGGCGGTACTTCAAAGGAGAAAAGAAAGGTACCGCACGGTCGGATTGGGAATGAGCGGCGGGTTGAATCTCACGTTCAGCGGCTTTAAAACGTTTGAATCAATCTGGCGGCCCGATTAAGATCTAACGGTGGCGCGCTCGCTCAGCGGAACCGGAAGTACGCGGGGGCGGAACTTCCGTTTGGAACACGACGGTACTTCCGTTTGGCGAAATGACGAGACGAAGGGTAAGGCACGCGCGGTTGGATCTAATCCAACGGTTAAAACGATGCATCCCTAAACGCACGGTACTTCCGTTTTGAGCGTTGGTACTACAGGGGTAGAGACTGAGGTTCAAAAGCACGCTGAAAACTTTGAAGATTTACTAGAGGTGGCATACTAACTCCAAAAATTCTGAAATTTTTACACGAGTATGCCCACATAGATATTGACCTTGGATAAAATTTTTAGAGGTTTCCATGAAGTGAATTTTCCTCCAAAAACTTTGCAAGTCTTGAGCTAGGGTTTGACTAATAGTCGATGGTTTGACTAACCTCCAAATATATTCAAACAATTTCTAAAAATTGTGAAATTGTTCAGAGGGGTCACACACCATCCCTAGAACTTGGGAAAAAATATTCCGAAGGAATGATCACAAGATTTGACAAGAAAGTTTTTGGATGGGCAAGGTTTAGGTCAAACAGACTCGTGACTTTGTATTCCCATAATTCTTTTACAAGAATCTTTCAGAACATACAGAAAATACAAGGTGTAAGAAATTTATTTAATTTCTACACATTTTCTTATATTTTAAACACAAGCCTAAACTTGGGATGTTACAAATCTCCCCCCTTACAGGAATCTCGCCCCGAGATTTCGTTCACTCGGAGAAGAAAGACGGGTAGTCCGCACGAAGACGATCTTCTCGCTCCCAAGTTGCCTCATCCTCGGAATGATTTGACCACTGAACTTTAAGGAAATTGATGGCGCGATTCTTTGTTCTTCGTTCAGATCCTTCCAGAATACGAACAGGATGCTCGCGGTAGGTCAAATCTTTCTGCACATCGAGAGTTTCCAACGGAGTTTCCTCGGTCGGAACACGAAGACACTTATTCAAATGGGACACATGGAACACATCATGTACCCCTCAATTGTAGTAGCAAATCCAAGTTGTATACAACAGCTCCACTTTCTCGATGATGTGATAAGGCCCAACATGCCGAGGAGCCAACGCCCTTGACACCAAAATGTTGGTGGCCCTTGGAGAAACCTTGAGATAAACGAAGTCATTGGGCTCGAAGCTCAATTCACGACTACGACGATCCGCATAGCTTTTTTGCCTTGATTGAGCCGTGCGCAATCGATCTCGAATAAGCTGAACTTGACTTTCGGCCTCATTAATCGAGTCCGAGCCAAAGAAAGGTCTTTCACCGGTCTCAGACCAATTCAACAGGGTTCTACACCTTCTCTCGTATAAGTCCTGAAATGGTGCCATGCCGAGACTGGCTTGGAAGCTATTGTTGTATGAAAACATGGCGAATGACAAGCATTTCTCCCAATTCTTACCATAGGAGAGAACGCAAGCACCGAGCACGTCTTCCAAAAACTTGGTTGACTCATTCCGTCTGGCCATCAGGTTGAGAATGATAAGCTGAGTTGGAAGAAAGATGAGTTCCCATAGCCTCTTGCAGACTATGCCAAAATTAAGAAGTGAATAGAGAACCACGATCTGAAATGATCATCATCGGTACCTTGCAAGCTTACGATCCTTGAGACATAAAGCTCAGCCAAGTGACCGGTACGAATCTTGGTTCTTACCTGGTAGAAAATGTGCCACTTTTAGTCGACACAGGAAAACTTACCAGGTCCAGATATAACAAGGATTGACAAACTGAGAGATCTTTCTTGATTCTATGGTTGGTGGTGCAAGGCCGTTGTTAGCTGGTGGAGCGATTTGTCTGGTTAATTTCGCCAATAACAGGATCTCGACTGCTAACTAGCTATCTGAGTCATCCCTCCGTAGCTAGCTTCATAGAGGACCAGTGGCTGTTCTCGGTTGGTGGAGCAATTTGTCTGGTTACTCCACTAACGAATGAAACCTTGGCGATAACTAGCTATACGAGTCATCCTCTCATGACTAGTTTGTTAGAGGGATTATGGCCGTTTTCGGCCATGGAAGATTGAGGCAATAAGCATGCGGGATGCCCATGGATGTAAAGGAAAGGAAATGTGCCACTCAAGTCAGCCTATCAAAGACAACCCGAATGGTACACAAATTACAAAGCACCCATTAGTTTTGGACACTATAACATCCTTTTCAGTTGACTGAGGAAGGAAGAGCTTACTGCCCACAACAGAGTCTTGCACAACATACCCAATCGAGCAGTGCTATCCCATTACACCTTCCAAAGGACGGCTATTTCTGGATATGACATCCACGGTAGTTTCCACACACTAAATGTAATCATCTCTGTTGAAGTTCACAGGAACTCGTCCGAAGATGAGCTCGGGTGATCCGGTGTCGATGGAGACAAAGGGTTGAAGAGACGCCTCGGAGATCCTAATAAAGAAACATGACCTTCGAGAGGATCAGGCCTCCGATTGCGAGGAAATTCGGCTGTCATGCGGACTTGGCGGTGTAGTCCATAGACAGGCACTGGCCTTGCCACTTCCGAAAGTCGAAACTCGGGTGGTTTCGCAGTAGCTGGGGAGGTCTCATTGGCGCTAAAAAGCACATTGCGAGGAAGGCGATTCATGCTAACCTCAATCCTGAGGTACTCCTAGGCCTCCTTGAGACGGCGCCGAGTTTCCGACAGCTCAAACAGATTGCAGCGATGAACTTGGTCCATGATACGGACCAATCTCGCCAACTAACGTACTTGAGGGTCTTCTCAAAACTGAATCTCAACGAACGTGTTTATGTCCGCTTCATGACCTCTTTGTGGAAAATGGTCGTAGGGTGGTTGAGACAATTCCGTCAAGTCATGACGAAGTTGACTCATAACCCTACTGGCAGCTTCCTGAATGTCATGGCTTCGGAGGTGGCGTGAACACGGAAGTTGTACAGAATACTGTCGGTCACTTGTCTTGCGATGACGTTGACCACGCATCAATACTCTTCCATTCCCAATCCCTAGTCCCGACAGTAGATGGCATACTCTGGTTAGTAGGTGAAGTTGGCGCGCCACATCATATCTCGCAGCAGTGCGGGATACCCGCCACGTACTCCGGACGCGTCTCCTTGACCAAATACCAGTTGCCCATCTATCGCATACAAGAACGAGGTAGGTGAGTAAAAGCTAGAGAATTCAACCGAAAGTTGGGGTGGGAACAGATACTAACGCGGACAAGGGCCAAACCCGAAAACTGAGGGCAAGAAAAAGAATAACCCACTAAGAAATGAACTAAAAAAGCTCAAAAATAGACACAAAATCAGCACAAAACCTCAAGTCACAAGACCAAATTCCTAGTATGACTAACTCGTATGGAAAGAATGAGCAATCAGTTTAAGAAGGTAAATTTCAACACACAACTCAAGTCTAACATGACTAAATAGCAAGGTAAAATCACTAATATGGGAGGTTAGATACTTAGCCAACTAATATTACTTCTTACCCTTTTATTCCCACAAGTTTTAGTTGAGTTAACCTCTTATTTTCTACCCTATTTAGAAACCATGAGCTTGCTGTCCAGAAAATTTGATGCTTGCTGTCCAGATTTTGCATCCAAGCTCTTAGCCAAAACATTGAACTCCAGAAGCTTCAAAACCATATAAAAGGGTAGCCAACACTTCAATTTGCCAATCTCATTGGTTCCCAAAACCAAATTTAAACGATAATAACTGCCTTTGGAAGGGAAGAGAGGAAAACAACTTTTCAAAACTCAATCCAGAGTAAGATGAGATGAGCAATCTAAGATAGGTAAGGAGTAAAATATGAGAACTTACTTAAGTTTTCAAAATCATTTGATAGTTTTGAAACTAAGTTTTTTTTAACATTCTAAGGACGACCAAGCTAGGGGTTTCTACGGTCGGTATGGCTCTGATACCAAGCTTTGTGAGACCCCGGTCTATTTAGCTTGTAATGCTTAGCCTTCCTTTGACTCTAGCATCACAAATAAAATATACCGTGCCTCGATGGACATGTGCTTTCCAAAATTGCAGCACATATACATCTTTACAAAATCATGCATCACATCCATACAACATATAACAATAAGTCTAGAAAAAGACATACAAAATACATAGTCATTACAAAAGAGCCGACCGGCCAAATGACATCAAAGTAACAGTAACAGCGGAAGCAAAAGTGCCATAGGATGACTATAAACAAAAGACGACCGGTTAGCCATAACCCACAAGGCAACCGACCGGGCCGCCAAGCTAGTCGCATCTGCCGCAACACATCTCACAGAAGTAGACCCCTTGGGGATCCACTTCCTCCTCTGCACACAACAAGTAATGCAGGTGAGTACAATAATGTACTCGCAAGACTTACGAGTAACAAGCCTATACATAGCTACATGGAGACTGCAACAAAGAAATATGATTATACGGTTAATTGGACGCATAAAGCAACTTTCATTTGCAATAATGCAATAGATTGAAAGCAATTTGTCAAATCTGTTTTTAATTATTGAAATAACAACGAGGTAACAATAAATAACATAAGTAACAACCTAGAGGTGACTAACCCAATAGCCACCACAACATAGCACGAATCCCTGATTCGTACCACCCATCAAGTTTTAATTTAAAAGGTTGTAGTCTAACTCTTGAAAGACCTTGCCAAGCGTGTCCATAACCTAGGACGAGGCTATTCGAATAGATCAAAATCCTGCATGGGTGTACTAATGTACACACACTTCAGACTGCCTTTTTGCCACAGCAAGCACACTTTCGAAGGTATGCCAGCACGGCTAAATTCTACGAGACGTTTCCAATATTGTGTATCAACTACGAGCCGCTCGTATGGACCGAAACCCATATGCTTACATTGTAAAGCCGAAGAGCTCTCGGACAACTACAATGCTCCCAACACTATCCCTCCTACGACCCCCTGCGACTCGGAGCTAACACACGCCAAAGTACTAAGTCAAGAGAGGTCCCATACCCTCTAGTGTGGTTAGCACGCAAGAATGCTTGGTTTAGTGTAACAAGATGTTCGGTCCTTGTTGACTCGGGCACCATTCCAGTCACACCCAAACTCACACCAACATACCAATGTGCCCAAGTCCAAATCATTTTGTTTTTATTTTTAGTTTTTGCAATTAAACATAGCACAAAGGCTGAATCATAAAGTCATAATAAACATTTTGTGTGATCAAGGTCATCGACTAAGTCGACAACCGCTCATTTCTACCGGTAGCTAAGCATGGCTAAGCAACATTACTCGTAAACTACTAAGTGACAAGGGCTCATCCAACGAACCCAAAATCACAGCAAGATAATCCTAAGCTCAGTAGTAGAGGATGAACATTTACCTACAGATTATACATCTAATAGGTCAACTAATCGACAATAGTTTGAAACAAGATAGCAATGCATACATAGAATTTGCAAACAACATATTAGAATTTGAAAATAATAGAAGAAATATGATTAAATGATGCTACATCTACTTGCCTTGCTGGATGTGCTCTTGCTGCAGAGGATCACTCACGCAATCAATAATTTCTTTGGAACCTAACGCAAAAACGCGATAAAACTAATAAGAACGAAGAACACCGAAAGAAACTCAAAAGCCAAAGTCATCCAAACTCATGAAATTTATACAGCAGCAAGGGCATGATTTTAAATGAATTTAGCAACAAGAATCAAGTCATTTGGACTAAACATCAAAAAGCTATAGCCTAAACAATTTTTCTCAGCCTGAAAATTCCAACTTAAACCAATTTTGGTTACTGTTCATGGCACAAATTTTCAGAAAGATCTAGACCCTAAAATTTTTATGGTAGGTAGAATATGGCATTCTAAGAACAGCAAAACTGAGTTTACTCAATTTGAAGTTAAAATGAATTACTTATGATTTTTCTAATTTATGAAACTAGAAGATATCATTTTTCAGAGGCAAAGACATGAATAAAACCTATTCCATATTAAAGTACACTAACAGAGGGATTTTACAAACTTGAGTTTGCCCAGTTTGGAGTTATACAGAAAAAGTTATGCATTTTACCAGTTTTAACTGAATTTTTGGAATATCAAATAATGGCTGAAACAAGTTAATATTGTTTACAAGATTTTCTGGCACAGAACAATGTCTGAATGTATTTTTAGATTAAACTTTGGTTAAACAGGAATTTAACACAGTTGGAATCATCTAAAAAGGAAGTAAAATGAAATAGCTATGAGTTTTTAAAGTTTAATACAATTTTTAGTTGACAAATAAGGGCTTACCAGAATTAAACAAATCCAACTCAAAAGAAAAGACGTGGAACAATATGGACTGACGAGATCAGATCTAACGGCCCACACGCACTAGAGAACAGTGTGCGAGAGGGCGCCCAAGGAAAACGGTAGTTCCGCGGTTGAAGGAACGGAACTACCGCAAGCATGGTAGTACCGTTGCAAAGAGCGGTACGAAATTTCCAGAGACGGCGCATTGGGAAGTTTTTGACGTCCCACGGGAAAATGGTACTACCGACGCTATGGAAACGGTACTACCGCGGGGGCGGTAGTTCCGGTGCTAACACGACGGTAGTTCCGATCGCACCAGATTATCGGCCGACAAAAGAAAAGCCCGAGGGCAAGGAAAACTCTCCACCGACGATGTGGACCACGCCGACGTGAGCCAAGGGCACCACTAAGTGCACAATAGTGTTGCGCACCTACTGGGGCCACTCACGACGGCGACGATGGCCTAGAACGCCGGTGAGCTGGAGAGAGGTGATGAGGACCGACATAGCTAAACGCGAAAAACACATAGAGCTCCGCATTTTTCTGAAAAGCAAGTGCCCAAGACTTAAAGGACTAATGAGTGGGTACCTGAGGATGGAGAAGATCTAGGGGTGGTCGAATAAGCTTGGCGGCAGTGCTTGCGGTCTTGAGGAAGAACGGGGTGAGTGTGGCGACAAAGAGCAAGTCCCCAAGTTTGACAATATCTGTGAAGGTCAAACCAAACAAGTTAGGAAAATGCTTAAGGTGGCCAGGTGAACAAGTTGACATGCCAAGATTGCAATTTGAACCAATGGAGCCCGGATGTCCTCGAGGAGCTCCAAGGTCCAGCAATGGCTCTCGGGTGTTTGAGCTCAAGCAACAGGAAGAGAAGCTAGGGTTGCAAAGTGGTGTCGAAAAGAAGTTAAGGAGGAGCTCAGGGGACTTGAATAGCTGTAGAGCAAAGAAGAAGCAATGGCAGAGCCCCATGGGTGCACTGAGTCCAAAAGTCCCTGCCAAGGGTGCACTTGAAAAGATGGAGGCAGGTAAAAGGGAGACTTTGGGGCAAAGCTCTGGCGCACAATTAATGTTTGGCAGAAAAGAGTCGTTTAGAGGACTAAAGAATTGAAAAGGCACTGCTCCACACTGCCATGGCTCTGGCACACACACACATGTGTGCGAAAATGATGATGACCAGGCTCAGAGAGGTCCCACCAGATCCAGAACGTTAGATTACGATCTAACAGTTGGAAACGCGCACCGATTTTACGAGCCCGGAACTACCAGGGAAACAAGCGGTACTACCGCACGGTCGGATTGGGAATGAACGGCCATGATTGAATCTCACGTTCAACGGCTTTAAAACGTTTGAATCAATCTAGGCGGTCCGATTAAGAACTAACGGCTGAAAAACGCTCCCGTTCAACTGGAGCCCGGTACTACCGCGGGGGCGGTACTACCGTTTGGAACACGACGGTACTTTCGTTTGGCGAAATGACCAGAGACGAAGGGTAAGGCACCGCACGCTTGGATCTACATCCAACGGTTAAAACCATTGCATCCCTAAACGCACGGTACTTCCGCTGAGAACGGCGGTACTTCGTTTTGAGCAGCGGTACTACGAGGGTAGAGTCCGAGGTGCAAAAGCAAGATGAAAACTTTGAAGATTAACTAGAGGTGGCATACTAACTCCAAAAATTCTGAAATTTTTACATGAGCATGCCCACATAGATATTGACACTGCATAAAATTTTCAGAGGTTTTCATGCAGTGAATTTTCCTCCAAAAAATTTGCAATGTACTGAGCTAGGGTTTGACTGACCTCCAAATATATTCAAACAATTTCTAAAAATTGTGAAATTTTTCAGAGGGGTCACACACCATCCCTAGAACTTAGGAAAAATATTTCCAAGGAATGATCACAAGATTTGACAAGAAAGTTTTTGGATGGCCAAGGTTTAGGTCAAAAAGACTCGTGACTTTGTATTCCTATAATTCTTTTACAAGAATATTTCAGAACATACAGGAAATACAAGGTGTAAGAAAAGTTTTTAATTTATACACATTTTCTTACATTTGAAATAGAAGCCTAAACTTGGGATGTTACAGTTTCGAAAGTACAACTATTAACAACTAAATTGGCGTTAGTTCTACGACTACACTATTTACAACTATTAACAATATGCAACGTACCCGACATAACTACATATCTAATTATTTTAGTTGCTAATCTACCATGGTGTTGAAAGTAAATAGACAAAGAAGTGGAGGGGACTCATCGTCGTCGATGTGCAGACCTCTCCTCCTCTCTTTCTTTCCCCCTCTTCTCCTCTCTCCTTTCCTCTCTTCTCCTCATGGCTGCTGTACTCTGCTCGTGAAATGGCGATGGCCCGAGCGAAATGGCGAGGTCCGGCGCTCGCAGGGTTATAAGCCCCTAGTCGCCCAACGGTTGAGCGACTAGGGGCTATTGCCCAACGGTTGAGCGACTAGAGCAAAATCGCTCAACCATTGAGCGACTAGTAGCCGAAGGGACTAGTCGTTCAACCGCTAGGCGACTGGTACACTTGGCGCACAACCATTGCACAACTAGCCCAAGTCGCTCAACGGTGGAGTGATAGAGGATTATTACTGTAAAATAAAAAAACAGATGTATATTACTGTATTTCGGAATAAAAATATATTATTTATATAAAAAAAATCTGCACTTGTCCCTCCCAAGTAAACAAAAGATTCCTTAGCCAGTTATTCATATTTTCCCTAGGTTAACTTTTAGTAGTCATACGTAAATTCATACTTTCTTTTATTTTGATAATGTGATTTTCGTAGTTCAATTTGGCTTGACATGCAGCATGCAGCCCATCACTTATAAATCTGTCGTCAAAGAAGGTGAAATCACACACAATCCTACAGGTGTCTCCGCACTATTTTCCCTTACTAGGGAAGTAGAGACCCATCTTAAATCTGTGCATCCCAAAATAGTTAAGGTCTTGTTTGGATGGCCAAAATCCCGACCTATTTTAGTGTAGCATACGTGTTATTCTTCTTCATGTTATGCCAGATCAAGCTAACTAAGCAATGTTTATTGATTATATATTGTCAAATTAGTTAAGGGTGTTAAAAATATATTGATGAAGCAACGCTTATTGGACAGAGCATTGATCAGAGTGAAGGCATTCCCTAAGGGCATGTACAATGCAGGTGCTTAGAGAGGTGTTTAGTAAGAAAAAACTGATTTTTTCTGCCACATAGGACAAATAAGGTGTTTATTTTATAGCATCGATGCTTAATTAAGCATCGGTGCTTAACAGGTGCTTATGTATATAACTATATCTAATTAATAGATAACACAATATATAAGCACCGACAAATGAGATACTTGCATTGGAGGTAATGATTTTTACGTAGATACTTGATGACGTGGCTATATTCTCTCTCTCTTTAAACACTTGTGTATAAGCATCTTGCATTGTACATGCCCTAACCGTAGTGCCGCTTGCCGAGTCAGACAACCAGCTAGATCCTAACGAGAGTATCTGTTAGAATCTACCAAGAACCCAATATGTTTTTTTCTTTGCGAGAAAAGAACCCAATATGTTTTGAAACCAATCCTAACCATGGTTGTCAATGTCGCGATTAGTGTCGTAGCATCTGCGATTCTATGATCCTATCGGGGCTAGGTGACACAGATAATAATATGAATCGGTTTTGGGTAGAATCACACCTGAATGGCGATCCTGACCGTAGAATCGTTAGAATTGTGATCTAGATGGTAGAATCGTTAGAACCACGATACCAATGCGATTTGATGCGATCCCACTCTCGAGACAAAAACTAGCTGTTGATTCGATCTGACGGCAGGAAATTGATGCACCCAGCTGAAAACCCTCGAAGAGAGAGAGAGAGAGCGAGCCAAACAGCCCAAAGCCACTGAACCCACTCGTAGGCCCGTAGCGGCAGTGGCTTCGGTTGCGTTCTGCACCTCTCCGCCAGCCCCTTCTCCAGATCTCTCCCTTCTCCGGCCACCAGCGTTCACAACCGGTGAAGTAGTGAAGCTCTAGTGCCATCGAGCATTCCGGCTAGTGCTCATGACCGGTGAAGCAGTTGCAAACTTGCTAACGGGACCGGTGAAGCAGTTGCAAACTTGCAGCCGTTAGCCTGTTCTAGGTAACTTCATGGCTTCCAAGAGTCCTAGATTTAACTAATTTGTGTTTGTCTCTCTGAATGTTTTGTTGTTCTTGGAGATAAAGGGAAAATGTGAACGGGAGGAAACTGTTAGATCATAGTGGTTTGCTGATGAATAATTGACTCTTGAGTTGCACTGATACATGAAAGATATTGGTTTTTGGTCGTGGTGGTTTGTTGTTAATTAAATGGCTTTTGGGTTGAATTGGTTTAATTTGTGCTTTTATTGAAAGGTTATTTGAATTCCCCTGTTGTTTACTCCAGAGCCCGCGCTCTTCACGCTCTTCCCTTGTTGTGAACCGTTCGATCAAATCTGGACAGCTCGATTGAGTTGGAAGGTCCAGACGGTCTGAACGTTCCCAGATCTTGTGAATCGTCCAATCGAGTTTTAACGGCTTGATTGAGATAAAGAGTTCGGATGGTTCGAACGTCACATCTTTTTGGACCACCCGATCTAAATCGGATGGTTTTTCTTCACCACACCTTTTTGGTCGTTTTGCAAAAACCACCTTTTTAGGTCATGACCTCCTGTTTTATAAAGACAACCTTGTTTGGTCACAACTTGCCATTTTGCAAAGACAACCCTTTTGGTTGTGACTGTCCATTTTGCAAAGATAACCCTTTTGGTCGTGACTGTCTGTTTTACAAAAACCACCCTCTAGGACCACCGGAGGTCTTCAAGGTTCTCCTCAGGAGCAAACATGTGGACTCAATCTGGACCATCCAGGACCTTCCTTAGGATCAATCTCGTCCGTCCAGGACCTCCCAAGAGGTCTTTAACGAGATTGCTCAGGACCTCCCAAGTGGTCTTTGAGGAGAACCTCCAGGACCTCCCAAGAGGTCTTTGAGGAGGTTTTCCAGGACCTCCAAAGAGGACTTTGAGGAGGTCTTTCACGACCACCAGGAGGTCTTCAAGGAGCTCCCAGGAGGTTTTTTTTCGGACCTCCCTAAGGTCTTTTCAAGGACTTCCCAGGAGGTCGTCTGAGCACTATATTTTCATGGTCATTGTTTGAAGTGTTCGTAGACTTCAAGGTTGATTTAAAAGGTGTTGATTGATGCATGAGAGTATGTTATGCATGTGTGAACTAATGATTGGTCAAGTTGGAGAACTTGTGCCAGATATGTGTTCTTTGATCTTTGCATGTGCAGGTTGAGTGTGGAGATGATCATAGTCGATGACGAGGAAGATCCGGACTAGGATTGGGAAATCTGAGATCTAGAAGGTCGTGGATGTCATGAGGTAGTCGGGCTCATGCTGGACCACGTGGAGATTAAAGGTGATGCTGATACACGGAGGAGCTTCGGGAGGTGAAGTCCTGAAGACTTACAATGTGTGAGGAGATATGGAAGGTGTCTGTAACACCCCAACCCAACAGGGGCCTAGAGTGCTACCAACTAACATTGTATCCATTTAAAATAAAGGCGTCCTACTAAATTTCGAGAGAACCTCCTCTGTATTGTAAACTATACCGGAGGTCCCAACAATCACTTATAACATATTTAATCATTATAGCATCCAGCATAATCAATAGACATTCAAAATTACACTTTTCATCACTATTTCATCCATAGCATGCTAAACTACTAAAGTATAATCCAAAGAGCATCAATAGTCCACCAATCAATTTTTATTACCATTTTATTCCAAGTAAGGAAGAATTCATAAAGAATTTATTAAGCAAAATGATCAACTACTAAAGAATCATTCTATCAAATCAAATGTGATTAGTTCATGCCATTGTGCAGCCACTCTAAGTTTTTATTCCTTCCCATCCATGCCGTTCTTATAAAGGGTACCTAAAAATACAACAACAATAAGAGTGAGTCCAAAGACTCAGCAAGTACAAATAATGGCAACAATAGTATAAATAACTGTAATCATCAACATCCATCCACAATCGCTATTACAAACATGTCATATGTTCATGCTATGCAAGATGCTCAAATGCACTTTCTTTTTCTCTTTATCTTTTGTATTTTACCGGTAATGCAGAGTATGCATCCGTCGATGCATACCCAGGCCTGTGCCATCCTGCACAGGGACCATTGCCCATACTCCACCAATATGGGGACCTGAGCCCACACTCCACTAGTGTGGGGACCATAAGCACGTCATATTCATGACGGGACCTCAACAAATAACCCCGTCATATTCATGACGGGGACCTCAACAAATGTTTAGTCACCACGTGACCAAGTCCTCCACATATCAGCATGATGCATATGAACAAATCTTAAATCATCGTAACCATGCATTCTAAGCAACATCACTTATGAATAAACTTATTCATTCTTCTATCATTCAAGTTCATCGACATTCATAACATTCAAGCATACATGAATAACACTTATTTCCACAACACTAATAATCATGATCATTGACAACCATAACACTCTAGCATACATAAATATCACATATACTCACAATGCTAGCAAACCGGATCATTCACCATAATAAATTTATCAAACAAGTACTTGCCTCAACCGTGCGAGAACAAAGGACACGAAGAGGGCGCTGCCCTCGGGACCAATCCCCCACCTGAATATAACTATAAAGCACACTAAGACAATCATACTGGACCAAAAGCATAAACAATAGCACAACCGCACTCGCTATACTCTCAAGCGCATTCCCATATCTCTAAAGATCGGTTGTCCCTTCTGTGGACAACCATATTCTAAAATTCATATCTTTTTATACAGGAGTCCAAATGAGGTATTTTTGGACTTTCTGGAAAGGTTATCAATCTCTCCAACTAAACCTAGTTGATGAGCCTTTCTGAATCGGCCATCTAATACCCCTACCAAACTAATTAAATAATCACATAAGTGCATGCATGCATCTCCGATTAAATGTTCTCCATTAACTAATCAACTACTAACCAGCACTATTAGCTAATCTTTATCCCCTAATCCAATTAAATAACCAGTCGATGCATGCATGTCCAATATTCGTAGCATTGAGGAAAACAAGTAACAGAATGGATCAAATTAATTAACTACTCATGCAGCATTAACAATTTAATCTTTCTCCTCAACTACTCTAATTAAATAAACACATGCACGCATGGCTACGGGACAAAGCTTGTTAATTAATTATTAGCACTATTTAATTCTCTCTCTCTCCCTTACTTCTCCAATGTCGTATGCAGCCAACTACTAATATTTAATTCACCTATCCTTAACCAGTGCACCTATTAAAATAATCACTATCAAAAATAAATCTCTCTCACTATCCAACTAATGAAGAGCATGCAGCAGCGGCTAAACGAAGTAGCGCAAGGAAACGAGAAAAGACAAACCGAAGCAGCGACGAACGGGCTGTCTGGAAATTCCCACGCTCGGGCAGCGACTACGCACGGGACAAACCGACGAACAGCGATGAATGGGTTTGTCTTCAGCGACCACGCGGCACGGCGCTGGCCGAGCGGCGCGCAGCAGAGGAGGAAACGAAGCGTTCGAAAAAGACTATGGCTGTTGGCGGCGCACGATGGGAAAAATAAAAGACTGCTAGGTTTTTTTAGAATCCACTCCCCCCACGATTTAACTCCTTCCTAAAAACTTCAAAATACTCTGTTTTCATGTACCCTCTTTTATCTAATTACGCATAGACCCTCAAAGGTTAATTTTGGGATATTACAGTGTCTATATTTGGAAGGTCTTGGAGATATTTGAAAACCCGTGTTAGGAAGGGTTTCGGGTCCCTTAGTTCTCGGAAGAGATAGGATATGGTGTCCGTGTCGTTGAGGATACGGAGTTGTCTCTGCCTATAAAAGGAGATAGAGGGGAAGTGTTTTCCCATGCTTTTGCGAGGCTTTAGACAGAGCTTTTACGTGGCTTTTGTAAGTGGCTTTTGCGGTAGAGCTAGAGAGGTCTTTTGAACTGAGAGTTTTGAGGGGTGCTTGAAGAGCACATTGTAGAAAGAACAATATTGAGAAATAAGTGATCTATTCAAGAAGTTATTGTATCTTTTAGCAACATGGTTCTTTGAGCATTGTCTCAGGATTGTTCTTGTTTGAGCAGTGTATGTGCACGGCGAGTTTTGGCTGATTTGTGAGCAAGAAATCGGTACAATCATTCACCCCCCCTCTGATTGTGCTATACAATCCTACAGAAACAATAACAATAGTGCTGCTATTGCTACCGCTACTGCTACTTCCGCTGGCACTGCTAGCCAAGGCAAACCTAAAGAGTAAATTTTAGAAAACCCCAGGTTTTAGGGTATTAGTAACAAAAAACCATGTTTTGATTTTTTTTTTCACAAAACCCCACATTTTGAGATTTTTTTTAGAAAACCCCAAGTTTCAGAAAACCTCACAACGTGGGGTTTTGTGTTACTAATGCATCAAAACCTGGAGTTTTGTGAAGAAAAAAACTCAAAACGTGGGGTTTTGTGTTACTAATGCCTCAAAACCTAGGATTTTTTGGAAAAAAAATATATCAAAACATGGAGTTTTGTGTTACTGATGCCCCAAAATATAGGATTTTCTAAAATTTACTCAAACCTAAAAGGAAAAATGCAGCTGGAAATAGATATGATCCTGGTTGGTAGCACGGTATTGATATTTGATAGCAAGAAGAAACTTGTAAAGTGTAGGTATTGTGAAGTAACAAGAGGCGGTGGAATAACTAGACTGAAACACCATCTTGCGGGCACTAGGATAAATGTGGAAACTTGTTCGAAAGTACCACTTTCTTGAAGCTTATTGGAGATCATTGTGAAGATGCTGATGCAAAAAGAGAAAACTATTAGCACAAGATGGCCCGAGAGAAGATGCTAGCCAACCACTCAGCAAAGGCACAAAGGATCAATTCGTGACAAAACACAAGAGCTAAGGGACAATGAACCGGTATTTCAAGGATCAATTGAGGGAACAGGTTTTTGTGCACAAATCTATCGTTTTTTTCTGCACTAGTGCTACCACCTTCAATGCAATCAAGAATCCTGAGTTCGCAAAGATGGCTGATTTGATTGGGAAGTGTCCGGACCCGAATTTGTAAATCCGGATCCTCTGTGTAATATGTACTAGTCCAGGATTACACTAGTGCACACAGTGACAATATAGATGAAATATCAACCATTCAACGATATAACTACGAAAGTAACAAATTATTATTAAATAGTAGCAGTGGATCTTATGATCAATATTTACATAGCTTGCCACGCAGGGCTTAAAGATAAATAAATATTCTCGCAGCGGAAGAAGAAAAACTCACGGTAACCTTCCGATATGCACACAAGCAATCGAGTGGGGAGCGCGTCCTAGTTCGCATGGTTTTCGAATTACTCCTCGTAGAACTCTGGGTTCCTGGATCTTCCTCAATAACTGATAAACAAGGCATAAAACCGTGAGTACAAAAAGTACCCAGCAAGTCGTAGGGAATAATATGCTATTAATATTCATACAAGGTTTGAACAAAGGAATAACTATATGATTATTTTACATAAAGAAATATTGAAAGTAAATATAGTAAATAGATTGAAAAGCATAATTGAAAAGATTAATTACATAAAATAAACAAGTGCTTTCAAACAAACAGTGAACTACCCGTTCACTTCCCATCCATTCCACCATCTAAACATTTTATGAAAACTCTATACCTCGTGTGAAATCCGTCGTCATTGTCCATAACTGAGGACACAGCTGTTTGAACAATTTTAAACACTCTGCAGAGTTTGTACATCATGACCCACAAGAGATAATCAACTAATAATGTTAGCCAATACACGCTTCCGTAGACGTGCGACTAAGTGATTATCACAAAGTTTTTACAAAACTCTGACTTAACCCAATTCTGTCTGCTAAGGTTTCACCACCGAATGGTTATATCCACCACACTCAGGGGCCACTTCTTGTGTCATGTGAATATACCTGTCCATCCCAGAACCCACACCACACATGGTAGAACCAAAATCAAGATATTGCTAATTAATTAGTCAGGTCCATCCCATACTGGACATGTGGTTATACGATAAGGTCCAGATCAATAGCGCAAAAGATTAAGTGCTTAGTGATTACTCAGGCGAGACAACCTCATCCCAAAATGTGCGACCTGCACCCCTACTGCACGATCATTCACCTGAGTATGAAACCGTTTTGTTCAATTTGGTTCAACCAGGACCAAAGGCATCCCCTGCCACGACACAACAAATTTTAAACAACAGTGGCTACCCACCATGATTCCATATCTCATTAAATTAAGTTATCAAAATTAACATTATGTAAAAGAACCCATCGTACAACTAAGCAAGACTAAGCATATTATGCCACCCATGTTGGTATTACAATTATGTCTAACTAATATCAACCCTTCCTATCACAATATTCAAGGTGGTATAATGTCAATTAGGTAATTAGCTACCTCCAGAAACAATTGATATACAAATAGCATGCATGTTGATATAAAATAATATATTGTTGTAATAATGGGTACAACATGATCAAAGATCTACAACTTGCTTTCTTCTAAGATTGGAGTTACTCCTGTAAACTGGTTCAAGCTGGCTTCAGCAATGCCAGATTCTAGATGTGCAAAACAAGACAAATAAATTACAATAAATCTAAATAAAAAAATTTATAAAATAGGTACCCATAGAGAGATATTGAATTTAGATTAATTTAGGAACAAGAATCGACAGAATCGGAGTTCGTATGAAGGAAAATGAACATTCGGAAGTTTACGGAATTGAAAATTCCTGAAAAATGAAAAGGAGGGAATATTTCAAGGAATATTCTTTTTTTGAAATAACACATTAAATCAACACTGGCTGACATAAGGCCCCCACTTGCTAGTGAGTCAAGAGAAGAAAGAAAGAAAAAACAGAGAAAGAACAAATGAGGGGAGGTGGCGCTCGGGCATGCGGCGGTTGGCGGCGGTGCGGCGGTGTCGGGTGACCGGCAAAATGGGTCAGCAGCGTCCCGGGGAGGAGATGGGAGGTGGAGGCGGAAGCGGAGCGGCACGGCGGCGACGCTGGTGGCGACGGGAGCAACTCAGGCGCACAGCGGCGGGCAACGAGGGGCGGCGCGAGCACCAACTCGGCGTGGACTCGGGGAGCATGCTGGGCCTCTCAGGGAGGCCGAAGGGGGTCTGTGGAGGTGGGCGATGGTAGCTGACGGCGGAGAGATGGTGGCGGTGGCGGCGGCACTCCACGGGCACGAACCGAGGTGGGGGATGGGTGGAGTGAAGTCGGGAACACGATGTGACGCAGCCAATTCCTCAAGAAGTGTACCAGACAGGGAGATCGAGGCGAAGGCGACGTGGCCGGACTTAAGGAAGAAGGCAACGGCGTCGCACGTTCCGACAGAATGGAGTCGAGAGAGAAAGTGAGGTTTGAGGCGAAACGAAGAGGAGTTCAAGGTGGACGCGATGCTCTCTTTATAGGGCGAAGACAGGGAGTGAAATGACAAGGAATGCACGTGGAATTTGGGTGGCAGTTTTGGTTCGGAATTGAATTTGCGCAAAGCGACGAAAAACGGTAGGGAAATTGAATGCTTAGGCATTGATGGCGTGCATTGACAACAGGCACAACATGGGCGGGGAACATGCGAACAGGGCGCAGCGCAGGCGTGGGGCACCACGGGTGCGACTCGACCGAAGGACGGGGCGCACTCGGCACGGCTGGGGCACAGGCTACGCAGGCAGCGGTTGGGGCCGAGGGGCGGGGCGCACTAGCTTGGGCGGTGGTTCAGGACAGAGCAAGGAGCAGGGAAGCAAGGGAAACAGCCCGGGGAAAATTATAAGAATTTCTGAATTTCAGAAAATAAAATAAATGAAGGGAAAATCCAAGAAAAATCCATCAAAATTCCTTGGAACCTGGAGAACTTGAATAAAACAGTTTGGAATTTGATTGAACTTTATTTTAATCATTTTAAAATATTTTTATTTCTGAAATTTCAATTTAAGCTTTAAATAATTCAGTAAAATTCAAATGGTTCATTTTATTTAAAAGCTTAAAAAAGACTCTAAAAATGGGATGTTACAGGAAGTATGGCATGGGGCTGAAACTTCCATCTTATAATGATGTGTGAGTTAAATTTATCAAGCAAGAGGTGGAGGCTACACTAAAGTTGATTGATGTGTTCAAAGGATGTACAGTAATGTCAGATGGTTGGACTGATAGGAAAAGAAGATCAATTTGCAACTACTTGGTCAACAGTCCGAAAGGAACAATTTTCTTGACTCCTGTTGATACATCTGGCATATCCAAGATAGCTGAGAAGGTTTTCGAGATGTTAGATGAGGTTGTTGAAAGAGTTTGAGAGGAAAATGTTGTACAAGTTGTCACAGACAATGCTTCAGATTATAAAGCTGCTGGTGATCTCTTGATGGCTAAAAGAAAGGGGTTGTATTGGACTCCATGTGCTGCACACTATATAGATTTGATGATCGATGACTTCAAAAACAAGGTTGATATTCACGAGACAACAATTCAAAGAGGCCGGAAAATAGCAGCTTATATTTATCAAAGAACCTTGCCTCTTACAAGGCTAAGGGAATTTACTGGAGGAAAGGATTTAATTCGTCCCGCAGTCACAAGGTTAGCCACAACATACTTAACGTTGAAGTCACTTCATGAACACCAAGGTGCTTTGATAAATATGTTCTGTTCTGCAACTTGGAGGAGCAGAAGGTATTTAAGCTTACAATCAGTTATGTACTTTATTTTCAGTCTTCTCCTTGTGTTCTAAAGCTTCTTTTTTATTTCATTCACAAAGATTTGCTAAAACTGAGGAGGGAAAGAACGTTGTAGTAATTGTTTTGCATAGTAGTGGATGTTGGGGCTAAACATTGCAATTAACAAAAGTTCAGCACTTCTACTTGTAGTGAACCAATGAGGATAGCTTCAACCAACAAATAAGCAGCGGAATTAACAACAATAACATGCACAAAGTGACAGCGATTTACGTGGAAAACCTCCTCAATGTGAGGAGTAAAAACCACGGGGCTTGCACAGCCCACTCCCAAATCTTCCACTATAATCAACAATGGGTACAAGGAGTCTTCTCTAGAATATCTAGAGGTACATCACAGAAGCAACAACATCATCAAGATATAATCTTGGTATCATCATCAACAATCATACACAACTAACAAGAGGTACACTAACAGCCAAGCGGAGAAAATACAGTTTCTGTCCCCTTCGGTTATCAGCTCATATCTCACAAACCACAGATCCAAACTGAATAAAACTTGGCAGGAATGTAGATCCACGAGTCCCTAACATGCTGTCCAAATTTCAGCCAAATCGGACAAGATTTCACTACTCAAACTGAACTTCTACCAAATCTGCTCAGTGCTGAATCTGCTACTACCCGAACTGACAAAACCCCTCTCAAATCAGGTGCTCCTCTCAACCAATCAGCAATCCAACCGTACAAATCGAAGAGCATCAAGTCAAGAACATACTGACCAAGTTTGAGCTAGATCGAATGACGTTTGATGCCCCGATCGACGTCTTGATGAGGACTGCACAGGATCACCCGAGCTGGAACAGAGCTCCTCTTCTTCTTTTCTCTCTTGTCTCTTCTTTGTTGTGTGCATATGCTTCTCACTCCTAAGCCTCACCTTCCAGCAGCAGCTCAAGGAAATAGCTAGGGTTTTCTTCCTCACCAAGGAGGAGGCATCTCCACCCTTCATTCTTAGGGTAATCAATGGTTGTCATTTCTTGGGCTTGTGGGCTGAAATTAGTCTTCATATGGAGGGACAGCCCAACAAACTCCCCCTCCCGACATTATGAAGGAATTAACACATCATCTCAATCATGCCAGCCATTTGCCGGCATACCTCGAGTTTCTCTCTCGTCACTACCTTGGTCAACATATCAGCCCCATTGTCGTCAGTGTGAACCTTCTCAAGCTGCATTTGCTTAGAATTCAACACCTCTCGAATCCAATGGTATCGAACATCGATATGCTTCACCTTGAGTGGAAACGGAATTTTTGCTCAAGTGGATGGCACTTTGGTTATCACAAAACAACACATACTTATCTTGATCAAAACCAAGCTCACTAACAAACCTTTTCAGCCATAATAGCTCCTTGCTCGCCTCTGTCGCTGCAATGAATTCAGCTTCAGTTGTAGACAATGCCACACATTTACGCAACTTACTTTTCCATGACACACCCCCGAATATGTAATCGTGTACCACAAGTAGATTTTCTGCTATCAACATCTCCGGCCATATCTGCATCCGTGTATGCAACTAACACGGGCTCTCTTTTTCCAAAGCAAAGCTTCATCTTTGTGCTGCCCCAGAGATATCTCATGATCCATTTCACGGCTTCCCAATGCGGCTTTCAGATTGGATATAAATCGCTCATCGTACTAATCGCATGAGCAATGTCCGCCTTGTACACACCATAGCATACATCAAGCTTCCAACCGCCGAGGCATATGGAACATTCTGCATTTCCTTCTTCATCTCATCGTGAGAAGGACATTGCTTGGTGCTCAACTTGAAATGAGCGCAAGTGCACGACTCACGGCTTTTGAATTGTCCAACCGAAACTTCTTAAGTACCTTCTCAATGTACTTCTCTTGTGACAGTACAACTTGTTGGAATTTCTATCCTCTCAATTCTCATACCAAGAATTTGCTTTGTTGGCCCCAAGTCCTTCATAGCAAAGAACTTGCTCAACTCTTTCTTGACTTTGCAATTCTAGAGACATTCTTGCCAACAATCAAGATATCATCAACATAGAGCAACAAGATGGTAAAATCATCACTGAAAATCTCTGAAAGAACACACAATGGTGCATGCTACACCTATTGTAGCCTTGCTCCCCATATGATTCAAACTTCATGTACCATTGTCTTGGTGCTTGTTTGAGCCATAAAGACTTTTCTTTAGCTTGCACACATAGTCTTCTTTGCCCTTCTTAACAAACCCTTCAGTGCTCCATGTATATCTCTTCTTCCAAGTCTCCATGAAGAAAGGCTGTCTTCACATCCATTTCCTCAACCTCCAAGTTGTGACTAGCTGCAATGCCAAGAACCACCCGAATGGATGTCATCTTCACCACTGGAGAGAAGATCTCATCAAAGTCAATTCCTTTCCTTTGGCCAAATCCTTTCACAACTAGCCTCGCCTTGTATCTTGGATGTGACGTGTGCTCTTCTTGCTTGATTCTGTAGACCCACTTGTTCTTCAATACTTTCTTGCCCTTTGGCAACTTCACCAGCTCATATGTATGATTCTTATGCAAGGAATCTATCTCCTCTTGCATAGCTTTCATCCACTCCTTCTTGTGCTCATCTTCAATTGCTTCTACAAAGCACTCAGGTTCTAAATCATCAGACAATAACACCACATAATCATCTGAGGAATACCTGCTAGAAGGTCTGCAAGCTCTGGTGGGTCGTCCGAGTGGAACTTCTGGTATTGGTGGTTGTTGATCATGATCATCAAATTCAGCATCAAACTCATGCTGCTGGAGAGCATTCTCACCACCTGTACCATGCACATCGCCTTGTGCATCGTCTGCAACATCGCCTTCAGCTTGTTGTGGAGCTGGAGCTGCAGGTACTGGGTCTAAATCAACCATGTCTTGTTGTTGAGGAACTTGCACCTTTGCCTTCACAATGTCCTCAATTGTTTGGTCTTCAACAAACACAACATCACGGCTTCTGATAACTTTCTTTGCTATAGGATCAAACAGCTTGTAGCCGAACTCATCCAAACCATAGCCAAGAAGTATGCACTGTCGTGTCTTTGCATCAAGTTTGGACCTTTCATCTTGAGGAATATGAACAAATGCCTTGCATCCAAACACTTTCAGATGATCATAGGAGACATCCTTGTTGTACCACACCACTGTTAGGAACATCTCCCGCAAAGGATAACATGGTGAGAGATTAACAAGATAAATCTGCGAGTCATCAAAGCCTCACCCAAAGAGTGCTTTGGTAGCTTTGCATGTGACAACATGCATCGAACTCTCTCCACCAATGTCCTGTTCATCCTCTCAAGAACGCCATTTAGTTGTGGTGTCTTAGGAGGAGTAAATTGATGCCTAATTCCTTGCTCCTTGCAATATACATCAAATGGCCCAATGTATTCTCCTCCATTATCGGTCGAATGCACTTTATCTTCTTCTCGCTTTCTCTCTCAATCGAGGCTTGGAATTGCTTGAATGTACTCAAGACTTGATTTTTGGACTTCAAGGATAAACCCAAACTTTCTGGAAGAGTCATCAATGAAAGTGACAAAATACTTAGCACCACCAATTGATATTACCGACATCTTGCACACATCGGAATGCACCAAATCCAGTAACTCTGGCTTCTTGTGAGGAGGCTGACTTTTGAAAGCAACCCGGTGTTGCTTCCCCACTAGGCAATCTGTACAACTCTTCAATTGCACACTTGAAATCCCTGACAGGAGATTCTTCTTCACTAGCACAGCCATACCCTTCTCACCCATGTGCCCAAGTCTCTTGTGCCATAGAACACAAGGATCATCCTGTCCTAATGTATTGACAGAAACACAAGAGAGTTTGGCATGAACATGATATAGGAGAGAAACCATTTTACCTCTTGCAAATACCATGCTGCCCTTGGTGAGCTTGTACTGTCCATTTTCAAATCTGCTGGAATACTTCTCATTATCAAGCAATCCCACTGAAATTATGTTGAGCCGCAAGTCTTCAACATGTCTCACAGACTTGAGAATTAGTAGTGTACCATTAGCTGTCTCCAAATGCACATCTCCCTTTCCAATGATTTGAGCACGATCATTGTTTCCCATCTTCACAATGCCAAAATCACCAGCAACATAATTTGTGAAGAGCCTTCTATGAGATGTAGCATGTATGGTAGCACCACTATCAGGTATCCAAGTCATGTCATCATCGCCCACAAAGTTGATGGTTGCATCATCGAAACAACATGATCCTTTCTTCAACAAAGGAACCAATCTTGCCAACATCATTTTCAGCAATGACTACCATCATGTCCTCAACCATTGAAGTAATGCGACCAACATCATCACATCGTCACTATCTTGTTTCGTGCTTTCTTCTTTTCTTCTTGTTTTCCGGTTGAGCTTAAGCAAAACTTTCTAATGTGTCCCTTCTCATGGCGGTGATAGCACTCAACATCGAAAATTTTCCTCTTGACTTGCTTCTACTTTCAACCGAATTCCTCGGACCTCGACTCTTGCTTCTCGCCCTTGACTCGGTGAACAACACCTCGGGTTGTGAGGAGGAACTCTCCTTTCGGCAAGTTTTCTTGACTCTTCATTTATCACTTTGGTCTTCACAAGGTTCCAAGAGACAGTACCATTTGGAGCTGAATTGCACAAAGTGACTTTGAGTGTTTCCCAAGTATCCGGCAAAGAACCAAGTAGTAGCAAAGCCCTAACCTCATCATCAAATGAGATGCCCATGGAAGATAGCTGATTTATAATACCTTGAAATGCATTCACATGATCAGCCACAGAAGTGTCATCTCGGTACCTCAAATGCATCAATTGCTTGATCAAGAACATCTTATTGGCGCCTTCCTTCCTAGCATACATGTAACATCCCAATCTTGGGCTTGTGTTTCAAATGTAACAAAATCAGTAGAAATTAAAACTTTTTCTTACATCATGTATTTCCTGTTGTGCCAGACAATTCTTGTACAAGGGATTATGGAAATACATTGTCACAAGTCTAGTTGATCCAAATCTTGATATTCCAAAAACAATCTTGTCAAATCTTATGATCATCCTCTGGAAATATTTTTCCTAAGTCTCTGTGATGGTATGTGACCCTCTGAAAAATTTCACAATTTTTAGAAATTGTTTGAATATTTTTAGAGGCGATCAAACTGTTTGACTCTCAGTCAAACATTAAAACAGAGTCTTGCAGAATTTTTGGAGATTTATTCGCATAATAAAAACCTCTGAAAATTTTACACCAGGTTAATATCTGAGTTAGCAAGCTCCTGTAAAAATTTCATAATTTTTGGAGTTAATTTGCTACCTCAAATAAATCATTCAAAGTCTCTGTTCTTATTTCAAAGTCAAACTTGGTTTTACTGTTACTTGGTTCGAGTGGACTCGGGCTCGAGCCAATTGATTCGGTCCAGTCAACTAACTGCACCGAGCCTCTCTTTAAAACGCGCGTTGGATCTCCACCGTTGGATCTAAATCGCACGGCCCGCGTGCGTTTAACCTTTCGGACCTTCCGGTTGCAAGTTTGTTTGTCGACCGTTAGATCTCCATCCAACCGTTGAGATTCTCCGAAACCTTCGGACCCTCCGGTTGCATTCTTGAATCAGAGCCGTTGGATTAAGATCCAACGCCCGCTTGTCCCTCCGTTGTAAATCGCGTTTGCGACGTGGAGCAATCTGAGCCGTTCGTTTCTGATCCTAGGGCTCGGAACCTTTCCGTTGTGTTTTAAAGCCCGGAGGCGTGGCGCTTTCGTAGCCGTCCGATTTAGATCGTGGGGCTCTGAATCGCCCGAGCTTTTTGCGCTGGTCATCTTCAACCTCCCGCCGTGCGAAACAAAGGCAAGGCATGGAGATGTCATTTCATGCTCCTACGGCTGCCCTAGTCGACATTATGGGTCGTGGGAGACACATTCGGCCATGCCATGCCCTATTGCACCACTATTATCTTTTCCATGTCTGCGCTTTGTGCTCGTGTTTTGCCGCTCAAAGAGGTGTGGTGCAAACCCTAATGCTTTCATGGCTTTATAAGCACTCTCAATGCCTCCGGTATTTCTTTAGACCACCATCAAGCTTCATTCTCAATATTGGAGCTTAACACCTCAAAAATGGCAAATCGCCATTGTTGACCCGTGGAGCTCCATTGGTGTTCTTGGTGTTCAGTGGTCCTCCTTCATGTTTCTTTGCCCTAACCTTATCTCTTTATCATCTTGAGCATTACCCTCACTTAATTTTGGATTTGATTCTCGTGAATTGTCCAATTTGGGGTTTGTTCAAATTCATTGAAATTGGTCATCTTCTTCCTCATTTCAGTGAGTGCTCCTTTTCTAATTATTTGCTCATGTAGCTTCGTGGACCTTAATGAAGCTATTTTGATGCTTTGGAATCACTCATTTGGCTCGTGGTATCTATCTCGGTTTTCTTCTCCAAGTCCGTCGAGCTTTCACCGTGATCAAGCGTCTCCGGCCATCTTTGAAGCTTCTTGTCACTAAGGTAGCTTCTTATTAGTCCTAGAAGCTTTGGCACCGCTTCCTTGGACCGCAATGAGCTTTTCACTATTTTCGCACTTAGCGATAAAGCTCCTGCTTCGTTTCCGCCTGGCCGGCGTTCTAGTCCTCACCGCCGGCGAGAATGCTACCATTAGATTCGCGATGCTATTGCGATTCCATTTTGGGTCTTGTTCGTACGCCACGCCGTTGTCGCCGCGATTAGCCGTAAGTCGCTCGGGTTTCTTGACACGAGAGCTCCGTTTCGTCACTTAATTAGGACACATTAATTACCAATCATTAGTTAATTAATTGTGTCTTAATTGTTGTCGTTGAGCCACTGACCAGTGGGCCCAACATCCGTAAATCACCCTCTGGTGCAACCCCGCACTGTTCCGACATCATTAATGCTTAATCATTGATTAATTAATGTGTCGGCATTTAATCTCTGTCAGAAATCACCTCTGGGTCGCTGACTTGTGGGCCCGAGGGGTTAAAATCAAATTTCAGAAGTCATTAGTGTCTATTTAATGTTAATCATTAATGGCATTAATTTGGTCTTAACCGCCACTCTCAGTCGCCGACAAGTGGGCCCAGTGCACTGTGCACGTGGGTTAAATGCTCGTAGTAGTGACTCTAGGTCACTGACATGCGGTCCCACGTGTCAGCATCTCCCTTTGAACTTCGATCTCTAGCCACCGTTCGTTTTCAGATCTGCGGCCCAGATCTTTGTATGCATTCGGACCCTCCGGATGCCTCGATCATTCTCGACCGTCGATCTTGCGATCAACGGCTGAGATCGTGTGTGCAATCGGACCTTCCGACCGTTGGTGCGCTCTGGACCGTCCATCTGCAGATCTGCGGCTACGATTGGCCCAAGCAACCGCACCGTCCGAATGCATACACTCGTGTGCGCCGTTGGATCTTGATCCAACGGTGGGCTCCGATTAGGTTTGGCGCGCGTGCGCTGTTTTCGGCGCGCGTGAGCCGTAGGATTTTAGATCGAGGGTTGTTGAGTGTCCACGTCTTATTCTTTTATTGGAGTTTGTCTGTTTTTTCGGTAAGTAATTATTTAACAACTGAAAACGATATAAAAACTTTAGAAACTCATAACTAATTCATTTTAGCTGCTTTTTAGATAATTCCAACGGTAATAAATTATGTTGTCACTTTAGTTTATTATAAAAATGGAATTAAGCATGTTGCAGTAGCAGAAGATTGTGTAACTAGGAATAACTTGATTTCTGTCATTTTGAATATTCCAGAAATAGTTTTAACCTTAGAAAATGCATATCTTTTTCTGTATAAATCCAAATTGTGTAAAATCAATTTTGTTAAATTCGTCTGTTAGTATACTTTCATATAAAATAGGATTTGAGCATGTTCATAATTGTGTAAAATGATTTGCATTAGATTTACAACTTAGAAAAATCATAAGTAAATGTGTATAACTCCAAATTTAGTAAATCCAACTTTGCTGTTATTAGGATGTCATAATCTACCTGCTATAAAAATTTCAGACCTTAGATCATTCTAGAAAATTTCGCCATGAACAGTGCTAAATATTAATTAGGTTGATATTGGGCTGAGAAAGAGTATTCTGCCCATATCTTTTGCATGTTAAGTCCAAATTGCATAATTCTTGTTCTGGTCTTTGTCTTAGGTCATTCCCTAGCTGTAGTGTAAATTTTATTAGTTTTGGATGTGTTTTGCTGTTGGAGTTTCATTTGGTGTTCTTCGTTCTTATTTGCTTATCGCCTTTTCGCGTTAGGTTCCGAAGACAATATTATTAATCTTGATATTGAGCCACAGCAGCCATCAGATCCTGCACTTCAGCCAGGCAAGCAGATGTAGCATTCATTTGATCATATTGTTCCTACTATTTTCAAAGTCTAATATATTGTTTGCAAATTCTATGTATGCATTGCTATGTTGTTTTAAACTATTGTCGGTAGTTGGCCTACTAGATGCATTATCGATGAGGAAATGTTCATTCCTCTACCACTGAAGCCTAGGTTACTTGTGTGATTTTGGGTTATTGGATGGACCCTTGTCACTTAGTAGTTTACGTGTCATTATGCTTAGCCATGCTTAGCTATCGGTAGAAATGGGCGGTTATCGACTTGTCGATAACCTTGATCACACAAATTGTTATAATCTGTATATTTCAGCCTTGTGCTTTGTCTAAATTGCAAAACTAAAACTGAAAATGAAAACAATTTAGACTTGGGCACAATGGTAAGATGGTGTGATCTTTTGGGTGTGATTGGAATGGTGCCCGGTCAATTAAGGATGAACTACTTGTGAGTATCATTATCCGAGCATTACAGTGCGTGCTAACCACACTAGAGGGATATGGGACCTCTCTTAGCCGAGTACTTTGGGCTGTGTTAATTAATGAGTCGCGTGGTGGGTTGCATATTTGATTATATGCAACATGGACACGTTTGTAGGGAGGGGAACACCGCAGGGCGGTGTATCTTGCTCCACGTATGGGTCCTTGTGATCCATATTTCGTCGGCAGGTCACTAAGGATTAACCCCCATACGTGCGTCTCTTGATTAGCATGTTCCATTGGAAAGGGTTCGTAGGACTTAGCCGTGCCGGCATACCAAAGGAAGTGTGCTTAATAGCTTGGCAAAAAGGCGGTCTGAAGTGTGGGTACATTGGTACACCCCTGCAGGGATTAAAACTATTCGAATAGCCTCGTCCTAGGTTATGGACACGCTTGGATAAGCTTTTCAAGAGTTAGACTACAACCATTTTTAAAATTTAAACTTGATGGGTGGTATGAATCAGGGATTCATGCTATGATGTGGTGGCTTTGGGGAAAGTCACTTCTAGGTGGATACTTGTTACTTATGTTTACTCGCTGTTATTTAAATGCTTAAAAACAGATTTTACAAACTGTTGTTCAATCTATTACAATATTGCAAACGAAACTTGCTTTATGCGTCCAAAGAACCATATAACCACATTCCTTTGAATACAGCTTTCATGTAGCTATGTATAGGCTTGCTACTCGTAAGTCTTGCGAGTACATTTTTGTACTCACCTGCATTGCTTGTGTTGTGCAGAGGATGATAGTGAGTCCGATGGACCTCACTTTTGTGAGTTGTCTTTGTGGCGCTTTACGGGCGATTAGCTTGGCGGCCGGTCGGTTGCCACTGTGGTGTTATGTGGCTAACCGGTCGTCTTTTGGTTTAAGCCATCTTATGGCAACTTTTGTTTCCTCTGTTACTTATTTGGTACTTATGTCATTTGGCCGGTCGGCTGTGTTGTAATAACTTATATTATGTATGTCTTTTGGTAGACTCGTTATATTCTGTTGTATGGAAATGATGCATGCTGTGATTTGATGTACGTGTGCTGCTTGTTCTGGGAGGCACATGTCCATCGAAACGCGGATTATTTTATTTGTGATACTAGAACCAGTGGAAGGTTAAGTATTACAAGTTTAATAAACCGGGGTCTCACAATACAATTCTTCCAATTTCTGCCATAAGGTGCGTGCATGTATCTCATCACTGATATGGTTCAACACATTGTCATTGACCCACTGTCGAATGAACACACAAGCTTGACGGTGAAGTACCTTCCATTCATCATCAGTTTTGTCATCCGGCTTCTCGGTGGCAAATACTGGCTTGTAGTACTCTTTCACATAGAGCAAATCCTCCATCTTACCCTTCCAAGCTTGGTAATTTGTACCATTCAGAGATATCATCCTGCTGGTATTCACCTCCATCTTTCACTGCAAGACAATCACCAAAGCAAACACGAGCTCTGATACCACTTGTTGGGGCTAAACATTGCAATTAACAAAAGTTCAGCACCTCTACTTGTAGTGAACCAATGAGGATAGCTTCAACCAACAAATAAGCAGCGGAATTAACAACAATAACATGCACAAAGTGACACAGCGATTTACGTGGAAAACCTCCTCAATGTGAGGAGTAAAAACCATGGGGCTTGCACAGCCTACTCCCAAATCTTCCACTATAATCAACAATGGGTACAAGGAGTCTTCTCTAGAACATCTAGAGGTACATCACAGAAGCAACAACATCATCAAGATATAATCTTGGTATCATCATCAACAATCATACACAACTAACAAGAGGTACACTAACAGCCAAGCGGAGAAAATACAGTTTCTGTCCCCTTCGGTTATCAGCTCATATCTCACAAACCACAGATCCAAACTGCATAAAACTTGGCAGAAATGTAGATCCACGAGTGCCTAACATGCTGTCCAAATTTCAGCCAAATCGGACAAGATTTCTCTACTCAAACTGAACTTCTACCAAATATGCTCAGTGCTGAATCTGCTGCTACCCGAACTGACAAAACCCCTCTCAAATCAGGTGCTCCTCTCAACCAATCAGCAATCCAACCGTACAAATCGAAGATCATCAAGTCAAGAACATACTGACCAAGTTTGAGCTAGATCGAATGACGTTTGATGCCCCGATCGACGTCTTGATGAGGACTGCACAGGATCACCCGAGCTGGAACAGAGCTCCTCTTCTTCTTTTCTCTCTTGTCTCTTCTTTGTTGTGTGCATATGCTTCTCACTCCCTAAGCCTCACCTTCCAGTAGCAGCTCAAGGAAATAGCTAGGGTTTTTCTTCCCCTCACCAAGGAGGAGGCATCTCCACCATTCATTCTTAGGGTAATCAATGGTTGTCATTTCTTGGGCTTGTGGGCTGAAATTAGTCTTCATATGGAGGGATAGCCCAACAGTGGATTCTGGCCTAATCTTCTAACATGCTTGAAGGCTGCAATGCCTATCGTTAGAGTTCTACACTTGGTTGATTCAGACGAGAAGCCTGCTATATATGCCGTATATTTATGAACACATGGACCTTGCAAAGAGTAGAATAAAGGAAAAAATCAATAATGTAAAGAAATGGTACATGTTCCAAACTTCTGAATGAGCTCTTTTATTTTGTTCACTAGAATAGTTTCTTTGGTGGATTACTTAAAGAAAGAAAATACTGGTCATTCATTTTTACGGGTGCATGCCTATACTGCAAATCATTGATGCAAGATGGGCATCACAGCTTTCAAGGCCTTTACATGTTGCTGCATACTATTTGAATCCTGCCATTCATTATAATTCCGGATTCAAAACAATTTTCACGTTGTATTAGCTGATTGGTGGGATTCCTATGGAGACGAATGTCTGGTGGGATTCCTATGGAGACAAATGTCCTGAATTACAAAAGTTTGCCATTAGTTTTAAGTTTGACATGCATCTCGTCTGGTTGTGAGCGCAGGTGGAGTGCATTTTAGATGGTAGAAACTTTATACTTCATAGCTCATTACTAAAATTAAACCTCGGTGGAAAGGGCCTCCTCCGGCCATGGACACGTCACCCCGATAAAGACCAACCGTCGGATGTGCCCCAGACGTCCACGATGGCGTGGAGATGAGCGAGCTCCTGCGCTTGCTGCGAAGCGGAACACGTCGCTCGCCCTGGTAGCTCGCCTCTGCATCGCGAAGCTTCGTTCGTTCCCCTTTCTTCTCGCGTCTTCTCTCCCATTCCCCTTTCCCAATAGCACGATCCTCATCCTCTCATCGCTCTCTTCGCAACTCCTCTCTCGGTCCATCCTGCGCCGCCGTTCCCCTCGCTCTATTCCACTCCGTCTCCTGGCTCCTCCCCTCGCTGGTTCCTCCGCCACAGCCACTCCTCCCCTCGCCGCTGCCTCACGCCGCCGTGCAGCCCCTCGCTGCTTCCCCGGTGCAGTGAGTCCCTCCTCGTCCCACTCCGCCCCGCCTTTGCTTCCTCACTTGCCGCCTCGCACCACCGTGACCCCTCGCTACTTCCACAGCGCGCGGCTGTGGGTCCCTCCTTCCTCCCTATTCCTCCCCCTTCGCCCCTTGTGTTGTTTAGATCCTGCCCCTCCACTACTGGTCCGTTGAGTTCCTTCACCCGTCGTCCTGTGCCGCCGCTCCTCCCCTAGTTGCTTCCACCGCCGCCGCCACCCGCTCCCTCCGGCTCCTTCCCCGTCCTACCGGTCCCCTCCCTCTCCCTACTCCACCTCCCTTCCTCTCCACCCGCCGTCCCCTGCTTCTCCCTACCCAGACGCATCTCGCGTCTGCTCCCGGTCTTCTTTTCCCCTTCGCCTGGCATCCCTGCCTCCGCCGTCAGTCTGGACTCCAACACCGCATGCCATGCCCCGCTCCTTCTTCACCTCGATCGCCGTGCTTCTCCAGACGCCCGCGTAGGATCTAAACAGCGCAGGGGGCGCACGGAAAGGGGGAGGAATAGGGAGGGAAGGAGGGACATACAGCGCCGGCGCCGGGGGAAGCAGCGAGGAGCTACGCGGTGGCGCGAGGCAGCGACGGAGGAAGCGGCGGGCGGGGCGGCCGGGAGGAAGGAGAGACTGCAGCGCCGGGGAAGCGAGAGGGGCGCGCGACGGCGAGGCGGCGCGAGGAGGGAGCGGCTACTGATGGAGGAAGCGGGGAGGAGCCAGGAGACGGAGTGGAATAGAGCGAGGGGAACAGCGGCGCAGGACGGACCAAGAGAGGAGCTGCGAGGAGAGGATGAGGATCGTGCTTTTGGGAAAGGGGAACGCAAGAGAAGACGCGAGAAGAAAGGGGAACAGACGAAGTTTCGCGATGCAGAGGCGAGCCACCGGGGCGAGCGACGTGTCCCGTTTCACAGGAAGCGCAGGAGCTCGCTCATCTCCACGCCATCGTGCATCCGACGGCTGGTCTTTATCGGGGTGACGTGGCCATGGCCGGAGGAGGCCCTTTCCACCAAGGTTTAATTTTAGTAATCTGGGGTGCATCCGACGGCTGGTCTTTATCGGGGTGACGTGGCCATGGCCGGAGGAGGCCCTTTCCACCAAGGTTTAATTTTAGTAATACTCGTGCACACCTTCTTTAGTTGGAAGCGTTGTTGGTTTGGTAGTTGGCCCGAAGCCATAGCTTCACCGCCGCTCAACTCTGGCGCGCCACCGCTACGGGTCACTGTGGGCCACGTCGTCAGCACCATCTAGTGCGCAAGCGTGGGAGTTCCATTTTGGTCTTTCCCTGACGCCACCGAGGACCACCGTGTCAGCGACAAGCGCGGCAAGGAGCACCCTAGCGCTGCTCTGCTTGTCCGAGCGCCGACCACCACTATAGCTGGCCATTAAAACCAAATCAGGTTTTATTAAGACAAAGTAATGATTAGGTTGAGTTAAATAAACCTTGGTTACACTAACATGTGGGACCAAGCCAAACAATTAAACAAAATCTAATTTGAAACGTTAATATAAATGAGGCAATGACACGTGGGCCCTACCGTTTAAGTGCACAGTGAACCACCCCATGAACCCATGCACTGTGCATATAGATCTTCGGTCTACACACTATTTCCTTAGCCAAGTCACTAACAAACGGATCCCACAAGTCGGAATAAAGAAAATCCGAAGAAAATGTAAAATACGCTTTTAACTTTGAGGAAATACACTTTCTCTATTTGGAAAGCGTAAACCTCAGTAAGTCCAGAGGAGAATACGCTTTCCTTACTGGAAAGTGTAAACCTCAATAGAACATGTGTGAGAATAAGTTTCCTCCGTTGGAAAGCGTATTTCTTTTTTCTCTAGAATTTTCAAACCGAGCCAATTTAAAACTACGATAACTTTCGCATAAAAATTCCAAATTGAATGATTTTTATTTCTAAATTCATATAAAATCATGCTATACTAGAATATGTAAAAATATTTAAATTTTTTCACAGTTGAATTTATTGGTGTTATTTAATTCGCTTCCAACTCTTTTTGAATTAGACGTTGATTGCTCGAGCAATTATTTCAACGACCAACCATCCATATATTCAGAACAGCAAGAGCAAGGCAAGCACCTCCTTTGATCATGTTGATCCTATTATTTTACTTACTATACTTTTTTGCAAAATCTATTATGCATGCATGTATGTTTGATATGAAAATGCTATGTTTGGGAAGTTGGTAGTTGTAAATCCTAATTGCTGCATACAACTCCTTGGAATATTGATCCCTTATTGTTGTAGCCATTAGATTATGGGTTAGACAATATATATATATATATATATATATATATATATGTCTCTTGAGAATTTTTTTAGTGCGATTATCGCACAACTGCGTTTTAGAGCGATAGATTTTTCTAAAAATTTATAAAAAGACAATATGATAAATGTGAATTTGGAAAATTTATGAAAAATGTCCAGAGGGGTGTACCTCTGTTATTTTGTATAAAAACAAAAATAAAAAACCTAGTTTTAGACACGGGCATGTTATATTGTATTTTGAGAAGAGTGAGAGATGTACCTCACTAGTAGATAGGGGGAGATTCTCGCCCGAGGTTAATTAAGGACCAGACGCTAGCAACTCTAATCTAAGACCTAACGTACAACCATATATGCTGGTATAACACGATCTTAGCTAATTAAGTCATTGAAAACTAATCTTGCACATTGGTAGGCCGTAGAGTACGGACATGACCGGGTAGACATGTTCGAAGGGGCTCCCTTCTCCGAGGCATTATGATAAAGCCTTCTGACACAATTGCGAATACCTCACTCGATCGCGGGGGCTGAAGAGACTAGATGGTGTAAAAGCTTCGACGCGTGCTCTAGACTGTTTACCTATGGTAGTGAGCGGTGACATCGACAGATGCCAAATAAACTAGAGAATTCATGTACTATGGGTAAAGTTGTATACCTCTGCAGAGTGTAAATCTATTTAAATAGCCGTGCTCGCGGTCATGAGCGTGCTTAGTGCGGACGGTATCGGTTTAGTTTTGATTTTCAAAAACTGTTTTATTGGAAAAACATGGGTAATAACTTGGGGTTTTTTTTTGAGTTAACTGCCATGTCTACGGCTGAACATGAAATATTGCTCGCAACCAAGGAGGGTTGCGAGTTGTGATCATTATTCTTTTGTTGCTCGCAACCGAGAAGGGCTGCGAGTGGTAGTCATATTTCTTTTATGCTCGTAACCAAGCAGGGTTACGAGTTGTTGTTATTATCCATTCAGTTCTTTACTTACTGTCCTATATCTATTTAACTGCTTTTAAATTTTTGTTGCAAATTACTACATATGGATATTGCAAATAAATATGGCTTTAAGCAAAATAACTTGTAGAGTAGAGCATCATCCTTTGATAGCCTTGCATTTATTTAAATTCTTGCGATACACTACAAGTTTTGTTGAGTATGCATTGTACTCAATCTTGCTTATATTGTTGTTCAGAGTTCGAAGATAAGCCAACACCAGATGATACGTTCTTCACACCTGGAACCAGAAGGTTCGGTGACGGGTCTATCTAGGCCCTGTTTCTTGTCGGTTGCCTTAGGGATTGGATAGGCATGTCGCTGGAATTTCACTACTTTTATTTCTTCTTCCGCTGCTACTTATACTATGTTGATACCTGCTTTTATTTGGCCGGTCTGCTATTGATGTAATCACTTGTAATCACTTAAGTTAAGTGCCATTTCTTTTACTTTGTATATGAGAATGTATATATGTAAATGCCAAATGTTATGAATATGTGTACTAGCCACTAATCATGGGACTAGTACGGTACACACATAAAGTCTTCGGGTATTCCACGCCTAGTGGTCCGACATATATGATATATGATTTTCTCGAAAATTCTTACTAGTTGCTGCTTGTATAAAATTTCATTATTTCTTTTATACAAAAAGTTCAAAAAAATAATGCATAAATAATTTTCCATATAGAATAAGCTGAAAATTACTTTCCCATTTATTTTTACTATGTCTTCCCAAAAATAAAATTTTTGGGATGTTACACGAGAAAAAAGGGAATCTCAAATATCTTATGATCTAGATGATGTGTCTTCTGACGATGAGTGGATGACTGAAAAGGAGAGACCTGCTCTTCCTCAAGACAAGCAATGGCTAAAAAATCTTGATAAAATTGCTCAGAAATCTGCTAATTTAGCAATTGAAGACTTAACATTTGATTTGGAAGTCGAAAGTATGACCAGGGACATAAGTGAAGCATGTATAGTTCTTATTTCCACTTGTCATTTGTTCAATACTTCAATGTTTTTACAGCTTTTCATATGCACTAACTTCTACATTGCTTTGTTAGATGGTGGCAGTGAGGAGCAGTATGAACCTGATGGAGATCAGCATGAACCTGATAAGAATGACAATGGTCAACCTGTCCCAATTATCTACCTACAGATGAACATGATGGCAGTGCTCCAGGTCGACATGAAAGAGGTAGTGAAGACCCATCTTTCTCATGTGTTGGTAGTTCATCTAGGCGAAGTGAAGTAATTCCTGATGCAGGTGTCAACTTAGATGATATCTGGTGATGTGGTTAGTTGCTTCTTGTTGCATTGTGATCTTTTCAATTAATATGTTATAATCTGAACCTTCCGTACGGGTTTGTGTTTCAGGCTAGAGAATGGAACTATCAACTAGTATCTTAATAATACATGTTTAATGACACTATTGATGCCTATTTGTGCATTGTGAAAAATTTCCTGTTTGAGAGTAATGATATAATATATTAGGATATTATTAGTCTATTTTCCTACAGGATTGTGATAGATAATTCATTTGAGATTTTCTTTGTATAATTCATGAATTTATTATAATTAAAAATAAAAAATCTCATAGAATCCTACGATCTGTTTCTACGATCCGATCCTGCTCACAAGAAAATGATCCTACTTAGGATCACGGTCCTGAAAACCTTGGTCCTCACTGCAGGCATTTTGGAGCAAAATGCCCCAGTTTGAGACACTCGCATTTTGTTGCCGGGACGAAAGGTCAGCGTAGTGAGTCCAGCTGTGCCAATAGAATTCACCGTCTGTTACCAGTGAGGATGAAGATTCAAAGTATTTTTACATGTACCATATACGAGCTACCCTTACCAGTACTCCATATTGCAATGGAAGCTCAGGTTAACTAGTCAAGTAACTCACCCTTTTATGTTAGTAATAAGCGTGCACATGGAATCCCCATCGAAAAAGCACGTATATCAAAAGGTTGTGTCCAACACAAGAAACTAAAACAAAATTCCAAAAATATAGAAATACATCCAGCAGAAAGTTGCACGATAGTATGACTAAACACTTCATCGTGACACTCGAGTTTCAAACAAGTCATCCAGAAAGAATCTTAGAAGTTGAGCTACTTTGATTTGAAGATCTAATTAAAAAGAAAATATCAATCGCTTCAGCCCCTGGTGGTAGTTCAGCCTTCTTCTTGCCATCGTGCTCTAGGGTCAGATTTATAGGAGAAAAGACATCATGGATTACGACCTTGATGCCCTTCATTCATGTAGTCTAATGTTGTTATTAAGGCACTCGTATTATCTGCGTTGCCATGCCTTGCTTTCTTCGCTGGGGACATATGGTTACATATCAAATATCTAATATATTACACAAACACTAACCCCAAGATCCACTAATTCATATGGTTCAGTCATGGAAGTAAAAAACGCATTCATAGTAATTGATTAAAGATTTGATCGTTTGGATGAGAATGTTAAGTTTACTACTTTGAGAAAGTCGACGTCCAACTTGTAAACATAGAGTCAGTGTTCCTCGACAACCTTGGTGAATGCATTTCACTTCCCTGTCCAAACCGTGCGATTAGTGGATATAGGAGTAAATCTTTGTGTAATATCTTTTTATGTTTGATACATAACTCTGTCTATGCTCATTTTGATTTTTAATTTTCTACAGATGTTAAGAAGTCTTTTAAGACATGAGAACTCAGCTTTGCTTGGGTGGCTAATAGAGGTGGTTGTACCCTCAGCCCACTAAGGTTCAATTTCTAGGTTTGGCACTGCGTATCTCATTTAGAAAGATTTTCTCCACTGGTCTAGTTTTCTGTTGTGTTGTACTGGCTGTTTCAAAAAAAAGACATGACCCAGTTATCCATCAGTTATCCATGCTATCGTAAGAATGCTTTCCTCTTTAGGATAGATGAGCTTAACGCCAAGAGAATGTCTACTGTGCACATTCTTTTTTTTAAGGAAATATGTCCCCTAAGACCTAACCCTACTTTATTATGAGGCAAAGATAATAGGATTTTTATTTAATAATCCATTTTTATTATAAATTACAAATTTATTCCACCGAACTTTTTTTTAACAAAATTAACTTCATGTCGTCGCACTGTTGGACGACTGTATCCAGTCGCCCAACGGTAAAGCGATATAAAGGCAGTCGCCAAACCATTGCGCATCATAAATACAATCACCCAACCGTTCGGCTTTTAATGCTATCGCTGCACCGTTCGGCGATCTTTCAGTCGCCGAACGGTAGGGCGACTGGAAAGCTATATAAAGAAGCGCGCGGCTCGGCCGAGCGACAGAAAGAAAAGGAAGCGCGAGAGGAGAGGAAAGAAAGGGGAGAAGAGGAGGAGAGGGAGAAGAAGAAGAAGAAGAAGAGGGGAGGAGATTCGTCTGTGAGGTAATTTTTTTATTTTGTAGTGTGTTTTTTAGTAAGTAAATAGTTTGTCTAGGTAAAATAGTAGTATAAATAGCACCTGTAGAAAATTTTAGTTAGAGAAAAAAAGTAGAAAATCAGAATGTTGTTAATTTATATGTAAGTAGCACCGGTAGAAAACTTTAGTTAGAGAGAAAAATAGTCCGTGAGAGAGAAGTAGTGTTGTTTGTGAGAAGTATTGTACTTGTGTTGGTGCATGCTTGACCGACTATTATTTGGTGAATAATTAAAATGTTGGTAAGTAGTAGTGGATACTTTGGCCGAGTGCATAAGGAGGGTGATTTATTTGTATGAACTAATTAGTACATGTTAATTAGTACATGTTAATTGACTTAGGTAATTGGTATAGCTCTGTAGAAGACTGGAACGCCACCTGTAGCATTTCGGATTACAAGTTAGTGTCAGAATCAGATTGGAAGTCCTCCCTCCTTTCCAGGGGAAGATCTTGCTTCAGCAACCCCAGTTGGAATGGTCACATTGCTTCGTCTGCCATGGTATGTTACTGTATGACGGAGAAGGCTTTTCTTCGTACGATTTGGAGGGTCGAGTGGTCCTACTTTCCGAGCGTAGGGCGTGTATTTTATAGCCCGCGGGGAGCCTTACAAAGCAGGTAATGTGTTACCTAGCAGCTACGCGTAGTGATAATACCAGACAGGCCAGCTTTGCGCAGTGACAAGACCGAAGGAGACAGCCTTGCGCTCTGACAAGACCAGACGGGGCAGCTTTACACAGTGACAAGACCAAAAGGGCTAGCTTTGCGCAGTGACAAGACCAGACGGGGCAACTTTGTGCAGTAACAAGACCAAACGGGCCAACTTTGCGCAGTTTAGGTTTAGGCTTAGGCTTAGGTTTAGGGTTTACAGTTAGGTTTAGGGTTTACGATTTTAGGTTTTCTGGTTTAGGGTTTAGGGTTTGGGTTAGGTTCACGGTTTATGGTTTAGGTTTGGGTTTGGGTTTAAGCTTTTCAGATCGACTTGACAACCATGACCTCCTCACCAGCTTTTCAGATCGGCATGATAACACTATGCCTACTGAGTTTTTTAGACCGAAAAGACATGACTTTGCAAATCATGACATGACTTCTCGCCAGCTTTGGGTTTAGGGTTTGGGTTAGGTTTAGCCTTGCGTAGTGACAAGACCAGACGGGGCAACCTTGCGAAGTGACAAGACCACGTGGGGCAGCCTTGCGCAGTGACAACATCAGACGGGGCAGCTTCGCGTAGTGACAAGACCAGACGGGGCGGCTTCGCGCAGCAACAAGACCAGACGGAGCAGCTTTGCGCAGTTACAAGACCAGACAGGGCAACTTCGCGCAGTGTCAAGACCAGACGGGGCAGCCTTGCGCAGTGACAAGACCAAACGGGGTAGCTTTGCGCACTCACAAGACCAGACGGGGCAGCTTTGCGCAGTGACAAGACCAGACAGGCCATCTTTGTGTAGCGACGTGAACCTACGCTACGACAATATTCCTCCTCGCGGACGCGAATTTGCTTCAACCAGATTGCACTTCAGCCGCACTGTAGAACCGCTATAGCTAAGTTGGCTCCCACTATAAATACAATGCTGCTCGAGGCCAGGAACTCCACAACACTACCTACATAAGATGGACAAGAAGAGAGAATGGGAGAAAATCCGCAAACTTTTGAAGGACTGGGTGTCTACCTACGAGACCAGTGCTCGCCATCATGCATTTAGTCAGCAGCCTTACACATACCAAACTTTTCCGGAGCTTGGAGGTTTCCTCGTAGTACACCCAATGATTTTTGGTCGAATCACGCCCCCCCTCCTATGCCAGCTGAACGCCCTCCGGAAGGGCCCCCCATGGGGGTGGGGCCACCCCTTTGCTGGTGTTAGGATGCCTGCAAGTGCGTCAAATCAACTGATGAGTGGACCATTGGGCAACGCTATTGGTGCTGCGCAAACTACGGCGCGGACTACCTTGACCGTAGGTTTGACACGGAGAGCTACAGGAAGCCGGTAATGAAATCGTATTTCAGCGCACAGTACTATTTTTCTTCCCATTACGCCATACCCATGTCTCTCTTCCCACCGCAGTCTCCGCCGTACCTATGCGACTTCAGCCAGTGGATCGACGACAAGATCCACCCATACGACATGTGGATGCTTCTAACATGGAAGGGCTGGGCCAGGGAGGACTATGAGGACCATGAAAGGCATCTCGTAGAGCTGCGGGCTTAGAAGGATGAGAAGGACAGGCGGGACAGGCTGCGCGAGGAGCAGGAGCGCGAGCATGCCAGGCAACGAGAGGCCGAGAGGGAGCAGAAGAGGGCCATCGCAGCGAGAGCTAATGTGCAAGGCAATGAGTACAACGGCGAGCTAGGCCGCAAGGGCAAATGGTCACGTTCCACGCAGTAGTTCGACCCTCTTCGTCCACATGTCCCATGTATTTCTATTTCCCTAAAGGCATGCGTGTACCGTGCTTGCTTTATTAGCTTGCGTGCCATGTAACCCCCCTTGTTGGATCAACTGTCATGTTGTTATCGTTGCGTCATTTCTCCAAAGTTCTCCCCCGTGTATGAACTTCCTAGTACATCGCAATACCACTTACCTTCGTACTGACGACTCAATACTATCTCAATCGTCCTCATAAAATTCTTCAGAAAATTAGCGCACTATAACGATATACGACGATCATAAAATGTTATTGCGAGTCTGACAAATTTCGTATCCTTGATATTCTACGAAAATAACAAACTGGCCAATCAACCTTAACACTATAATTTTCTTTTCTTAAAAAAAGACCAATATACAACAAGATTTGCTAAATATAATACATGTGAATGTGATATGTATTATAACAATTATTCCAATCGGATCTGGTGAATAGTACAGTTATGACCTAAAATCGCCTAGTGGTTGAGCGACCAGTAAAATCGCTCGGTGGTTGAGCAACAAGTGTGAAGTCACCCAACATGTATCACTTCTGGGGCAAGGTCTGCAAATATTGTGTAGTTGTGAAGGATATACAAACTAAAGTGTCAAAGGTTATTAATCCAAAAAAATGTTTTCAGTCAATATATGGTTCACACATAGATTCTCTACTATTTTTAAAAAAATGATTAAATAAAAAAAAAACCAGTCTGCCTTCTATCGCCCAATGGTAGGGTGACCGGGTTTGTATCACCTAACGGTCGGACGACAGAATTTGTCGTCCTACCATTGGGTGATAGATATCTCTGTCGCCCAATGGTACAACTACTGCATTTATGTCGCTTGTTCGTTGGGCGACTGGAGCCAGTCGTCCAATAGTAAGGCGATAGGCGGTCAATTTTGTAAAAAAAAAAAAGTTCGGTGGAATAAATTTGTAATTTCTAATAAAAAAATGGATTATTTAAAAAATTCAAGATAATACATCCTTGATACTACATTAAAGGACAAAAGAAAAATAAAATTACAACCTAGTCCTTTTCCTTGTACAAGCATGCAGAACAAGCCACACCGGATATGGGAACTATGTCTGGCACTAATGAAGCTTCTTTGTCGGAGATGTGGAGGACGGCCGATATGAACCTTTTGATGATGGAGCCAGCGATGTGGGAGATGGCTGGCGCAGACCGTTCAGTGAAGAAGGGCAAGAGGCGTAGCTTGCAAGGAGACTGTTGTGCGCCTGCCTATGGAAGACTGCCTCCTCTGCAGACGTTGTCTCTTGAGGAGGTAAACATCGCCGGTAATTCCAAAGCTTGGCTTCTTGAGACCAGCAAGTCGTTGGTTCTCAACCTTTGCTTTATAGACCCTAAGACGGCCAGATCTGATTGGTAGCTCCAATGATTTGTAAGGGGATTGAAGGAAAAAATCCTAAAAAACCAGGTAAAAAGAAAGGGGAAATGTCAACGGCAGTGCATCGGTAGGACTCTGACGATCGTGGATCTGCTGGGATGACAAGGAAAGGAATACCAGATGGCTGACTGGCTAGGATACGAGAGTTTACAGCCATCCCTCTGGTCCCCTTGTACGAGCATTCTGGATTGGTGGTCCAACGTTGCAGAGAGGAAAGGCTCCCCAGCAAAGGCCACTAGCACGACCATAATCCTGATTACCTCGGAGCTTTGGAAGGAAAGAAATGCTAGAACTTTCAACAATAAAGCCACTTCGCCACAACAACTCATAGCAAAGATTAAGGAGGAGGGTAGAACTTGGTCTCTCGCGGGGGCCAAGAGCTTGGAGCTTTTGAATCCCTTGTAATTAAGACTTTTTGTCTACTTGTACCTTACGGCTTTGCTACCACCTTTCTCTATTAATATAAACGGGCAACCCTCCTGCCGGTTTCTTTCAAAAAAAAAAAAGACAAGGAAAGGAATACCGCCTACACAAATAAAGTATATAGTACGTGAAGGGAGCAGTAGTCTCACAGGCGCGAGGAAGAACCTCACCGTTAATGGTGAGGACGGTGCTCAGTGGCGCTCCAAAGTTGTACAAGAAGCAAAATAAGAAGCTACTAACTACTACTGGTTGGGTCCCCCTCCCACTCGCCATTGGTGGTCACCGGTGGTGGGTTTAACAGGGGAGGGGTGCAGATCTGGAGGAGGAAGATGAGTATTGTAGAGAGAAAACAGGGGCAGAGAACAAGAGGCTGGGATGCACGGACACGTCTGAGATGTGCCAAGTCCGTGTTGGACACCGTGTCAGACACGGACATGGCTCGGACACGGCTCGGACACGTATTTTAGGCGTGTCCGAAATTAGAGCAGCGAAATCAAATAAAAATAAAAATCGATACATATCGGACACATCTGAAACGCGTATCGGACACTTGGGCCCATTGCATTCGGCCCAAAACATAGCCAGACCACCTTGCTGCGTCGCTACTCGCCAGTTAACCTAGCGCTAGCGCATCATCTCCAGTACATTCCCCTTCAACGCCCGACACTGCCCGCTCCATTCCCCTGCTGCGTTGCCAGATTCGGCGGCGCCCGACGGCCAGCGGCAACCATCTCCCTCCAGATGCCACCCCTTTCGTGCTCCTGATGCCGCTCGGCTTCTCCCCTTCAATACCACCTGTAGCCTCGAGGACCCAACATCACCCGCCCACCCCCTGCCGCGTCACCAGATCCGACGGCAACCGGCGACAACCCTCTCCCTCCAGACGCCGCCCCTTCCGTGCTCCCGATGTCGCTCTGCTTCTCCCCTTCGACGCCGCTCGTCCCTGCTGCCGAGGACGCCCTGCTTCTCCCCTTCAACGCCGCTCGGTGACGGTGAGTCTGTAATACCCCGAATATCAATTTGAGAGAATGTATTATTCGGGGGAGAGAAATTTATTCAATTTTCGAGTGCAATATAGTTTAGAGAGGGATTTCTCCTAACAAGGAAAGTATCCATCAGCGATTATGTAAATATCATGTTTAACATTAGAGAATTAATGGAAATGAGAAAGTTATTTAACAGGAATTAAAAAGAGAATCAGATTTTTAGAGGAGAAATAATCTTGGGCTTTCGGCCCACGTTGTTTGGCCCAAGTGGGAAGTTGGTTTAAGAAGGGGCCAACCAAACCCTAGGTTTTCTACTATAGCACGCAGCTACAGTACCACACCGCCCCTGTAGCAACCCTCCTCCCCCTGCTGCCACGCCCTCCATGTCGCCCCCTTTGCTGCTCCTTGCTACTGGCCATCGGGAGGAAGAAGAAGGGAGAGAAAGGAGGAGGAGAAGGGACTTCTTCGTGGGGGATTGATCATTGTCTTTCTGCGAGTCTTCAAGGGTAACGAAGTGCTTTCTTCGCTATTTGTTGATTACTAGATGCGAATTAGATTAGTTTGATTGGATTGAAACTCTGTTGTTACAAATTCAGATCTGTACAGATTGTTGCGTAGCCGATTTTGGGTTCTTAGAGGCCGAATTCAAGTTATCCATCTCTTAGAGATTTTTAGATAAGGTTCCTAGCTTTCGGTGGCCGCCAAGAACACGAAATTCCGACGTACGGATCAAAAGTTATGATAGATTCATTCCGACTGTCCAGAATTCTGACGTGATTAAACTGTCAAGTTGTCTCCTAAATTATGATTATGATAGTGGAAGAATCATGGTTTTCACCCAACTAAGTTATTTTATCAAATTGCATAACCTTTCCATAATGTTAAAGAACGCCTTAATCGGAGTTGCAGATCAATAGTTGTGTTATTTTCTTTGCTGCTGTATGTTTTGTCGCGACAGAATCTGTCTTTCATGTTCAGCTGCTTGTTAGCATTATTCTTTGGCCGATTTGGGTTATCTCCCCAACTAGGTTTTCGTAGATATGGTTGTTAAGTTTCCATAGGATCTGGGCTCACCTCGTTCCGAGTCCCAGACCGTTAGATATGAGTGTTTCATTGCTGCTGTCCAGAGTCAGTTCTATGATCGTGTCATCTGTTTTCATATTAGAACTAACTAGTTAATTGTGGGTTGTCGCGAAGGCGTTGTAGAACGTTAATGGAAGCATCCTGTTTTATGTTGTTCTTATTTCGAGTATATATTGTGTAGGCGGGAAGGCAAGTACTTTGATGTTCATATGTTTGGTGAATGATGCATGCTTGATGACTGTATTGTGTTTTTTTTCTAATATCCACGAGAATATTCAAAGTGTATGTCCTTTTCTTATGTGTTATATCCAAGAGTATATATATGATGTCTTTCATAATTCATACTTCAGTTCATGCATCATGTTTCATGTGCCTTCCACGGGAGTGGATTATAAGACCCATCAATTCCAGTATAGGCACATAAGACCCACCAGTCCAATGTGGGTAGTTTTGGACACCCGTATGAAACGTTCTTCATACGGGATTGGGATCTCCGTATTTTGGTTCAATGCGGGCTTAAGTGCACACCGACGGGTGTGTCACTAGCTATACCGTTATAAGCATGTGTGCAGTCCATTCCTTTCATTAAATTCATTCATTCCATTCATCCATACATTCATTCGGTGTATGTTCATATTCTTTAATGATGAGGTCTTGTTCATAATTGTGGTATGTTCATTTATTCACTGTACTTGCTGAGTCTCGGACTCATTCTTGCTTTGTTTGTTTAATTTAGGTGATATCTGATGATGGCTTGTAACACCCCAAGATCCACATTACCCTGGAATGCTACTTAACCACTCTACAGCTAGCCAATAATTTCAAGACAAAATTAATTCGGCAACAACTCTAGACAAGAAGCACTAAGCGGAAGCATAAACAACTAAGGGAATAAAGATGACGGTAACAAGTTCAATAATTAAACAACCTCTAGCAGATTAATCAAAGAATGGTTCACAAGTCCATCCTTATTTAATAACATAATCATCCACAAATAGTTAAGCATTTGGCTAGAATTTCATCGACTTTATTACAACATGAGTTGATGAACCAAGTGCATTATTGTGGTGCCGCTCTACCCATCCCATGAATACTCAACAATCACACAGTAGGGGAAACAAGGGTGAGATAAAAATCTCAGCAAGCAAAGCATTTAATGCTAATCGGACTACAAATAAATATACAACATCATTAAAGTATCCATATGTCCACATCCATAATGTGAATCCACATTCATTTACAAGCTAATTAAACTACAAAGATATTAAGCATCAATATCCAATTCTCATAATGAACACAATTATAGCCTCAACCATATTTACTACCAAAGATAGTAAAATATTAACAACAAAATCTTGATCAACTGCTTCATATTATTCACCACTACCACTACCAATGACAATAGAGTATTAACATGTTTTCCTCATAACTTTTCTATTTCTCACATCCACAACTGCTATCAACGATTACCACAAGAGAGAAGAATCTCATGCCACAATCACAACCTCTACCATACCACAAGGGATGAACCCCATTCCACAACCACAACCACATTACTCATTCCACAAGAGACTTTCATGAGTCAATTTCCACATTGCAACTATGAAGTTGCGTTTGATTGCAAAATAAATTCACCTCAATATCTTGCATAAGAATGCAAATGATCTTTCCACAATGTAATGCATATGTATGCTATGCTCCATCGCACCTTTACCCAACAAGGTAAAGGTATGCATCGTCTTACTGACAATGCACGATGTTGTACTTGCATCTGATCGCGGCTATAATGGCGACATCCACAATGCAAATGTCATGAATGATATGATAATCATAAACCACAAGAATTTAACCACGAAGGTCAACAACATACTCATCATGAATATTTCCTCATAATCCACATGTGTCTCATTACGCACAATACCATTGTGTCATAAAACCGTTACCACATAACCCCACTCGATTCACCAAGATCAAAATCAGTCAATCTAAAGGAATTCTACCACATAGACCACAACATGATCATCATGAACGTAACCACAAGGAATTATCAACATGTCCACATTGAGTTTATTTTCATATTCCGCATTTGGCTCATTAAGCAAATTACCACAATACTACCCAAACTCATCCAAACATAGCAATTGATTAATATCTTGCTACCACATTCTTACTTAGAAAACATGTAACCATAGCATATCGTTTAACATTCGTCAATCATGCATAGTGCAAGTAGTAAGAACAACGGGTTAAACCGTAGCACAACCGCTACATTTACTTGCCTTCCACGATGCGACGCGTTAGCCGCAAAGATGGTACTCTAAACCTGAGGCTTCACCTCCTAAACAGGTAAAATAATTTCAATTAAGACATAATATACTCAGCGCTACTAATCGGCATTCTACAACGCTTACTTGACGACTCAAAACGAGTTTACAAAGCTGAAACTGAAAACAACGTTTCCTGCCATATACCGTTCCTGGACAGCGGCACGGTAATTGACATAACTCATGAACAGGAAGTCAAAAAGAGGTAAACCCAATTTCTATAGATTCTTAACTGACTCATAAACAATACTCTAGTTGACACGATAATCCAATTCGGCCAAAATATTAGGCTAACCATTGTCTGAACTTTCAGTACAGAAACTGCCTACACAATCGAACAGCAAAACTAAAATGTCCATAACTTTTAATAGGTAACTCCGAATTGATCGTTCTTTATCAATATGAAAAGTTTATCGAATTACCTACAATAACCTAGTTGGGTGAACTTTCAGATTCTACCAAATTCCCTTTCAAATTTTAGGAAATATCCAGACAGATTATTCTCGTCAGATTTCTGGCAGCAGATACTAAATCGACCATAACTTTTGACTCAGACCTCGGAATCGAGTGATCTTCGCGGCTACGGAAAGATAACAACAGATCCCACATATCTCTAGGAGATGGAATCTTAAAATTCAGCCTCTAAATACACGAAAAAACCCACGCAAGATACTGGACAGAATTGAATCTTCTGCAGCCCAACAATTAACCAACAATTCTAATCGGTTTCGCATCTACTATGGATCAAACAGTGGGGAAGGCATCTCGTTACCCTTGTAGAACCGCTAGATTGCTGAACCAATCCCCACGCGAGTTCTTCTTCTCCTTTCCCTCCTTCTTCTCCTTCCTCTCCTTCTTCTCCTTCTTCTCTTTTCCTTCGCAAAGGGGCAGCAACTTGGCAAAGGGAGGCGCAGGAGCAGCAACCTGGGTTGAGGAGGCGCAAGGAGGAGGTGTGGCGGCTTGGGGGAAACAGGAGGAAGGGGGTCGGCCAAGGGGTAAGGGGCGGCTAGGGCAAGAAAAGGGTGTGGCCACCTCTTGGGCCCCCTGGCCCAAGGTGGTAAGCCCACTCTCCTTACTGTTTTTTTACTTAATTAACAGCTATTTAATTGTTTAATTCAACCTAAAGCTGACTCACAAATTTAATAATCTTTCTTTCTTTCTTTCGCGATAAATTGATTAACCGGCGACTCTGCGTCACCACTTATAAAAATTAAAACCTACGCCGAACCAACGATCTGGGTATTACATTCTTCCCACCATAAAAGGATTCGCCCTCGAATCCAACTCTTCAGACCACAAAGAAAGGAACAACAAGAAAAGAGCAACCCAAACTAGGAGTACTCACCAGCCACGAAGAGCTCGGGGTACTTCTTTCGCAAATGATCCTCCAACTCCCACGTAGCCTCTCTCTCAGACTGATTCGTCCAAAGGACCTTCACATACTTGATGGTCTTATTCCTCAAGACCCGCTCCGACGTATCCAAGATACGAACTGGCCGACTCTCCACAGTGAGATCCTGCTCCTCTGTGACCTGGTCCAGGTCAATCTTGTGTTCTGGATCCCGCAAGTATTTCCTCAGCATAGACACATGGAAAACATTGTGCCCATCACTCAAAGAGTTTGGCAACTCCAAACGATAAGCCAAACTACCCACCCGAGCAACCACTGGAAAAGTACCGATGTACCGCGGGCTAAGCTTCCCGGTGGTACCAAAACGAACAATACCCTTGGTTGGAGACACCCAAAGGAGCACAAGGCTTCCCACCGCAAACTCCAACTCTCGGCGCCGAACATCTGCATAACTCTTTTGTCGGCCCTGAGCAGCCAACAAGTCCTGCCATTTTGGCAAAATTTCCCGCAATAACTATTAAGACCACTTTCTCAAACCATCCTCTTTCTTAAAACACTTTCTCTTATTAAATATACTCAGGATAACACACTATACTCATTTTCAAGAATTTGATCACAAATTCCACTCACATCATTCTACTAGAAGCACAACGGTATCTTTTGCAAATAGAACCCAAAGAACTGAAGAGTAAAGAACTCTCAAGCATCACACTAGCAACCAGACTTTCCTTCAAAGGACCACGATCCAAATCAAAGGATTCACCACAAGATATTTCTACTCGTCAAGTAGACAATTGGAGAACCACACCACATAAACTAAGAGTGAAAAAATCACTCATGCACCAAAACAAACAATTTCTTTTCCTAACTGGAAAAGACTACGCCTCAACATAAACACAATTCAATTTTGCAAATGGCCTCGCCATAAACACACAAAGATAAACAAGAATCAAGAGAGCATCTCACTACTTGACATAACAATAATTTCCCAATTCATTCCTTTTAATAATTTAACTTCCTTGAACTAAGGATTTTCAAATCATTGCCCAACACACCAACTCATTTATCTCAAGTTGGCCAACTCAACAATTAGCTCAATTGATTACATCGTCTACACCATTGTAGATAGACTCTACTGGCCCCACAAAACATCACTAGACTACCACTATTAAGTCGTCATCACGCAACAAAAGGCTTCGCAACCCACAACAATTACCATGTTCTTAGAAGAAGAGGTAAGAAGAAATAAATTTCAGCATACAGAAAATGGTTATCATCACAATAGCCAAAAGACCAAAAGAATAACAAATAGCAATGAGGTTGCAAAAACACAAGATAAGATCATCTGTACCTCAAATACTTCTAGTACAACTTTTCCTTTCAATAAGAAGCAATTTTCTTTGATTACAACATCCCGTCATTTCCAACAAAGGATGCTTGAAGACCACAACACAAGATTCAAATAAAACCCAAAAGATCAATCAACACGTCGCTTTACTCAGAGCAACCTCGACTATGACACAAGTCATAAGGTCCGAAAAGATTCCAACCGTAAATCTCACATCCTTCAATGCAATTAGTATTATGGAATTAACAAATTCCTTTATTTTTTTAAAAACATTCAACACCATAATCACTTCATCATGTTCTTATTATCCAAATAAGATTCCAACTACTTAATCTAGTTAAACCTAGTGCATAAGCCATCATATTAAAACAAACTTTTTAACAAGATGATATTAGAACATAACAACCTCACAAAACATGCTAGTATGAATCTCTTATTAGATTTCATACATTTATCTCGTACTGATGCTCAACTCTAGTTTAGAAAAAAGTAAATACACTCTAGCCATTGCTGTCAATAATTGATTATTAATTTTTCATCAGCATAGCATTAATGATCCTATCTCTAATTTGCAATCACAAAGACAATAAAGAGCACAGATTCGATACTCCACCTTATGTTAAGATATTAAAATAAAATAACTTTAAACATCAATAATACCAGCTTTATAAGACAAGATTCCACAAGTCAATACATCAATCTTCATCCATTTCTTTATACATATTTCAACAATTTAGCATGGTAAAAGTTACATAACTTTAACAGTTGTACATGCTCATCAAGTATGTAAAGAGAGGACATAATTAAGGTTAATCTTATTAAGGCAATATTCCAACACCTCCTTACTTGACCATCCCGAATGGTCAGATTAATTACTTAAGATCAATCAATCCAATCTATCCAACAAGTTGGGAAAATTAAACAACTACAATAGTCAAAACAATTGTTTTTCATAATCCTTAATAAATGCATGAGTTCTACACATGTATCGCTAAATTCTTAGCCACAAATCTTCAAGAAACTACAACAGGACAACATCATATTAATCAACTTCACTTGTAAAGATGTTAGTAGAAATTAATGATGTACCACACTAACTTTTCAACTTGATAATTCACAATCTATCAATTATTTACATAATTACCACCTACTACTTAAACACAACAAAACAACATAAAGGGATTTTAACACTCCCTTCTAGGGAGAAAATCAAACTTCAAAAGTCGAAATAACTCAGAAGAAATGCATAGAGCCAATGCTTCCACAAGTTAATGAACTTCCCACGTAAGCTTTGATTCTCTCTCAAAATATCAAACGAAATACAAGAGTCATGTTTTCCAGCAAGAAAGATGGAACAACACGAAGAAAAAAAATCAGTCTCTCCAAAAGCACTGCTCACGAGCAGTCAAACAACCCATCAATCAGAAAGAAACAATACTTGGCCTCAAGAACAATTGGAGGCCTAGTGACACCCAACCACTGCAATAAACAGCTAACCCGAGAGAAAATCATTAACTGCAATAGGCCAAGAATCGGCCAACATCAATTCAAGTAGGATAACACTTTTCTAAGAAACTTACCCATGACATCCGCAACTAAGTTACCCGAGGTAACTGCATCAATATCCCCGTACCACGAACGGGGGTATAAACTGGCAATGCCCAAGGCAACAGCCGCAAACCCTACCTCTTATCATTGACTATCCTCACTTATAGCAGTCATAGAAACAACACATAAACATACAAGATTATCTCTTAGCATGAATAATCAATATAACATGTCAAAGCACGAATGCAATGCTTGACCCATCCCATCCTCTGTGCACCAAAGTGTGTCAATTTAATATTTTAATTACCACGGACCTAAAGCCCGCTCGATACCAACCGTAACACCCGGGATCCACATTACCTGGAATGCTACTTAACCACTCTGACTAGCCAATAATTTCAAGACAAAATTAATTCGCAACAACTCTAGACAAGAAGCACTAAGCGGAAGCATAAACAACTAAGGGAATAAAGATGACGGTAACAAGTTCAATAATTAAACAACCTCTAGCAGATTAATCAAAGAATGGTTCACAAGTCCATCCTTATTTAACAACATAATCATCCACAAATAGTTAAGCATTTGGCTAGAATTTCATCGACTTTATTACAACATGAGTTGATGAACCAAGTGCATTATTGTGGTGCCGCTCTACCCATCCCATGAATACTCAACAATCACCGTAGGGGAAAACAAGGGTGAGATAAAAATCTCAAAGAAGCAAACTGCTTTAACAGCTAATCGGACTACAAATAAATATACAACATCATTAAAGTATCCATATGTCCACATCCATAATGTGAATCCACATTCATTTACAAGCTAATTAAACTACAAAGATATTAAGCATCAATATCCAATTCTCATAATGAACACAATTATAGCCTCAACCATATTTACTACCAAAGATAGTAAAATATTAACAACAAAATCTTGATCAACTGCTTCATATTATTCACCACTACCACTACCAATGACAATAGAGTATTAACATGTTTTCCCTCATAACTTTTCTATTTCTCACATCCACAACTGCTATCAACGATTACCACAAGAGAGAAGAATCTCATGCCACAATCACAACCTCTACCATACCACAAGGGATGAACCCCATTCCACAACCACAACCACATTACTCATTCCACAAGAGACTTTCATGAGTCAATTTCCACATTGCAACTATGAAGTTGCGTTTGATTGCAAAATAAATTCACCTCAATATCTTGCATAAGAATGCAAATGATCTTTCCACAATGTAATGCATATGTATGCTATGCTCCATCGCACCTTTACCCAACAAGGTAAAGGTATGCATCGTCTACTGACAATGCACGATGTTGTACTCTGACGATCGCGGCTATAAGCGGCGACATCCACAATGCAAATGTCATGAATGATATGATAATCATAAACCACAAGAATTTAACCACGAAGGTCAACAACATACTCATCATGAATATTTCCTCATAATCCACATGTGTCTCATTACGCACAATACCATTGTGTCATAAAACCGTTACCACATAACCCCCACTCGATTCACCAAGATCAAAATCAGTCAATCTAAAGGGAATTCTACCACATAGACCACAACATGATCATCATGAACGTAACCACAAGGAATTATCAACATGTCCACATTGAGTTTATTTTCATATTCCGCATTTGGCTCATTAAGCAAATTACCACAATACTACCCAAACTCATCCAAACATAGCAATTGATTAATATCTTGCTACCACATTCTTACTTAGAAAACATGTAACCATGGCATATCGTTTAACATTACGTCAATCATGCATAGTGCAAGTAGTAAGAACAACGGGTTAAACCGTAGCACAACCGCTACATTTACTTGCCTTCCACGATGCGACGCGTTAGCCGGCAAAGATGGTACTCCTAAACCTGAGGCTTCACCTCCTAAACAGGTAAAATAATTTCAATTAAGACATAATATACTCAGCGCTACTAATCGGCATTCTACAACGCTTACTTGACGACTCAAAACGAGTTTACAAAGCTGAAACTGAAAACAACGTTTCCTGCCATATACCGTTCCTGGACAGCGGCACGGTAATTGACATAACTCATGAACAGGAAGTCAAAAAGAGGTAAACCCAATTTCTATAGATTCTTAACTGACTCATAAACAATACTCTAGTTGACACGATAATCCAATTCGGCCAAAATATTAGGCTAACCATTGTCTGAACTTTCAGTACAGAAACTGCCTACACAATCGAACAGCAAAACTAAAATGTCCATAACTTTTAATAGGTAACTCCGAATTGATCGTTCTTTATCAATCTGAAAAGGTTATCGAATTACCTACAATAACCTAGTTGGGTGAACTTTCAGATTCTACCAAATTCCCTTTCAAATTTTAGGAAATATCCAGACAGATTATTCTCGTCAGATTTCTGGCAGCAGATACTAAATCGACCATAACTTTTGACTCAGACCTCGGAATCGAGTGATCTTCGCGGCTACTGAAAGATAACAACAGATCCCACATATCACTAGGAGATGGAATCTTAAAATTCAGCCTCTAAATACACGAAAAAACCCACGCAAGATACTGGACAGAATTGAATCTTCTGCAGCCCAACAATTAACCAACAATTCTAATCGGTTTCGCATCTACTATGGATCAAACAGTGGGGAAGGCATCTCGTTACCCTTGTAGAACCGCTAGATTGCTGAACCAATCCCCACGCGAGTTCTTCTTCTCCTTTCCCTCCTTCTTCTCCTTCCTCTCCTTCTTCTCCTTCTTCTCTTTTCCTTCTTGCGCAAAGGGGCAGCAACTTGGCAAAGGGGAGGCGCAAGGAGCAGCAACCTGGGTTGAGGGGAGGCGCAAGGAGGAGGTGTGGCGGCTTGGGGGGGAAACAGGAGGAAGGGGGGTCGGCCAAGGGGTAAGGGGGCGGTTAGGGCAAGAAAAAGGGGTGTGGCCACCTCTTGGGCCCCCTTGGCCCAAGGTGTAAGCCCACTCTCCTTACTGTTTTTTTACTTAATTAACAGCTATTTAATTGTTTAATTCAACCTAAAGCTGACTCACAAATTTAATAATCTTTCTTTCTTTCTTTCCCGCGATAAATTGATTAACCGGCGACTCTGCGTCACCACTTATAAAAATTAAAACCTACGCCGAACCAACGATCTGGGTATTACATGGCTCTATCGGGAGGGAGTAGACACGCACTAATCATGCAATTCTCCATATTCAAGTTCAACAATATGATTTAGTTTCTATCTTTTAGTTGTTAAATTGATGAACTGTAATAAATAAATTTAAATGGTGAAGGAAGGATACCTTCTCCAAGTTATGGTTGATTTATTACTCCTTGTGAACTTTGATCACCTCTTTTGATGAGTTTCTTGGATTCGGATTCTTTTCGTGCCATGGTCCTGTTAATTATTGATCTGTTTATGCCAATAGATGATAAATTATTCAAATTCTTCCGCATTATGATTGTATGTTAGATTATTTAGGTGACATCTTGGCTTCCAAATAGCCAGGGTGTTACAGAGTGATTGTTGTTTGTATACCTATGAGCTGAGTTGTAGACATGTAGTGTTGTCAGCTGTACTAGTCCAGCATCCCCTGCTTCTCCCGACGCCGCTCGGTTGGGTCATGCCGAATCTACTCACATGCATTCACTGAAGGGGATGCTGTCATGCCGAATCGGTTGTGTCATGCCGAATCTACTAACATGCATTCACTGAAGGGGATGCTGTCATGCCGAATCAGTTGGGTCATGCCGAATCTACTCACATGTATTCACTGAAGGGGATGATGTCATGCTGAATTCTTTACCTTGCATTCATTTTATTTGCTAATTAACATAAAAATACAATGTCTACTACTGTAATCATGTAATGTTGTGTTTTCCCCTTCCTGAACCATGGTGCCTTGCTGCAGATTTAGGAATTAGGACTTAGGAGAAGTAACCGGGTGGTTCAGATTCAAGTGCTGAGCAGCAAAATGTCAAGGCTCCATGGTGGAATCATGTCAAGTGCCTAGAGAGGACTGGTGGAGGTGGTGGTGGAATCATGTTGTAAGAATTAAGTCTACGTCTACATGTTACATTGTTACTTACATAGTTACATTTACTAATCATGTTTTTCCTATTCACAGGTTAAAGGAATTCTGAATTTCTGATATTAATATCAAGTCTACATGTTACATTGTCATTTGTCAATTATGTTTATCCACATCTGTAAGTTATTGTTACCAAAACTATTTGAACTTGTACAACAGCTAGTCAGATACCAATACTGAAGGTCCTCCATGTCATGATACACATTCCCTTGCACAGCGCAAGAGTTGCTTGTCTTGCACATAATGCGTAAACATATTTTCGCAGTTGTCTTTTTGAGGGCTTGAGATTGAAGAACCATCTCCATAGTTGTGTTGCCTGAGCTCTGAGAGACTCTAGTTGTGCTTGCAGATTGACCACCTGTGAGAATGTTTCAAGGAATACAAACCGTCAGTTTCTGGTATTAATACGAAGTTATGAACTTATGATTTATGAAGAACTAAAGAGGCCAGGAGCCGATGATCATCTTTGAGGTACATATTCCTATTTTACACTTTACGCTTGACAAACACGTAGAAAAATATTAAATAATACATATGCATATTTTATTATTATTTTAATATATATATATATATATATATATATATATATATATATATATATATATGATCGTGTCCCGTGTCGCCATTTTTTAGAAAATGGTGAATCCCGTGTCCGATACGTGTCGTGTCCAACACGTGTGTCCGTGTCTGTGCATCCTAGACAAGAGGTAGTTTCACATAGGTGACCAAGACGTCAAGTGGGCATCAAGGGCCTGATCCATGTTGGCTTTCTCGCATGGAGAAAGCCCTAAATCTTGTAACACCCCCAAAATTTTATTTCCGAATTAAACTATTAGAAATATTGTTTTTTATGAGTTTTCTAAATAAAAAACAAAGGTTTTATTCCTAATTTTTTATACTAAAATAAATATTGTATAAAAATAAAAACTAAAATTAAGTTATAAATATGTTATGTACATTTAAAATGCCCTAGTTTAATTCTCTGAATTTTTCTAAAACTTTTGGATCATATTTGGTATTTTCTGACACCATTTGGTTTTTTGTGTTTTCCAAAAATAAAAAATCAATTGAAATTCCCTAATTCCTTCTCAGACCAAATCTTATCCAGCCCGTTTCTCTTTCCTTCTATTTACAACCCACATTTTTTTCTTTCCCGCTCTGAGCTAGACCACGCGGCCCAACTCCCGCGCAGACATGTTTTCCCTTTCCCTCCTCTCGAAGACACTCCATGCCCTCCTGTCAGCATCGTCTTCAACCTCATGCCACCACCACCGTCAAGTCTAAGCTGGGGAGAAATCCCTTTCCTTCTTTGTTGCCCCTACTGATTGAAAGCATCTGATTCCTTTCCTTCCCTTCCTTCTTTTCCGCATGCAATGCAACACAAGGTATATGTTGACGCTAGGTACGCACAATAAATTAATACCGCAAGTGCACGGGTCAATTGCAGCCTTTAACCTAGAGTATTATGGGGTTTATTGAATCCACAAGGAACATGTAACGATCAACTAGGGTTTACTAATGAAATTCATCTAACTCTTCCAACAAGAATGATTACAAGAAAAAAATGATCCAATCCATAAGTTCACGGTAAACGCCCAACAAAGGATAACTAGTTGTCTTCTAGAGTCCTTGGCCAAAGTTGAATCAAGTCATGGATGCGGGTTTAAATCTAACTAATCTAATCTACTCGAACACTGACTTAGGGCAAGGAATTAATCTAGGGTTATATTGTTCGTATAATGGGTCATCAAAGACTTACGCATATCACAACACCAACAAGCTAGGGCGACTAGTAAGCTCTAACCTCCGACTAAACAAAATACCTACGAACAGTTATATCTATATCACAACACTAGTTACGTTCACACCGTGTTCTCCCTGTCACGAAGAGACGATCAACCGCTTACTAGGTTTTGATCTAATCTATAAACGCACGTGCAAGGATCAACTAAAATATAACCTAACCACCGTGATTAGAGAAAGATAAGCTAAAATGATCTAACCCTAGGAAGAAAGATCACAATCTAAACATTGCATCACAAACGAACTGGAAATAATAGAATAGAAGATGCAAACAAAACTTAAGGTTCAACCAGACGGGAAAGATTAGATACATCTTACATAAAGTAGAAGAAGGCTCCTCGGACCTCGGCTAATTAGTTGACCTTCTACTAGTAATTATATGATCTAACCCCGACTAGAGGCGCTAATTTCATCGAAAACTAGAACTAGCTTAATCTACTACAAAACATGGCTCCGTGGGTGAGAACTTGGCGATTGGATGCTATGGAGGACACCCCTGGGTCCTATTTATAGTCCCAAGGATCGAAGGGTCGTGCTCCCATGTCCATATGCTTGGAAACAACTGGCATTGAGTTTGATTCAGAATACACTTTGAATTCGAGTTTCCCACTTTCCTTTTGTGCAGTGAACCTTCCGGAGGCCATATCTCAGTCGTCCGAACTCCAAATTGGATGATTTACTCTAAATGGTAGCCCATGAAAAGATCTTTAACTTTCTAGTTGTGGACGTTCTCTTGAAACGACGTATTCTAAGTCAAAAAAAAGTGATGGAGGTTAACTTTGTATCAGACTCGGACTCTTTGTGCAACCAGCCAAGCGGAGTCCATATTTCCCACATCTAAACTCCAAACTAGGTCCATAAGGACTCTAAATTGGACTGCTCAATGACATCTACAACTTTGTGGATATGAGATTTTCCATTTGAAGTCATTTCAGTTGGAAAAAAATGTGATGCAAGTTGATAGACATATTTTGAATCTTTTCTTGGTGCGACAAATATGGAATATCCCTGTTTCCTTATCTCTTCGGCTTTCAATTCTTCAAAACTTATGTGGAAGCATCTGAAAGCAAGAGAATAAGTTTTCCTACTGAATTAAGGATCCCACCATTGATTTATCCTTCGAAATTGGTGTGCTCATGGCAATACTCCACGTCATTAGGTCGTTGATCCGTCGAAGGCTCGGTGTTTCCATCATAACGTTTCTGTCCGAACTCGGAATTAGGTAAATGATATATTTGTTTCGATTGTCTCCACGAGAGCATCATCATGGGAGCTTCCAAATTAAGATTTGGAAATATCTTTATCATTCAAAGCTCTTGGAAAGGATCTTCAGAACCCATCGAAATACCGGGTCAAGAGCAAACATTTCCAAATAAGTAGTTTTTTGCATTATTTGTGCCCTTTCTGCAAAACACATTGAATGACAAGATAACTTCGGTTTTGGTTAGGGTTATTCGCCAAGTGGAACAATTATGCACATTTTATCATGAATAATGAATAATATTAGCGCAATAAATATGCATAAAATGGGCGCCAACAATATACTTAAGAAACATTGCATACAACTTATTTTTTGTTGCAAAAAGCGAGAAAACCAAATACGAAACTCCAAAATCAAACAAAATTACGGTAGGTACTGAGTTTACAAATAACTTACCCAGGATAACATCTAGGGCTCCTTGTACTTCTTTTGTTGTGATGTGGTTCACACGACCTCTCCGCACTGACTGACTACGGTGCTTCATGTCCAATTTATGGTGCTAGCCCCTTGGCTGGGGTAGTCCCAAGGTTGAAACGTACTGGAGTGATGGCTTTCTTTTGTGCTCATTTGTTGGCGAAGTTGCCTAGCTCCCTGCAGCTATAGAAAACTCTACTTGGGACTGATGGGCTTGAGGAAACTATGACTAATAGGGAGGGTGCAAGGGATTGAGTCTTGAGTGAAGCCTGGGAGGGGTAGCAAGCGAACTGTTGAGGAACTCCTCTAGCCCTTTAGTGGTTGTGCTTACCTCCTTGATGAGTCATCTTGCATTTGTGGTTCTATTCAACTCCTTGCACTTGTTTCAAAGAAACTGTTTACTTACTTAATATTCTTTTCAATTACATATTTCAATCTATTTATTGTATTTATCGTCAATACTGCTTTAAACAAAAGAACCATACAGCTAATATTTGTTCAAGTCATGCATGAATATTATTTGCATATATTTTCCCACGACTTTCTCAGTGCTTTATGTGCTCACGACTTCAATTTCTGCGATTTAGTTGGAGAGTATCAAGCTACTCAAAAGTTCTTCGCCCAGAAGTATTATGAAGGATTTGCGGATTAGGATACGTTCTCCACTCGATTGCTTGTGGGCATGTTGATCGGTCATTTCAAGAGTTTCGTTCCGCTGCAATAGTTTATTTGTGTCTTTAGCCCTGCGTGGCAAGTTAAGTAAACGTTGACCATAAGGTCCAGTTATTATTATTTGTTAATTTAAGATTTTTTTGTCAAATCGAATAAATAGATGGTATTTCATCACTGTTTCCTATGTGAGTTAGCTACTGATCTGTGACTAGTTCAGAATACACAGAGGGTTCCTGAGATGCATTTTCGGGTCCCGACACCCAGCCGGCCACCGCATCCTCCTCGGATGAGCTCAACCCTCGCCGCTGCCCGTGCACCCTCCTCCTCTGGTAGGTTGGGTGCTGGCATTTTCCAAATTGTTGCAACACCTTTCTGAGTTTGTTGCATGAGGTGAAAAAATTGTTGCAACCTATCTTCTCCGATGTTGAGAAGTGTTGTAGTTTGGTTTTTGTTGTTGCTATTGGGTTCTTTATTTGTTGCATCGGATTTTTATTTTTGTTGTAGTAGGGATGTCTATTTGTTGCACTGAGGAATCTATACCCGTTGCATTGAGTTTAGGATTTGTTGCACCGATAATACTTTTTTTGTTGCGCCCTAAGAGTGAATTCTACAGTGTTGTAAAATAATGTATTTGTTGTACGATGGAGATTTGTTGCAGGCTTACTAAATAATTGTTGTACTTAACTGATTTTTCTTGCGCCCGATCGGATGGCTGAGAACGAACCTTTCAAGTCAGATACAACGATGGAGGACCTCCCTACTTTGTTTGGCAAATATAACTATAGTTAAACAAATTATGTCACCTAATGGCTGATAATTCCTTATTTTCTCTCACATGGATATATATTATAGTAACTACTCTAATACTCACCCCATCACAAAAGAGTGACATTTTTTACTTTTAAAGCCAACAAGATACTCCTTTGACTACCAAATTCTCTTATTATATATTAAAAAAAGTTATAAAAGTGCAGTACTATGAAAGTATTTTTATGACAAATTCACTCGTATCATTTTCATATATCCAAACCATACATTTTAAACAATATCTTTGGTCAAAGTTAATAGAATTTAACTGCATGTATTCTAGAGTGTCACTCTTTTTGTGACTGGAGGGGGTATTTTCTATTATTTTGACTTTGCAACATGATCTAGAAAAAGTAGCTAACCAAACACCCAAACATATAAAAGAATCGGTTCCACCAAACGAAAATACTATAATCCACCGCAATACCAAATGGTGCCTTTCCTACATCCATACGACCGCTCAATCTATCAATCTATTTGTCAGTACTAATTGGTTTGATGAACAATATAAACTCTAGGTAAGCATTTGGATACACACGGATGGATAAATGAATAATAGCTTAGTCGTTAAACAAGAGTCAGAGAGAACTGAACTACTACTTCTGAACTAGACATTCAGAAAATAAAAAGATTCTGGTCGGAGAGGCAGGTAAGTGGTGATGTTGGACTGTCAAGGACTAAATTAAATCACATTAACTCTTCATATGCATTTGGAACCTTTTTATCTTCGGTTGAACGAAATTCTTGTCTACATTGATCTCCTGAAAGTGAAACCACCACTCTGTAGCATACTAGCATGTACCTGCTTAACTGCGTGTCTCCATTTCATCTTCAGAAGTAGTTCCATATACCACGATCATTTTGTGCAGATAAAAGTGGGTACTTAATTTGAATACTAAGTTCGTTCTTTTTTTTTTTTCCATAGTTCCGGCATGGCCAGTCCTGGCCTAGGCTAGCCCATATCCAAATGAATCATATGCTGACACATTTGTTCGTCTAGTGATCTAGTCCAAACGGGGCTCAAACAATATGTTATGGTCTTGCTTTCGTAGAGGGTAAACACAGGCGTGAGGAAAGCCGGACGGCATCAGTGTGCTTGGGGAGAGAGAGACTAATGTTGGAAATGTAGGTAATATTTTCATTCCAGATTTTAATATGAGGTAAAGATCACAAATAACTAGAGATACATAAAATGATATCAACAGTAGACAACTCATTGCACTTCCAAATATACACAAATTATGACTATAACAGAATAGAATGGTCTTGCGACCAACTTACAGTTGGGTTCGATGAAGAACAGGAAGCAGCGCAGCCTCGAAGCAGTGCAGGTCATAGATGATACAACGCAACGAGCGGTCGCGTAGATGCGCTGCCTAGAAACATTATTGCTGACCCGTGCAGGTGAACTCTTGTAACACCCCAGCCAGACATGAGCCTGGAATGCTACTAAACTAACCTTAGACAAACCTAACCAAGGTAATTTTAGTCAATTTCGACAGAACCTCCCTTGTAGAGTTAACTACATGGAGGTTCCAACACACAGATAAGTATTAATTAACTACACCACCATCCTGAGACATCAATAATATTCATAGCATATTAAGTAACTGGCAAAACCAAGGAGGTATGAAGTACCACTACTCATCATTATTACACTTAACATGTCGCATGATATAACATAACAAAACCTTTAAGTGACTTGCTCAATTATTAAATTAGGTCGAAGTTCATTCAACTTTATTTGATTCAGGTGAGGTGTGTGTGAATATCAATCTACTCCATCCCATGCATGATGTTCTGGATCGGGTACCTAAAACAACAATAAAACAAGAGTGAGCCCACAGACTCAAGCAAGTACAAAACAACGATTATAGCATCAGATCCAAAGCAAGAAACGCATCAATAAGACATCTCACATGCAAATGCAATGCTCAAGGATCCTTTCTCTTTATCTTTCTTTGTGCATTACACCGTAATGCAAAGTATGCAACCGCGCCGCATACCCATGCACCTGCAGCGCGCACGCACACGGGACCAATTGCCCATTACTCCGCAAGTAATGGGGACCTCATGCCCACACTCTACGAGTGTGGGGATCTCGGCCCGTCACATTCATGACGGGGATCTCAAGGAAAACATACTTGGTCACCACGTGACTAAGCCTCAATATGATCTCAATATGCACATGCTCATCATTTAATCATCATCAAATTACCACAAGACAATAACATCATACGACAATAGAGCATGGACATAATTGAAACATCCACCAATCTTAACTAACATCATGCTAACAATCTCACTATGCCACCACATATCGAAAAAGCACACAAACATAACCAATCAATCACAACCACGAATCAAACAATGCACTTGCCTTAACATGCGAGAACGTGGGACGTGAAGACGGTGATGCCCCGTACCACTCTCCCACCTAAATCAATTAGGAACATAAACTAAGACCATAGTAATGAACCACAAGAATTATACAAGTAATCACATTAGTCATAACTTGCAACGCCATCCCGACTCCCAATTTCTAATTACTGATCTGTATCCTCTGTGAACAGTCATGATGTAAAATTCATATCTTTCCGTACAGTAGTCCAAATTAGGTGTTCTAGGACTTCATTGAAAGGTAATTAAATTATCTAAATAAACTTAGTTGGGGAGCCATTTTGATTCTACCATCTACTGCCCCTAGCAAACCAATCTATCAGACATCAGAATTCACGTCGGGTTCTCTGGATAGTACACTAAAACCTCCATACCTTTTGCTACGAGAATCAAAATGTTGTGTTCTTTATCTCTATAAAAAGGTACAGAAATTACCCACATTTTTCGTTATATTGAGGTCCCCTGATTCTCCCTTTAATTAGCAGTTCTAACCAGTTTTCTACAGACTGTCCAGAATCTGACAGAACAACAGGACAGTAATACTAGAAAATTCATAACTCCCAGACCGTTAATCGGATTTGGGTGATCTTGGCGGCCAACGAAAGCTAATAACATAACCTACAATTCTCTAGGAGACCAAAACCTCTGATTCGGCCTCTAACCACATGAAATTAACCCCGCACGCTTCTGGACGAATCTGCACGAACAGCAGGCAGATTGCAACCTAGCCAAAAACTACCCGATTACTCTTCTATGACTAATTACCCAACAACAACAACGCATTACCCTTGATGCCGCTGAAGGTCGCGAACCACGGATGGCGATCCCTCTTCCTTCTCTTCTCCCTTCTCTTCTTCTTCCTTTCTTCTTCTTCCTTTCTTTCCTTCTTTTCTCCTCTTTGCATAGAAGGGAGGGGAGGACATCAATGGAGCGCAAGGGGAGGAGGTGTTGGACCAAGGCGTCAATGGAGAGGGAGAGTGGCGGCTCTAGGGGGGAAGGAGGGGCAAGGGGAGGGGCTCTAGGGTTTCAGCCGTCCTCCCTCTATCCCACTTGGCCGGCCTCCACATGGGCCTCCGGGCTAAAGGCCCGAGGCCCGGTTCTCCTACTTTATTTCTGTGCAGCGAACACTTCGGAGGTCGTAACTTTCTCTCCCGAACTCGGAATGGAGTGATTTTTGTCTTCAAATTTAGATAACTCATAGCACTTCAACTTTCTATTTGTGGAGTTTTTCTTAAAATACCGTCTTCATTACGAAATTTGCCTTGGAAGTTGACTCAGTTATGGACCTTGATTCTCTATACGACCTGCCTTATGGCCCCATATCTCAAACCTTAGAACTCCAAATTAGGTAAATGAGGACTCTAAATTGTACTATAGAAAATGATCTACAACTTTGTAGTTATGAGGTTTTCCATTCAAAGTCGTTCCAGTCGCGAAAATTACATTGCAAGATGATTACAGATTCTGTCATGTTTCTGTGCGAGGCAAATAAGGGATCTCTCAATCTCCTTATATTCTCTGTACCTAAACGGGATATTACAACTCTGTAACAATGGTTCGAAGATAGCTTTAGTTTGACAGCACAACTCTTCAGCATAGAAGAACAGAGAGAAAGATGGAAGAATAGAAGTATTTTTCGAATAGTTGTTTGTCTGGACGTCTCCATCTCTTTTTGAAGTTGAGTCAATTACTCTCTATTAACTACTCTTAATTAAGCTCATATTAAACCACTGGTAACTGCTAATTCAAAATCAATTAATGGTAATTAAGTAGTGTTTATCGATCCTCGACACACATCGTTTCTGACTTCAACCACTGGTCTACAGCTTCGACCAGTGTATTTCGATCACGCTGGTCTTTGGATCTGACCACATTGGTTTAAGGCTTCGACCACACTGGTATAAGGCTTCGACTCCATTGGTATATGGCTTTATCACACTGGTCTAAGGCTTCGACCACTCTGATCTAAGATTTAGACCACCCTGGTCTAAGACTTCGATCACCTTGGTTTAAGACTTCGACCACACTGGCCTAAAATTTCTACCATCCTGATCTAAGACTTCTACCACACTAGTCTTCGACCCCTGGCCTAAGACTTCGACTATCCTGATCTAAGACTTCGACCACACTAGTCTAAAACTCCTGGTCTAAGACTTCGACCACTCTGGTGTAAGACCACTGGTTTAAGGCTTTGCATACTTTGGAATTTTAGGAATGAATGGGCAAATATGAGCACAATTCGAACAACTAAAACTGGGAATGAATTATTCTTTCTTTCTTGCCGATAAGAGATGACAATGCTGTGCTTATATAGAGCTGGACACCTAACAATCAAATCTAAACCAACTAATAAAGATAGCATCTCAAACTAGATAAGGAAAGCTATAACTAAATATGATAACTAATCAATTTATTCTCCTTAATTCGTGGGATTGCTACTATTGCCGAAGCTTCCTTCTTGCAGCTAGCCCACGGCTATAACACAAACCCTATGCCCAATGAAAACTACAGGTTCTCCAGGGCATTTATGGTCAGTGAGTCGTGTGATGGATATTGGATATAGCCAAGTCAGATAGAAACTGAACTACCTCTGATGAAAGTACAGATATTGTGAAAGTGAAAAGGAAAGCTACAGGTTAGTCAGAGCATCGTGGTCTGATAGGCAGGTGATTGATAATGGATTTAGACGAGCTATAGAGAAACTGGACTACCACTGAGGAAGTTCAGATATTCAGAAAGTGAAAAATAGAACTGCAGTACTCAGGGCGTAATGGCCAGAGATGCAGGTGAGTTGTGCTGTTGGGCTGTCAAAAGGACTAAATCAAATCACATTAACTCTCCATGTGCATACAGTACATACTGATAATTTCGCTAGCATTTGGAGCCTTCTAGGAATCTACTGTTGAATGTAATTTCCGTTTACAGTGATCTCCTGAAAGTGAAACGATTAGTCTGTAGCATGTATACTTGTTTCACTGCATTCATCATTTCATCTTCATAAGTAGTTGATGTCATGCATGTGCACTCAACTGATGGATGATTCAGAAACTATGAGCAAAGAAGTATAAGCATCAGGAGCAATGATTTTTCTATTGCAGGCCTGCATGGAATATTTTGCTTCTGTATGACAACATAAAGTTTCTGCATTTACATCGAACTCAATTACTACGAGCAAGGAGGAAGACTATGCGGACTGTACCAGTCTTACAGTTCTGAATGCTTCAGGCCCGAAGGCAAAAATTCTGCAGGCATGGATTGTGCCATTATTTTGTTTTGTTTGCTAGTCCGAGGTGAGAATTCACTGCAGGCCGTACTTGAATGTCTAACAAATTGCATTGTGAGAAATGATAATTGTTACCGGTACCCACTACCAGAGTCTGTATAGTTCCCGTGTGCCTATTGATTACGAGTGTTTCCACCTGAACACTAGGGACGGCTAGAATGCACGCGGGCGAAAAAATGTTTCTGAGTTTTAGGAAACACTCGAGAGCTTTCGACGGGGACCACAATTCCACCCCTGCAAACGGGGTCGTAGCGCGCTCAAAACTGGGTCGAAGTGACTCCGGTGTGTATTTTAGGAATTTTTTAAAAAATAATACATTTTTAAAAAAAAAGAACTTCAGAAATAAATAATCAAAAAAGAAAATTACAAAAGTAGACCTCTGTCGGACATGTCATTATTTCAATTGGCGACAGAGACCCTGTCGTCAACAGAAAAGAAAGCCAAACTTCTGTCGTCAATTGAAATGACGATAGAACCTCTGTCACAAATTAAATTGGCGATAAGGATTTTTTTAGGGGCATGCGCCCCCTTCAAACAAAAGCAGTTCAATCTCAGTCGTTAATTAAATTGGCAATAGGACCCGTTCCATATGCGACAAGGTTCTTGTCGCCAATTGAATGGGCGACAGAGGTGTAGTTTTGTAAAAAAAAATTCAACTATTTATTTATGTAATTCTGTTTAAAAATGTATTATTTTAAAAAAAAACAAATATGTATTTTAGTTCATGCCTTCTGGGCACACGAGAGCCGCGGCCGTGCCGCCCTTTTTTTTGTGCGCGTGCCCATCCAAATTACACTTACTCCCCACCCCCCGCTCTCCATGAAGCCACCACCGTCGCAGCGCCTCCCCACCCTGACCGCCATCTCCTCTGAAACAACCCAAAATTGGGAATTTCAAAAAATTTCTCAATCTTTTTATTGAATTTGAAAACTTTCCCTTTTTGGAAATTCTTCCCCATTTCCGCTTTCCCCTTTGGGAAACCCGCCTTCCCAGCCCAGTCGCGCCCTCCTCCCAAGGCGCCTTCTTCCCCGCACGTCACCGCCCCTACGCCATCGTCCTCCCTGGCGCTGCCGTCACCCGCCAGCTCGTCGCGCCACCTCCCGTGTCGCCTTCAATGCGTCGCGCATCCCCACCGCCACTCCCCCACCACCTCACCTCCCCCGGCGCCGCCCAACCTCGCTTAGCCACCCACGTCGGCACCCGCTGCTCCCCCCGCCGCCTTGCTGGCGCTGCCACCCTTCCCCGCCTATAAAAGGGCATCCCTGGCTCGCCTTCACTTCCATCCCCACCTCCAGCTCCTCCCCACCCTCCATCCCCTCCGATGCTGGCCAGATTTGAAGATTTCACCGTCGCCTCCTCTTTCCTCTCCGACGATCTGAGGTGAAATCCTCCACCTCCCTTTCTCCCCGTTCCTCCTACCGCCAGCTATGGCACCGCTTCACCTTCCCACTTCTATTCCCCCACCTCCCCTACCCATCTAGCCCACCGGAGCTCGCCGGTGTCGAACTCTGTGAGAACCCGGGGTATTTAACTTGTAATACTTAACCTCCAAATGGTTCTAGTATTACCAATTAAATATCCTAAGCCTCGATGGACATGTGCTTCTGTAACATCCCAATTTTCAGAGTTTTAAAAATCTTTTAAATAGTTAGTAGGGAAAAATTCACCATTTGGATTTATTTGAATTTAATTCAAAAGCTTAATATTGGACTTTGCAAACAAAAACATTTAATATGAATAATTCCAACATGAACATTTGCCAAAACTATTTTATTTGGGGTTCCTTGTGCTCAGCTATATTTTCTAGATTTTTCTAGATTTTTCTGAGTTCAATTGCTATTTTCTATTGCCTATTTGAATTTCTGGTATTTTCTAAATTGGAAAACCTATTTAAAATCTCAGATTAGTCGTGGGCCGAATCCTTCCGCTCGCCCATCTCCTTCCCGCTTCCCGCCCGCCCCGAGCGCAGCCCACCTCCACCTCCCGCCAAGCGCCCCGACCCACCCGTCACCGCACCACCCGTGCGACGCGGTTGCGCCGAGCCTCCGTCGGCGACATGCGGACCCACCTTGGGCACCGCTCATCGCCCCGACTTGACTCCCTCTCTTTCCTTATCTCCGCCGCTTGTTTCTCGCTGCTTCCACCCTGACTCTCCCAGCGCCGTGTATAAAGGGAGAGGACCCTTGGCTTCCGCACTTTCCCAGCCGCCGCCGCCGAGATCGAACCCTAGCCGCGAATCGCCAAGAGAGCTTGGTGCCGCCGCTCCGTTGAGCTCGCCGCCGCCGCCGGCCGCCAAACCTCGCCGCCGCCTTCGAAGTTCGCAAGATCGAGGCTACCTCCCCGTATCCTTGGTTTCGCCGAACGATCGCCGAGCTCCGATCCCGACAAGCCCGCACCTCCTCCGCCGCCAAACTTCCGCGGTCACTCCCGTGGACCCTGCACCGTGAGTGCACCCGTGAGATCCGCGTCCCGCTCTACCTCCGGCACCACCCACCGCCGGCGCGCGCCGATCGCCGTTGTCGGACGGTCCGTAGCCGCCGCTTGCCGTTGTCGCCCACGCCGGTGCCACCCGCCGCCGTGTCGGCGCGCGCCACGTGTCACCCGCGTGGCGCTGGTCGCCAGCCACGTGCGTGCCTGCGTGGCTTGGTCCACCGGCTTCCAGAGCCCGAGGCTCGGTGGACTTTGTCCACCGTGAGCCGAGCCACTGACGGGTGGGACCCACCTGTCAGATCCACAATCCTCCCGTCCGAACGTCTCCGCTGACGTCAGCGTTGCGCAATAATCCGATTTTCCTTTAGGAAAATAATTGAAATTCATGAAATACGATTTTCAGATTTTATGTATTTTCAATCTTCCAAAGCTCATAACTTTTGCATCCTAACTCCGATTGAGCCCATTCAAATTTCTAAATTTGTCTAAATTCGAGATCTACCTAATTATTATTTTTATTTATTTTTTTGGAGTTTGTTTTGCCTCTGTTATTTATTTGTTTTGTTGTTTTTGTTTCGCTTTGTGCGTAGACGCCGATACTTCGAGTTTTCAAATCAAGAAGGCTTCAACCAAGTTCAAGACCAGTACGTAGACCTATTCCAAGGCAAGTCATACCTTTGATCATATTGAATCCCAGTTTTTCCAAATTACATTGTGTTAAATTATTGCATTTACTTTAATTATGTTTTTAAATGCTTTTGGGCTAGTTATTGATCCAAATTGTTATGTCCACCTTGCCTACTTGTACACCTTAATCTTTTGTCGCCCTAGATTGGTTTATTATTTAGTTGGTATTAACATATTGCCAACATGGTTGGTTAGACCGACTAGAATTGCTTAGCCATGCTACGAGTCATCATATAATATGAGTGCAATTATGAAATTGACTAAGTGACTATGGAACTGTGATAAAACTGTGTGCTGTGGTGCTATTACTCGTGATGGCATGTGTTGCACTAAACCAACTGGGTGGTAAAAGATTTAGACTGAGGCAAGTGGTGGATACTGTGTGAACCGGTGGCTTTGTGATTGGGATTTATCTGTGTGGTTTAGTTAGAAAAACTGGAAGTCTTGCCTTGGTCAATTAAGGACTTAACTTTGTGCGCTATTGAATCGAAGCATCAGACGACCACATGTCCGTGACAGCCTAACTTAGTAGGTTACGGAGTTTCAACATTGGGGTTCGTGTGATAGGTTAAGCTTTGTGATATGGGATGTGTGATTAAGAACGCCAATGTTGAGACGGTTGCCGAATCGTTATGTTACGATCGTTGCTAGCTACACTAGTTGTATCGTGTGGTAAAGTGTACAAACCTCTGCAGAGTGTTAAACAATCTATTCGAATAGCCGCGTCATGGTCATGGACACTTGCCGGAATTTCACATGAGGGTAGTGTTCATAAAACTTTGGGTATGGGATAGTGTGTGGCATAAGCTATGTGTCGTGGATCAATCTAATTAGCTTTGTGTCTTTGTGGAAACAATCTGTTAAAAGTTATTATTGCTTATTTGTTTTAATTATGCTTTCAATCTATTACTTGTATTCAATTGCAAATGTTGCATTTACGCAAAATAACCACGAAGCCATTCCTTTGGAATAAGCTCGCATCTATATATTGCATTCTCGTGGTATGATTTATAGTACGGTTGTGTACTCACGCTTGTTGTAAAACTTGCGCCCAAACCTCACGTATGGAGGAGTCTTCGCCGCTTTGAGGAGGAGTTCGTGGAAGAAGGTTGATCGCTAGGTCATCGATCCCACGGTTGTTCGTGGTATCTCGATTGGAGTTTGCGAGTTTATTTCGCTCATTGCAGATTTCTTTAGTGTTAGCCTGCGTGGCTTATTAATTTGTAACCCGACCTTAAGGTCAAAACTCTAAGTTGTTACTCAAACTATTCGTTTATGCTATATTTCGTTTGTGTGGATTGATATTTCACCTATGTTACCGCTGTGTGCACTAGCGTGATCCTGGACTAGTGCAGAATACACAGAGGGTCCAGAATTGCATTTTTGGGTCCCGACAGAGGTGGTATCAGAGCCATACTGACTGTAGGTCTTGACCTTAGTTAGATCGGCCGTTTTTAGAGAGTCCAAACTATTTTCTAAAGGAAAACTAACTTGCAAGAGTAACCTATTGCTTAACTCCTCTCATGTCTCTCTAGACTCATCTATTGCTAAGAATTTTCCCCTCTCTCCGCTGTTTTTAAGTTGTTCTTACCCTCTCTCTGCCTTGTGACGATGCCTCGCCTCTCGCACCTATGGTGAGCGTTGTGGAGGTTACGCCGCCGAACTTTGGAAGCTCCTTTAGGTACTTGGAGGTTTTGATCGTCCGTTGTACCGAGGCAACAACTGGATGGTGGATGGACATAAGCGGGGTACGATCTGTCGCTTGACGATCTACGCCAGATGAACACCAAGGCAAGCCACCACAACATCTCCGTCGGGAGGATCACTTGGAGTGAAGGAATACAGAATCATCGCGCTGCCATGCTTCGATCTGCCACATCTACATGCGCGAGTTGCAAGGAACCGCCTTCCGCTACCACCCGCAGCGGCCGTGGAGCTACTCGCACACTATCCATCCACGGAGGGAGAAGAAGATGCCATAGCAGGTGCACTCGCCCGCACGCCGCCGCCAAGAGGAATCCATGGAGATGATGGCCGCGATCTAGACGGTGCCTACAAGAGCTGCACTAAGTCAAGAGAAGATCGCCATCCCGAAGAGATACCGGACGCCCACCACCAGCGGACTCAAGAAGAGGAAGAAGATCTAGAAGAACTTGAAGAATCGAGGAAGATCCGAGAGGAGGTGGAGCCGTAACCGAAGAGCTCGCCGCACCATCGACGCTGCCTCTGTGCACCGCCCGGGCACCGGATCGGTTCATGAAGATGCCAAAGACAGCTTCAAGGTCTACACGGCAGGAGCGCAAACGTGGTTGTGGAGGTTACCTCGGCGGCGAGTTCGCCAAGGCCTAGATTCGCAGCTGAGGCTTAGTGTGTTAAGCCGCCGCCTAAGCCTAGTCGTGTCGCCCTTTAGGCGTTAGATTGTGTGCTTAGGTTCGCTATTTTCTTTGAGTGTGAGTATGAGCTGCAAAGGCCCTTAGGCATCTGTTGCACGCCGTACTAAGTTCCTAAGTAATAAAGTTGCTTTTGGTTCTCTCAGTTTTGTTGGGTTTAACCGATCCCCCGCTTAGTTCTTAACTCATCCCATGCTTGCTACCTTATCTAACCCTTGAAGCTTCGCCAGATGGTTACAACTCGCCAAACAGTTGCAAGTGGTTCGGGTACCCAAAGACCCGGCAAGCAATGAGCAACCGCCACAGAGCGCTTCGCCACAAGCACCCCCAATTGACTTGCAAAACTTTGGAGCCTTCATGGCAGCACAGACTCAGCTGATGAATACCATGATGACTCAGATGCAAGCCATGCACAACCAGAACAATAACAACAACAATCACCAGCACGGAGCCCCAGCTGCTCATGGTCACCATGGACCATCCAAACTTGCAGAATTCATGAGGACTCGTCCACCAACATTTTCTGGACATGTCTCACCTGTGGAAGCTGACGATTGGCTTCGGGTGATTGAAAGGAAGTTGCTGATCACTCAATGCAGCGATCATGAAAAAGTTCTCTATGCCTCCCACCAGTTGGAGGGCATTGCGGCAGAATGGTGGGAGAACTTCTGCGCTGCTCATGAGGCACCACAGAATATCACTTGGGAGGAATTCTCTACAGCATTCCGCCAGTACCACGTACCAGAAGGAATTATTGAACTAAAGAAAGATGAATTTCGTGCCCTAAAGCAAGGAAGCTTGTCAGTGTCTGACTATCTCAACAAGTTCTCACAACTTGCTCGCTATGCTGCAGAAGATGTTGCAACAGACAAGGCTCGCCAGAGTCGTTTCCTGAAGGGACTGAACACTGGACTTCAGGTCAACCTCCTTGCACATACCTTCCCTGACTTTCAAGAATTGATCAATAAAGCTTTAGTCATGGAGGATAAGCGCAAGGAACTGGAAGACAATCGCAAACGCAGGATGATCCAAACAGGAGGCGGCAATTCCAACAGAGCAAGGACGGTGCCACCGCAGCTTCAACCGGTTTCTCCACGAACTCCGCCAGACACTGCACCAACCTCAAGACTCGCCCAGTTGCTCAACACTCGCACCCGGACCGACCAACGCGAATCCAATACCAACAAGTCGCAAGAGCCAAGGGTGTGCTATACTTGCCGCCGGCCGAGCCACTATGCAAATCAGTGTCCACAGAGGGGAACGATCACTCCAGTTCGTTTCAACCTTGGAGCTACGCCGACTAAGACCCCGACACCGGGTCACCAACAGGGAACATTCCAAGCCCCCAACCAGCCAGGACGAGGAACGCATCCGTGGTCCGAGGCCGTCAACCACGTCACCACGAAGGAGCACAGAAGCACCGGCGCCAATCTCGGTAAGTTCCTGGTTAATTCGACTACCGATCGCTTTGTTTGATTCTGGAGCTTCGCATTCTTTTGTGTCTGGAGTTTTTGCAACTAAGAATAAGTTGGAGGCTATACAACTTAAGCATACTTTATTAGTTCAATCGCCCGGAGCAGAGCTAAGCTCTAGAGTGGGTTGTTTAGGAGCTAAGTTACTCATAGCTGGAGTTGAGTTTCTAGCCAACCTAATTGTCCTAGATACCCAGACCCTAGATGTCATTCTTGGCATGGATTGGTTATCCAAGCACAAAGCTGTGCTGGATTGTGGCCGAAGAGCCGTAACGGTTGAGAGTACTGATGGAAGGAAAGTGGAGTTTCTAGCCACATCAGTTCGTGAAGGACACTTGCTAGTAAACACCAAGACCATTGCAATGGAGAGTGTACCAATAGTCAGAGAATACCGGATGTGTTTCGTAAGAGTTACCCTAATGCCACCAGATCGTGACATCGAGTTCGTCATTGATCTAGTGCCAGGGACAGCGCCAATTTCTAAGCGACCTTATCGAATGCCAGCTGACGAGTTAGCAGAAATGAAGAAGCAGATTGAAGAACTTCTCGAGAAAGGTTTCGTAAGACCAAGTTCGTCACCGTGGGGAGCACCAGTCTTGTTCGTCAAGAAGAAAGACGGAAGCATGAGGATGTGTATCGACTACCGTTCTCTCAACGAGGTCACTATCAAGAATAAGTATCCATTGCCCAGAATAGATGATCTGCTCGACTGATGAAGGAGCCGAGTGTTCTCAAAGATCGACTTGCGATCGGGCTACCATCAGTTGAAGATCTACCCTAGGGATATACCAAAGACCGCTTTCTCAACGCGGTATGGACATTATGAGTTCTTGGTCATGTCATTTGGGCTGACAAATGCCCCAGCTTACTTCATGAACATGATGAACAAAGTCTTCATGGAATACCTGGACAAGTTTGTAGTGGTGTTCATTGACGATATTCTGGTTTATTCCAAATCAGAGGAGGAACACGCAGAACACCTGAGGTTAATTTTGGAGAAACTCGAGGAGCATCGGTTGTATGCCAAGTTCGAGAAGTGTGACTTTTGGAAGAAGGAAGTGGATTTCTTGGCCATGTTATGACCGCCGATGGAGTAGCAATTGACCCAGAAAAGTAAAGCGATATTACAGGACCAACCCAAGACTCAGAACTGTGATTCGCGATTTCTTGGGGATGGCAGTTATTACCGCCGTTTCATCGAGGGATTCTCATCGATTGCTAAGCCTCTTACGCAATTGTTGAAGAAGGAGAAAAAGTTCACCTGGACTCCAGCCTGTGAGGAAAGTTTTCAAGAGTTAAAGAAGCGCTTGACCTCAGCCCCAGTGCTGATTTTGCCAGATATTCGCAAGGATTTCGATATCTATTGTGATGCCTCGCGTCAAGGATTAGGATGTGTCCTGATGCAAGAAGGAAGAGCTGTCGCTTATGCGTCAAGACAATTGAGACCCCACGAGGAGAATTACCCTACTCATGATCTGGAATTAGCTGCCGTAGTGCATGCTTTAAAGATTTGGCGTCATTACCTCATCGGTAATCGCTGTGAAGTCTACACAGATCATAAGAGTCTAAAGTACATCTTTACTCAGTCAGATCTGAATATGAGACAGAGAAGATGGTTGGAATTGATCAAGGATTACAATCTTGGAATCCACTACCATCCCGGGAAAGCCAACGTAGTTACAGACGCTCTAAGCCGTAAGAGTTACTGCAATGCTTTGGAAGTAAAGGAAAGTTTCCCAGAACTTTATGGAGAATTTCAGAAGCTAAAGCTAGAAGTTGTGTCCGAGGGATTTGTGGCCAATTTGGAAGTACAGTCTACCTTGGAGAAGCAGATTCGTGAAGCACAACCAAAGGATCCGTCTTTGTCGAGATCAAGATCAAAATGGCGTAGGAAAATTCAAAGATTTCACCAAGGATGATCAAGACATACTCGATTAAAGGTCGATTCGTGTACCGGATATCGATGGTCTAAAACGATTAATCTTAAAAGAAGCCCATGACTCAAAGTATTCGATTCACCCTGGAAGTACCAAGATGTACCAGGATGTTAAGACCAAATTTTGGTGGCCAAATTTGAAGCGAGAAGTCGCAGAGTTCGTTGCCTTGTGCGACACCGCCGAAAATAAAGCGAACACGAGAGACCAGCAGGTTTGCCGCAATCACGAAGATTCCGGAATGGAAGTGGGAGGAAATCGGGATGGATTTCATCACCGGTTTACCCAAGACCCAATCAGGTTACGATTCGATCTGGGTGATAGTTGATCGATTGACCAAGGTCGCACATTTTCTCGCGATCAAAACCACGTACTCGTGAGATCGCCTTGCGAGTTGTACATGGCCGAATTGTCGGTTGCATGGTGTGCCCAAGAAGATAGTGTCGATCGAGGATCTCGGTTCACATCTCGTTTTTGGCAAGTTTGCATGAAGCATTGGGTACCCATCTGAATTTCAGCACTGCTTATCATCCACAAACGGACGGACAGACTGAAAGAGTCAATCAGATATTGGAGGATATGCTGAGAGCTTGCGCTCTAGCGAATGCTACCCGATGGGATAAAAGTTTGCCGTATGCAGAGTTCTCGTACAACAACAGTTATCAAGCCAGTCTGCAAATGTCGCCATTTGAAGCTTTGTATGGCCGTGCCTGCCGAACCCCGTTAAATTGGTCAGAGACAGCTGAACGTACAGTGTTCGGGCCAGATATCATTCAAGAGGCAGAAGAACAGGTTGCTATGATCAGGGAAAGGCTAAAAATAGCCCAGTCAAGGCAGAAGAGTTATGCTGATAACCGCCGTCGAGATCTCAGTTTCGAGCCAGAAGATTTTGTCTATCTTCGAGTGACCCCGCTCAGAGGTGTCAAAAGGTTTCATGCCAAAGGGAAGCTTGCCCCTAGGTATGTTGGCCCGTTCAAGATTTTGGAACGCCGTGGGGAAGTTGCTTACCAATTGGAGCTACCGCAGTCGTTAGCAGGAGTACATGATGTCTTTCATGTCTCGCAGTTGAAGAAGTGTCTTCGTGTGCCAGAAGAGCAAGCCCCGTTGGAATCAATTGTTTTGAAAGAGGATCTTACCTACAAGGAGCAGCCAGTCAAGATCTTGGATGTCGCAGAGCGCCTCACCAGAAGCAAGACTGTTCGTTTTGCAAGGTTGAGTGGAGCAACCACTCGAAGGAGAAGCAACGTGGGAACGTGAAGAAGAGCCGAAACCGAGTTCCTAGCCTTTTCTCTAGCTAGCTTTGAATCTCGGGTCGAGATTCCTTTAAGGGGGAGGTTTGTAACATCCCAATTTTCGTAGTTTTAAAATCTTTTAAATAGTTAGTAGGAAAAATTCACCATTTGGATTTATTTGAATTTAATTCAAAAGCTTAATATTGGACTTTGCAAACAAAAACATTTAATATGAATAATTCCAACATGAACATTTGCCAAAACTATTTTATTTGGGTTCCTTGTGCTCAGCTATATTTTCTAGATTTTTCTAGATTTTTCTGAGTTCAATTGCTATTTTCTATTGCCTATTTGAATTTCTGGTATTTTCTAAATTGGAAAACCTATTTAAAATCTCAGATTAGTCGTGGGCCGAATCCTTCTGGCTCGGCCCATCTCCTTCCCGCTTTCCCGGCCCGCTCCCGAGCGCAGCCCACCTCCACCTCCGCCAAGGCGCCCCGACCGCCCACGGCCACGACTCCGTGTGCGGCGCGGCCGCGCCCGAGCCTCCGTCGACATGCGGACCCACCTTGGGCATCGTTCATCGTCCCGACTTCGGACTCCTCTCTTTCCTTATCTCCGCCGCCCTGCTCGTTTCGCCGTTTCCACCCGGACTCTCCTCGGCGCCGTGTATAAAGGAGAGGACCCCTTAACTTCGCACTTCCCCCGCGCCGCCCGAGATCAGAACCCTAGCCGCCAGAAATCGCCGAAGAGAGCTCGGTGCCGCCGCAACTCCGTTGAGCTCGCTCGTCGTCGTCGAAGCTGCTCAAACCTCGCCGCCGCCTCCTTCGAGTTCGCAAGATCGAGGGCTACCTCCTGGTATCCTTGGTTTCGCCGAACGATCGCCGGAGCTCCGATCCCGACAAGCCCGTACCTCCTCCGCCGCTCAAACTTCGCCGCCGGTCACTCCCGTGGACCCCGTGCACCAGTGAGTGCACCCGTGAGATCCCCGCGTCCGCCTCTACCTCCCGGTACCACCCACCGCCAGCGAAGCGCCGCCGATCGCCGTTGTCGGACGGTCCGTCGCCGCCCGTTGCGTTGTCGTCCACGCCGGTGCCACCGCGGCGCGTGTCGGCGCCCGCGCCTACGTGTCACCCCGCGTGGCGCCTGGTCAGCAGCCACGTGCGTGCCTGCGTGGCTTGGTCCACCGGCTTCCAGAGCCCGAGGCTCGGTGGACTTTGTCCACCGTGAGCCGAGCCACTGACGGGTGGGACCCACCTGTCAGATCCATAATCCTCCCGTCCGAACGTCTCGGCGTCGGCAGCATGCAATAATCCGATTTTCCTTTAGGAAAATAATTGAAATTCATGAAATACGATTTTTGCATTTTATGTATTTTCAATCTTCCAAAGCTCATAACTTTTGCATCCTAACTCCGATTGAGCCCATTCAAATTTCTAAATTTGTCTAAATTCGAGATCTACCTAATTATTATTTTTATTTATTTTTTTGGAGTTTGTTTTGCCTCTGTTATTTATTTGTTTTGTTGTTTTTGTTTCGTTTGTGCGTAGACGTCGATACTTCGGGAGTTTTCGTCGAAGAAGGCTTCAACCAAGTTCAAGACCAGTACGTAGACCTATTCCAAGGCAAGTCATACCTTTGATCATATTGAATCCCAGTTTTTCCAAATTACATTGTGTTAAATTATTGCATTTACTTTAATTATGTTTTTAAATGCTTTTGGGCTAGTTATTGATCCAAATTGTTATGTCCACCTTGCCTACTTGTACACCTTAATCTTTTGTCGCCCTAGATTGGTTTATTATTTAGTTGGTATTAACATATTGCCAACATGGTTGGTTAGACCGACTAGAATTGCTTAGCCATGCTACGAGTCATCATATAATATGAGTGCAATTATGAAATTGACTAAGTGACTATGGAACTGTGTGATAAAACTGTGTGTGCTGTGTGCTATTACTCGTGATGGCATGTGTTGCACTAAACCAACTGGGTGGTAAAGATTTAGGCCGAGGCAAGTGGTGGATCTTGTGTGAACCGGTGGCTTTGTGATTGGGATTTATCTGTGTGGTTTAGTTAGAAAAACTGGAAGTCTTGCCTTGGTCAATTAAGGACTTAACTTTGTGCGCTATTGAATCGAGCTCTTGTCGACCACATGTGCGGTGACAGCCTAACTTAGTAGGTTACGGAGTTTCAACATTGGGGTTCGGTGGATAGGTTAAGCTTTGTGATATGGGACGTGTGATTAAGAACGTCAATGTTGAGACGGTTGCCGAATCGTTATGTTACGATCGATTGCTAGCTACACTAGTTGTATCGTGTGGGTAAAGTGTACAAACCTCTGCAGAGTGTTAAACAATCTATTCGAATAGCGCGTCATGCGGTCATGGACACCGCCGAATTTCACATGAGGGTAGTGTTCATAAAACTTTGGGTATGGGATAGCTGTGTGGCATAAGCTATGTGGCTGTGTGGATCAATCTAATTAGCTTTGTGTCTTTGTGGAAACAACTGTTAAAAGTTATTATTGCTTATTTGTTTTAATTATGCTTTCAATCTATTACTTGTATTCAATTGCAAATGTTGCATTTCTGCAAAATAACCACAGAAGCCATTCCTTTGGAATAAGCCTGCATCTATATATTGCATTCTGTGGTATGATTTGCGAGTACGGTTGTGTACTCACGCTTGTTGTAAAACTTGCGTCCAAACCTACAGAAGTGGAGGAGTCTTCGCCTGCTTTCGAGGAGGAGTTCGTGGAAGAAGGTTGATCGCTAGGTCATCGATCGATCGGTTGCTGTGGTATCTTGATTGAGTTTGCGAGTTTATTTCGTTCCTCTGCAGTATTTCTTTAGTGTTAGCCCTGCGTGGCTTATTAAGTTGTAACCCCGACCTTAAGGTCAAAACTCTAAGTTGTTACTCAAACTATTCGTTTATGCTATATTTCGTTTGTGTGGATTGATATTTCACCTATGTTACCGCTGTGTGCACTAGCGTGATCCTGGACTAGTGCAGAATACACAGAGGGTCCAGAATTGCATTTTTGGGTCCCGACAGCTTCCCAGAATTGCAGCACACATACATCTTTACAAAATCATGCATCATTTCCATACAACTTAATATCAAGTCTAGCAAAAAAACATACTTAAGATAGAGTTATTACAAAAGAGCCGACCGGCCAAATGACATCCAAGTAACATAAATGACAGCGAAAGCAAAAGCACCATAAGATGGCTATAAACAAAAACCAACCGGTTAGCCACATAACCCATAAGGCAACCAACCGGGCCGCCAAGCTAGTCGCACCCACCGCAGCAAAACTCATAGAAGTCGATCCCTTGGGGATCCACTTCCTCCTCTGCAACAATAAAGCAATGCAGTTGAGTACGAAAATGTACTCGCAAGACTTACGAGTAACAAGCCTATACATAGCTATATGCAAGCTGAAACAAAGGAGATGATCATATGGTTAATTGGACGCATAAAGCAATTTTCATTTGCAATAATATAATAGATTGAAGGCAATTTGTCAAATCTATTTTTTAATTGTTGAAATAACAGTGAGGTAACCATTAATAACATAAGGAACAACCTAGAGGTGACTAACCCAATAGCCACCACAACATAGCACGAATTACCCATTCGTACCACCCAAGTTCAAGTTTTAATGAAAAAGTTATAGTCTAACTCTTGCAAAACCTAACTAAACGTGTCCATAACCTAGGACGAGGTTATTCAAATAGAGCAAAACCCTGCAGGAGTGTACTAATGTACCCACACTTCAGACCGCCTTTTTTCCAAGCTATTAAGCACACTTCCTTTGGTATGCCGGCACGGCTAAGTCCTACGAGACATTTTCAATGGATTGTATTAATTAAAAGTCGCACATATGGGAGTTAACCCTTAGTGATCCGCCGGCGACGAAGATCACAAGGACCCATACGTTAAGTCGGAAACACCAGCCCAGCCAAAGCAACTGCGGGCGTTCCTGGGTATGGAGAACCTAACCGGAACCCATCCCTCTCATCCCAAAAACGAACATTTTTCTCTATCACTACCACCAGCGACTCATTAATTAACACCTCCCAAAGTACTAATTCAAGAGAGGTCTCATTTCCCTCTAGTGTGGTTAGCACGCAAAAATGTTTGGATAGTGTGACACAAGATGTTCGGTCCTTGTTGACTCGGGCACCATTCCAGTCACACCCAAAAGCACATCATCTTACCATTGTGCCCAAGTCTAAAATATTTTATTTTCAGTTTTAGTTTTCTCAATTAAACATAGCACAAAGTGCTGAACATAAAGTCATAATAAGTTTTTGTGTGATCAAGGTTATCGACTAAGTCGACAACCGCCCAATTCTACTGGTAGCTAAGCATGACTAAGCAACATTAACTCGTAAACTACTAAGTGACAAGAGATCATCCAACGAACCCTAAATCACAGCAAGATAATCTTAGGCTCAGTAGTAGAGAATGAACATTTGCCTACAGATTATGCATCTAAAGGATCAACTATTAATAATAGTTTAACAACAAAATAGTACATGCATACATAAACTTTGCAAACAAAATATTAGGCTTTGAAAATAATAAGAGCAATATGATCAAATGATGCTACATCCGCTTGCCTTCTTTGGTAGCTCTCTTCTTTGTAGAGGTTAGCTTTGGGTTTAACAAATTCTTCGAACCTATCGCAAGAATGCGAAAATCCAATAAGAACGAAGAACACCGAAAAAGACTCAAAAATCAAGGTCATCCCAAATTTATGAAATTTACACAGAAGGAAGATCATGATTTTAAATGAATTTAGCAACAAGAATCAATCAATTTGGACTAAGCATGCAAAAGTTATAGCATTAACAATTTCAATTTGTTGGATAATTCAAATTAAATTGTTTTCTCATTCTTATTCATGGCACAATTTTCAGAAAGTTGTTGAGCATGCTATTTTTATGGTGGGCGAGCATGCCACCTAAGAACAAAGAAAATTAGATTTACTTCATTTGGAGTTAAATTGAATTACTTATGATTTTTCTAAGTTGTGAAACTAGTGTATAACATTTTCAGAAGAAAAGACATAATGAAAACCTATTCTATGCTAAAGCATAATAACAGAGGAACCTAACACTTTTTAGTTTGCTCAATTTAGAGTTATAGAGAATTACTTATGTATTTTACAAATTTAAAGGAATTTCTAGAGCAACATTTAGTGTTGAGCAAAATAATATGACCTACAAGATTTTCTGGTACAGAACATGGTTTAAGCTCATTTTTAGATTAAATCTTAGTTTAAACCAGAGCCAACACAATTTGAATCACCATAAAAGAAGTTAAAATGAATTAATTATGTATTTTTGAAATTTAAGCAATTAACAGGTTGCAAATAAAAGCTTTCGGGCTTTCCAAAAAGAACTAACTCAACCGGAGAGGTCGGAACCGCTGCTCTGGAATCGCACGACTCAAACGCACGGGAGCACAGGACCCGCACACGCGCGCGCTGAGGAGGTCTTGACCAACAGATCTAGATTTGACGGTACAGATCTACAAGGGGAGGTCCTAAGGGGTAGGCCTAAGAGAGGAGGTCTCGGACAGCCAAGATCTACTAGAGGAGGTCCTAGACGGCCAAGATCTAGACTGGAGAGGTCCTAACAGCTAAGATCTCCACAGCGGAAGGTCTTGACGGTCAAGATCAAAACTAAAGGAGGTCCTGTCGACTAAGATCTCACAGGGGAGATCTTAACGGTCAAGATCTAACTGAGGGAGGTCCTAATGGTCGAGATCTAAATGGAGGGAGGTCATGACGGCTAAGATCTCACAGGGGGAGGTCTTAACGATCGAGATCTCCACGAGGAGGTCCTTAACGATAAGGTCTAAAAGAGAGGGGAGGTCTTGAACGACTCGGATCTCCATGGGGAGGTCCTTAACGGTCAAGATCTACCCGGGGGTTGGTCCTAGAGGTTCAGATCTGCGGGGAGGGAGATCCTGAGGTTTTCTTTACAAAAGACCAAATATGGTCTTTTGCAAAGAGGACCCCCAAGGGTGGTCCCGAGGGTGGTTTTTACAAAAATGACCACGGGTGTGGGCTTTTGCACGGGGTTGATCCTAACGGTCAAGTTTAAAACGCAAGGAGGTCTTTAACGGCCAAGACCTATGCTGGGAGAGGTCCTGACAACTAAGATCTTTACAGAGGGAGATCCGACGGTTAAGATCTAACCCAAAGAGGTCATGTACGGCTACGATCTAACCTAAGAAGTCCTGAAGGTTATCAAACTTACGACAACAGGACAAATACCGCGCTTTGCTCGCTGGCTCGCCGCCAGCGACTTTGGCCACGACGGCGCAAACCAACAGCGACAAAACGAGCGCAATATAATTGCGAACACGATAGGAGCACTTTCAACGGTGTCGCTGGCCTACAACGCCGGCGAGTCGGAAAGGGGCGGAGGTGCACGTATGGCTAGAAATGAAAATAGCGAAAGGCTTTGCCACAGCTCAAGGTAGCAGGTGCCTAAGCACTAAAGGACTATCGCGAAGGTACCTGGGCACAGAGGAGGTCGGAGGAGTTCTGGCAGCGGAGACCTGTGCCGGAGTTGAGGACGACAGCAAGGACAAGGAGCCCGGAGTCGAGGACGAGAGGGACCACCTACGGCTGCAACCGCGCCAACTCGAAATTGGGCAAACCCTGCGAAGGTGACCCAAAATGGAGTTAGGGGAAAGACTTGCGATGAATAGAGGTCCAAAAGGGAGCGAAATGTTGGGCAAAAGGACCACTGGAGCGCTGAAGTCGCCAATAGAGCTTCCACGGCCAATAATGGCGATTTGGGGACTCTGTGATTTTAGAAGCTCAAGTGAGTGGAAGAAGCAAAGATGGTGCTGGAAAACGAACAAGGAGGAGCTCGGGGCTATTTATAGCCGGTGAGCAACAGTCACCAACAGGAGAGGAGCTCCACGGTAAGCTAGGGTTGAGCTTGGCCATGCAAGGACTTGAAGCGATGAGAACAACTGAGAGGAGGACTTTGAGTGCGAAAAGGTCGACTGTAATTAATGTTAGGTCAAAGAGTTGTTGAGATGACGCATAGGACAAGACCTAGCACAACTGCTCTCTGCCATGCTCAGCCCTCCCACGCGCGTTGAGGAAGAAGATGACAAGGACCGGTCAAGGTCCCACAAGTCAGCGATACAACCCAAAGTGGTTCGAGTCGGAACTAGCGAGTGGGTTAGGCCCAGTCAAGAGATTGAGCCGGAGGTCTTGGCAGTTAGATCTGAGATGAACGGCTGAGATTGAAATAGGGTCTCGGGTGGTCTAAACGGCACCAGAGGTCCGGAGCGTTGGATCGAGATCCAACGGCACAACACACGCGCCCAAGTGACCGCACCCGGGTGCAGTTAAAGGTGGTCCAGCTCGACCATTGAGCCCGAGTCTGACTCAGACCTAGGGTTTAAATTTAAGGCTAAGACTTTGAGGAATTGTTTAAGATAGCAAACTAACTTCACAAATTCTGAAATTTTTATAATAGCTTGCTAACCCAAGGATTGACCTTGTATAAAATTTTCAAAGGTTTTTTTGCAGAGAATTTTCCTCCATAAATTCTACAAGGTTCTGAGCTAGGGTTTGACTCAAAGTCAAACTGGTTTGACTAACCTCTTAAAATATTCAAACAATTTCTAAAAATTCTGAAATTTTCCAGAGTAGTCACACAACAACTCTAGAACTTAGGAAAAATATTTACAAAGAATGATCATAATAATATCTAGAAAAGTTTTCAAATGGTCAAGACTTGGTCAAAAGAGGCTTGTGATTTTGAATTTCTATAATTCCATTTCAAGAATTCTTAGAACATTCAAACAACAACAAGATGTGAGAAAAGTTTTAATTTCTACATATTTTCTTACATTTGAAACACAAGCCAAGACTTGGGATGTTACAAACTCCTTCACCGCACCGCCCACGACTGTTGCCTCCAAGCCATCACAGTGCCTCTCCCACTCCACCAAGGCCACCCCCGTGATCCCTGTCGCCCGTCGGTGCTCACCGCACCACCTACTTTCCCCGTCGGTCACCGAAGCTCCGTCGACCTCCACCCCCTCTACTTCGGGAGAGCGCGCGGGCCTTTGGCCACGCGGCTCAAGCCGCTAGAGCTGGGCGTTTATGGGTCGGCGGTTTGGGCGTGGCGAGGATTTTTCGACCAAAATCGATTCATCGGTTTCTGGCCCTCCCGTAGGATGGCAAATCGGGCCCAAAATTATCGGCCCAGTTCGCATGTAAGTCGTCCGGTCGCAGCCCAGTAGCCCATTCGGCCTCCTGCCCTCCTCGCCAGATGCAGCCGAGCAGCCCTAGTCCTCAACTCCTCATTCCTCAACTCTATGCTTCGTTCCCCACCAGCGGCGCCGACAATTTTTTCTTTCCTTATCCCCAATCCTCATCCCTTCTCTTGGTGAGTTGCTTCGGTCCCCAATCCACCTCCTCGCTCTCGGGTGCTCCACGGCGCCTCCTCCGGCTCGGCTTGCCGGCGTGCCCCTGCGAGTCGGCGACCCATCCTAGGGTTCTTCTGCTCCTCGTCGAGGCCCAAGCTCCCAGCTCTTCCTCACTTTGCACTCGCGCGCATGGAGTCTGTGAGCGCGCAGGAGGAGCGGTGGCGGGCGCGGTGATGGTACTGTGGAAATGCTTGCTGTTGATTGATTCGAACTTGATTGATTAAAATGCTCTCCCCTGGAAATGCTGTTGACTGTTGAAATGCTCTCCCCTAGAACTTATCTCTGTTGATTGATTCGAACTTGAACTTGCTGCTGAGTATTTTGAGTGCTTGCTTGCTTCTTCCATTAAGGAATGTCGTATTGAGTCTCTATTTAGAAATTGTTGAAGATTTTCGACCAATTTCGGTTCATTTTTAGCCGAATTTTGTTTAAAATACAAAATTCAGTTTGAAATTTTCGGCTGAAATCAACCGAAAAAATCCGAAAATCGGTCAAATCGGATCTATCGGTACCCCCCGGTAAAAGAACTAAACCGATTACCAAAACCCTGGTCGTAGCCCATTCAAGTATTGGGTTCAGCCCAATACTGTTCACAACATGTGAACAGTAAACTCACTACTGCTCATAGACGGAATCACTGTTCGTTTCCCAGAAATTATTACTGTTCACCAGCTGAAAACCAAAGGTGATTACTGTTTATTTTTGCCAACAGTAAACCCTAGTTACTGTTCACTAAATGAGAACAGGAAATCATACTACTATTCACTAATCCATTTTGTAGATGAATAGTAAATTAGTACTATTCACTTTCTGACACCTCTTTTCGCCCTAAAACCCTAATTCGACAATATATACTCTTTCCACCCGTTTCGAGCCTGTAAATTCAAATCTCCACTATGTTCAATTCAATTAACACCAAATAAACACCTATCCTTCACACCACCTTCCTTTAAGTTTCTTTTTAATTTTATTTACTTGCATGTTGTTCCCAGCTCATTCCTTGTCAAGCCGGATTTTTTTTGGTTTATTTTATTTCCTCTCGCGCTAGGTCATGACTTTGACGACCAGAAGACGCCAGACAGGACCAGTATTTAGAAGATTTTGTGCAAGGAGGCAAGTCACATTCCTTGATCATTTTGAGCCTATAATTTGTATATTTATATTATTACTTTCATTACTGTATTGGTGCCAATTAATTTAAATATTCAAATAATACTTTTGAATACCATGATAAATAAATAAATCCTATTACTCCACAGACAAACCCACCTAGCACTTGTAGGTCATTTTCACCTTGACAAATATACATTTTAGGTAAGCCATATTCACCTTGACAAGTTCACATAAAATATTAACTATATAAGTAGCTTTGTCACACAAATGCATTTACAAATCCTGAAAAGCAGCATCGCCAATGGTTTTGGTGGAGAGTTGAGGGTTGTGTCCAGGAAGTTGGACAACCCAATAGACTCGTTAAAATGTGAGTCAAAGGTGAGGGTGGACAGCCACATGTTGGTGTTGGTCCATCGCCTCACTGTAAGACAGGTAAGGACAAGACCAACACAGAAATCGCTCAACCACAAGTGTGGTCATTACTCTCTGGCTTAGTACACTGCTCTTCTGGTTGAATATCTACGGGATGTCAACTGCTGCTTGTGTGATAGGGCAGACGCGAAATGGGGGTGAGTTAGGAGTGGACCGGTTAGGGCACTCGCGGAACTACACAACGGTATGGGCCCATCAGCATCGGGGTGGCTGGTGGTCTCCCGATGCTGTATGGATTAAGACCTACCGGGTAGAGACTAAAAAGGTTGAGCAATGAAAAGGCTTTGTTATCTCAGCTCAGTTGCACGCTAACGTGTTGTGTGTATATGTCTGACAGTATGAGTTTGAGATATCTTGTGGGTAAAGTTGGTGTAACATCCCAATTTTGGGCTTGTGTTTCAAATGTAAGAAAATGAGTAGAAATTAAAACTTTTTCTTACATCATGTATTTCCTATTTGTACTGAACAAGTGTTGTACAAGAAGTTATGGAAATACAAAGTCACAAGTCTTTTGATCCAAATCTCGATCCTTCAAAAACATTCTTGTAAAATCTTTCGATCATCCCCTGGAAATATTTTTCCTAAGTTCTTGGGATGGTAGGTGACCCCTCTGAAAAATTTCACAATTTTTAGAAATTGTTTGAATATTTTTGGAGGTCAGTCAAACCCAATTAATTTCTGGTCAAACTGTGGACCAGCACCTTGTAGAATTTTTGGAGGAAAACTTATAGCACAAAAACCTCTGAAAATTTTCCTCAAGGTCAATCACTCTGTCAGCAAGCTCCTGTAAAAATTTCAGAATTTTTGGAGTTATTTTGCTACCTCTAATAAATCCTCAAAAGCCTCTGTCTTTTTAAAACCTAAAACCTGGTTCACTGTTCCTTGGGTTCGAGTCGGACTCGGGCTCGAGCCACATGGCTCGGTCGAACCACCTAACTGCACCGGGTTCACCCATAGCGCGCGATTGATATCAGTCGTTGGATTTAAATCGCACGGCCCGCGTTCGCAGAAACATTCGGACCGCCATGAACATTCTGTCCATCTGAGCCGTTCGTTTTTTATCGGACCGCTCTGATTGCTTGGAGTGTTAGAAACCCTCAGTCGGATCCTTTTAATCGTGACCATTCATCTCGCATCCAACGGTCACGGCTTCTCTTTCTGTTCTTCTTCCTCCTCTGCTTCTCCGTGCGGCGCAGGCGAGCAATGGCAGAAAGAGAGAGAGTGAGTGCGGCTTCGTTGTGTCACTTCGAGCTTGCTCTCGTCAACGTCTCTCTGTGGGGCATTAAATGCGCCCTAGGCTTTCGGCTCCTCCATCCCGAGTCTCACTTTCCCCCATCATTTCTTGGTCCATGGCCGTAGCATGAACCGAGCCCACCATGGACTTATGTTCATGCTCGAAACCCTAATCCCTTCCCTATATATTACCCCCTCTAGGTCCTCCTCGTGTTCCTTTACACCGCACCTAGCTCCTCTCTGTGTTTGAGCTCAAAACCACTTCAAACCTTCAATCCACCATTGTTGACCCGAGCGCTCCAATGGCGATCTTGGTGTCCAGTGGTTCACCTTCAATCTTTCTTGAACCCTTTTGAGCTCCTCAACTTCCTTTATATTTCCCCTAACTTAATTTTGGGTTGTATTCACAGAAATCGCTCAATTTTAAGTTCGGAGATTTTCGGCAGATTTCACCCCTTTTCTTCTCCAACTCCGGTAAGTGGTTCTTTTTGCAATTACTTACTTGTGGAGCTTGTGGGAACCTTTTTGTAGCTATTTTGATCACCCATTGGTGTTCATCTTGTTCAGGTTGCCATTTTCTTCTTCATCTTCCTCGGCTCCGGTGGACTTCATCGTGTTCTAGTCTTCCCCGGCCATCTTCAAAGCTCATCTTGGCTGAGGTAGCTTCTTATTAGTCCCTAGAAGTGTTGGCACTCGCTTTCCTGGACTGCAGCGGAGCTTTTTGCTGTTTTCGTGTGTTGCCGAAATGGCCTCCTTTTGTGTTTTCCGGCTCGCCGGCGTTCTAGACCTCCACCGCCGGCGAGGTCATCACCATTAGGTCCGCATCACTATTGCGAACCCATTTTGGTAGTTGGTTGGCGCCGCCGCGGCCGGAGTCGCCGGCGACAAGCCGCTGTTCTCGCTCGGGGTTTTGCCGGGCGTATCCTTCCGTTTTCGTCAGATTATTAGGACACAGTTAATGCTTAATCATTGACAATCATTAGAAGTATTAATGGTGTCTTAATCTGGCCTAACGTCTCACTGACATGTGGGCCCAATCCCCTGTAATCCCCTCCGTTGGCGCTAATCGGTGCGGTTAGGACACCATTAATGCCTAATCATAGGTCAATTAAGTGTCGGCATTAATGGCTATCGGGAATATTCCCCTGTGCCACTGCCAGGTGGGCCCTCAGTCCCTAAGTCCACCTCTGTGTAAATCGTTGGACACGTTAATTACTAATCATCACTAATCATTGGTCATTAGTAATTAATTCGCTGTCCAAAAATATTCTTGTGTCTCGCTGCCATGTGGGCCCCGAGCCCTGTGCACGTGTGTTAAAGCTCGCGTGTGTGACTAACAGTCACTGACATGCGGCCCCACATGTCAGCGCTCCTTGTTGCACTTCGATCTTAGGCCACCGTCCATTTTGCGATCTGCGGCCCAGATCTGAGAAACATTCGGACCATCCGGTTCCCCTCTTCATTCTGGATCGTCCATCCCACGATCTGCGGTCGAGATCGTGTATGCAATCGGACCATCCGAAGGGAGGTGCGATCTCAGCCGTCCATCTTCAGATCTGTGGTCGTGGTTGGCCGAGGCAACCGCACCGTCCGGTTGCATCCTTCCTCGTGAGACGTTGGATCTTGATCCAACGGTGGGCTCCTTTTAGGGATCGCGCGCGTGCGCTGTTCTCGGCGCACGTGGGCCGTAGGATGTTAGATCGAGGGCTCTCGAGCTTCCACGTCGCTTATTTCCATTTGGGTTGGATTTCATTTCTGAAAGTATTTATTTATCAACTAAAAATTGTATCATAACTTTAGAAATTCATAACTAAATCATTTTAACTCCTTTTTAGATGTTTTCAACTGTAATAAATGTTTGTACCTCTGTAGTTTAATATAAAAATGTAATTGAGCATGTTCCTGTCACAGAAAGTTGTGTAACTCACATAACTTGATTTCTGCCAATTTTGAATATCCCAAAAATAGAATTAAACTTGTAAAATGCATATCTTTTTTTGTACAACTCCATAATGTGCAAAATCAATTTTGTTAAATTCCTCTTTTAGTGTACCTTAATATGAAATAGGTTTTGAGCATGTTTATGATTCTGGAAAATGTAATGTGCTAGGCTTACAACTTAGAAAAATCATAAGTAAATCATTATAGCTCCAAATTTTGTAAGCTCAACTTTACTGTTATTAGGATGTCATAATATACCTGCTATAAAAATTTCGGACCTTAGATCATTCTAGAAATTTTTGCCATGAACAGTAACCGTAATTAATTTAATTAGGATTTTTTTTCAGGCTGAGAGAACTTAGTTTAGCTATAACTTTTTCATGCTAAGTCCAAATGAAGTGATTCTTGTTTCTAAAATTGTGTAAAATCAACCTCTAGCTTATGTATAAATTTCATGGGATTTGGATATTCTTTGCTGTTGAGTTCCTTTTGGTGTTCTTCGTTCTTATCGGTTTGTATCGTCTTTTCGCGTTAGGTTCCGAAGAATTTATTGAACCTGAGCACTCCCCTCTGCAGCAAGACCAATCCCAGCAAGGCAAGCAGTTTGATCATGTTAATCCCAGTATTTTAAGTATTTATGTTGATTACAAATTATATGTATGCATTGCTACTTTGTGTTAATAGTTGACCTAGTAGATGCATTTCCTTAGGCAAATGATTATTCTCTACTACCATTGAGCCTAGGTTATTGCTGTGATTTAGAGTTCGTGGATGAGCTCTTGTCACTTAGTAGTTTGCGAATTAATTGCTTAGCCATGCTTAGCTTCCGGTAGAAATGGGCGGTTATCGACTTGTCGATAACCTTGATCTCATAAAATTTATTATGATTTATGATTTCAGCCTTGTGCCATGTCTACTTATGAAAACTAAAGCGAAAACAAAATGATTTAGACTTGGGCACAATGGTATGATTGGTGTGCTTTTGGGTGTGACTTGAATGGTGCCCGAGTCAACAAGGACCGAACATCTTATTACACTAAACCAAGCATTTTCGCGTGCTAACCACACTAGAGGGTATGGGACCTCTCTTGACTTAGTACTTTGACGTGTATTGGCTTTGGGTCGCAGGAGGTCGCAGGAGGGATGGTGTTGGGAGCATTGTAGTGTCCGAAAGGCTTCACCCGTGATGGCTGGTTGTCTTTCGGCTTGCAATGTAAGCGTATGGGTTTCTACCCATACGAGCGGCTCGTAGTTAATACACAATATTGGAAAACATCTCGTAGGACTTAGCCGTGCGTGCATACCTTCGAAGTGTGCTTTGTGGCTTAAAGGCGATCGAAGTGTGGGTACATTGGTACACCCCGCAGGTTAAAACTATTCGAATAGCCTCGTCTAGGTTATGGACACGTTTGGCAAGGTCTTTCAAGAGTTAGACTACAACCTTTTAATTAAAACTTGATGGGTGGTACGAATCGGGGATTCGTGCTATGTTGTGGTGGCTATTGGGATAGTCACTTCCAGGTGGTTACTTGTATGTATCTTTACTTGCTGTTATTTTGACAACAAAACAGATTTTGTAAACTTGCTTTTAAATGTATTACATTATTACAAATAAAGTTGACTTTGTGCAAAATGAGACATACAACCTCCACCTAAATAAGATTGCATGTAGTTTATGAATAGGTCTGCTATTCCACACGTCAGTCTTGCGAGTACACATGAGTTTATGAATAGGTCTGCTATTCCACACGTCAGTCTTGCGAGTACCATGTGTACTCAGTTGTCTTGCTTAAATGTATTTGTTGCAGAGGAAGAAAGTGAGCTTGAGGGGGCCTCACTTTTGTGAGCTGTGTTGTGGTAGCTTGCGGGGCGACTAGCTTGGCGGCTCGGTCGGTTGCCTTGTGGGTTGTGTGGCTAACCGGTCGACTTTTGTTCTAGCCATCTTATGGCACCTTTTGCTTCCGCTGTCATTCTTGTATATTGTTCTATTTGGCCAGTCGGCTCTTTTGTAATCACTTTACCTTTTCGTATGTCGTTGTTGATCTTAGTAATAATTGTTGTATGGAAATGATGTGTAATTTTGTGATGATGTGCATATGCTGCAATTCTGGGAAGCATATGTCCATCGAGGCTTAGAATGTTCAATTAGTAATGCTAGAACCATTTGGAGGTTAAGTGTTACTAGTTAAATATTCCGGGTCCTCACAGTTGGGCAACTCTACATAGTGTATATATTTAAAGGTATTCAAATATGTTGTACTTTCGGTTAATGAAGCTATATTAATGGGTGATTCTAGTACATGAGGCATAAGTAGAGATTTTTATATGTTAAGTTGGTTTTTGTAGCTATTAAGAAACCATTGATGTTATATTTATTATTATTTTAAATGGTAAATTATTTTAAATGCAAAATGCATCCACATGTGCCAGGTATGGTAAACCCTAACCATCAATTAAACTCCTTGCATTGCATGTAATTAATTTGGATTTCCAAGTGGCTTATTGAATACGATAGTAGTATTTATTCTTGCAATATCTGCAAATCATCTACAGAAGAAACATTGGAAAATACAGAGGATCCTAGTGAGCAGGATTTTAGTGGGCCCCCAGAAAGCAACGATTACTATTATTAGGTCTCGACGGTGCTCAAGCATACTTGTGGTTTGAAAGTTCTTTTGTCTTGTATTATATTAACTTTGGGTTTGGAAGCCCGTATCAGATTAAAACTGACTGTTAAGCCTTAATCTTATGTAACAAAAATCTGATTTTTGTTGTAATCGAAAGTTTGCTTAGAATACTATTTATTTCGCAACTGTACATCCTGAACGGCTACGAAGAGTTTAACCGTCCCGAAAAATTGGGCAATCACATCTAGGGATGAAAGTGGGACTGTTCGCGGCCAACCCGCTGAGGCCCGCATGAGCCATAAAACTTTTGCGGGCTAAGTTATGTGGGCCTATTGTGTGTGTGGGTTAAGTGGGTTGCCCGCCAAGCATGGACTAAGCTTCACCTCCGTCAGCGTCGCATGGACGTAGTCCATCTTCTTGACGCGTCGACGGTAGTAGTCGACGCCTGGCGCCGACATGAGCCGCAAGAGGAGGTCGCACCGGCCTTGCAGGTTCCTGATCTTGTGCAGCTTAGTGCGGCGCTCGGAGCGCTCGACGAACCCTACGGCTGCCACAAGCGGCGCTCGCAGCCAACGCGGACGAACTGCTTGGCCTCCCAGATGAAGCACAGAAATCGTAAAGACAAAATATGTAAGACCTATATGGAGAAGTCACTGATTACAATGCAGAATGGCAGTTTCAATGGTACTTGATGATAGAATCATTCGTGGAATTTCTCATTGCAGTAAAAGTATACTGATGATGGAAAGAATCCCAATTTTGGAAAAATAGCAGTTGGATTAATTGTTCGTGGCATTGTAGATTGTAATGTAATCGACATACTTTGATCGTTGCTGCTGGAGCAAGATGTCATCCTTGATCTGCTTTGAGAGTTGGACGACCTGCTTGTGCGTGACGAGCTCCTTGCTGACAGTGCCCCTGAGGTATGTTATTGTAATTTGGCAACACCATTCAGTTATTTCTTGTTTTGCAGTCCATGTTTACTTGTCATAGAAGTAGGAAGTCTTTTATTCAGCATTCAGTTTGTTTTTCAGTTCGGTAGCTGACAGAGTCGTGGAGCATGTGGGATGCTGCAAGTATTCTGGATCGTGGCTTGGTTCAGAGTGAGACTTGGGCCACCACCATCCTGTAACTAATCCATTGTTTGTTGCTATTAATAAGAGGAGAGATAACTGAAAAGCCGCAAGAAGTTGCACGACACAAATCGTGAGAATTCTGCTCTGTTGCTAAGTCTGTTTTTCGCTCTTACTGTTCATCGTCTGAAACTCTTCAGAGTTCAGAGAGAACTTTCAGAGAAAACTGCAGAGCAGTGCCGATTGTGCCTGACAAGGTAGATCCGGTTCCTGCTCTACAGCAGCTCGGGATTGATGGTGAAGTGCGCCGTGCCGTTCTTCGACCTCCCCCGCCGCCGGCCGCTCATCCTCCTCTGCCGCGCCGAGACGCCGGAGCACGTGACCATGACGGTAGCCTTGTCTTCCTCGTCCTCGACACCGTTGATGTCGTCCTCGTCGGCGCGATCGTCGTCGTTGAAGGGGAGCTCCAACTGCTTCTCGAGCATGGACCTCTGCAGGAGGACGATGGCCTCGAGGGAGGACTTGAGCTCGAACTGGACTTACGTTGTCGACTAGCCACGATGTCGTCAACTGATCCGCCGCCGGCTATGCGGGCTGCTGCGGGCTATGCGGGTGTCCACGTAAGTCAAAAGTTGGCCCACGGTGGCCACTTACAGTTTATTGCGGGGCGGATTTAGTGGGCTAGCGGACGTCCCGCGCCCACTTACATCCCTAATCACATCCCCTTCCTCCTCATCCTCTGTCTCACCGCCTCCGTAGATCCACTCAGTTCCACCGCCGCCGCCTCCCTTTTCCGCTCGACTGCCTCTACTGATGCTAGTGCAGTCGCCATCTTCGCCACCGCCAACGAGCTGCCAAATCCTACCTAGATCTAGTCAAATCCGAGGCCTGCGCGGTCCATCCCAGCTCTTCCGTGCTCCGTTCCTTCTCACTTCCTCTCACTCACCTTTTGTAAGCGCCGTCGCCTGAGAAGACCAACCACGGCGCCATGCGAATCAGGAAGGTCGGAAGGGGGTTAGCCGATTAGGGAGGATGGTGGGCAGCGGCGCCGTGCCGAGGCCCAATGTGCTAAGGCCCAGCCTGACTAAGGTCCCAAATCTTCCTCGGCATCCTATCCATATCGAGTCATCGAGCGACGGCCGACGGGGACCTTGCGCTGCGCTTGTGTGCTCGCCTCTCCTGCCCTAGCGGCGGAGGAGCGGGCGAGTGGGAGCGCGGCGGGGAGGCCGAGCCGGCGGACGTGCTGCTCCGAGGAACCGGCGGCGGTTGGGGAACCGGCGGCGGTTGGGGGCCCCTGGAGGCGACCAAGCTTGCGGCGGCGACGGTTGGGTGCTGCTGAGGAGCTGGAGGCGACGACCAAAGGGCAGAGGCTGAGGCACTGAGCGGTTTACTGATCTATCTCTGCATTCTGGTCTTGATCCCTTGTCTTCCTTGGTACGGTCCTGGCTAGGATGTTGAAATAAGGGAGAATATACGAGTGCAGTCATCAGTTGATTACATATTTAGCAATTGGTTAATTAGTTTCTGTCAAGTTCAGTTGATTAAGGTATCAAGCAATGGTAGCTCGTTCCTGTCAGGATTTAGCTGGTACATTGTATTTGTATGCATCTCAATGTTAAACTTCTGTTAATTTAGTTATGTCAGGATTGAAATTGCTGCTAACAGATAAGCAATTATTCTGAGAAAATGTTTACAGCACTAATATACTGCTATACTGTGTGCATCTTTAGCTAGTTTCTGCTTAGCCTTGTACAGGAAAGATTTATATTTAGTCAATTTTCGTGAGAGCATCTAGCTTGTTAGCTGCTATGTTTCAGCAGATGCTAAGTCTGAACATTTACAGATTCTGATGATGCCAAGATTGATATAGCTATAGTTCTGTCAGCAAGTGGATATGGAAGGTGCTGATTTTTTTTAATTGTAGTTCTTTTGATTCAACTATATAAATGAATGCCTCATCTCAGCATAGATCTTAACATCTGAAAAATCCTATGGTAGTTCAGAACATGTCATGTTCATGGTAGTACCTTATCAACATTCTTGAACTTTTTTACTTCCAAACTCTGCATTCCTTAGAACTTTATCCTTTGAGCTGAAACTCTCACTTCTGAGTTTCCTGATGGCATTCAGCTCGCACCCCGAACACACCGATCGACTGGCGAACACAGATGACATGTGATGTGGTGAGCAACTATCTTTGCCATCATATTCAGGATTAATCACAAGTTTTTTCTTGTAGCACAACAACAATCGTGTATGTCAGGAAATAGATAAAGCAATTTTTTCCAGCATACCTTCTTGGAGTAGACAAAGTAGAGTTAACAATTTTCTATAAGGTACTTCTGAAGTCAATCACATGATGCCACTTAGTCCAGTTACCTTTCTTTTTTTTGTAGCAGGTACTTCTGAAGTCAATCACAGGGCCAGCAGCATATTTAAGAGAGGCCATTCACGAGAGACCAATTTAACTTGTCGCCCAAAAGTGTAAGTCATTGCTACTTTTTGGCCAACATAAACAAAAGTTCTTGTATCGCTGGCTGCTCAACTTCGGGTGTATCTTACATTAAAACCTGTATAATCCTTATGGAGATGAATTTAGTTATGATTGAGATCGTACAGTTCTTAAATTTCTGTGATGTTTCAACTCAAGTACCCATCCAGTAGATCGTACAGTTCTTAAATTTCTGTGATGTTTCAGCTCAAGTACCCACCTAGTCATTGCTTTATCTCTGAATTTTTATACTGTGACATGATGTAATTTGCTAATTATAGAATTTGAAGCCAAAGTCGCCAACTTTTATACTGAGTATAGATAAGAAGTAAATTGAGAAGCAGGAAAAAAGTATTTACTTTGCCTTTACTTTTTAACATGGTCTGAACACATATTGCTCTAGTGCATCCCAGAAGTAAGATTTTTTGAACAGTTTGATCCATACTTGCTGTCCGCTTTCCCTGGCAGCTGTCTTAACAAATGTAGATTCTTTATGAGTTTGTAGATCAAATGAGATCTGTAGAATTTCTAGTGTCATCTGTATCTGAGAACAATCTAATACAATTTTCCTTGCAGATGAGCACTGGGAGCAACAAATGACAAATGGAAGGTTAGCTCGTGCACGTCGAAAATTCATGTACCCACTGCCCATGATCAACTTTGTAGATAAACTACCACTTCGTTGTTGAACTACTTCAAACTCTAGGATGTGTCATACTTATTGTGTGAAATTTGAACTTAGAACATGTTGGTGTTGAATCTCTATTTACTGGCTGTCCTTATCTTGTTGCTGCTGGATGTGAGTTCAATTGTAGCGGATGTTGTCAATTGCATGTAGTTGTGCTATATCAATGGTTTGTGGTTGTGTGATTGGTTTTTTGTGCGCAATTGTTGAAGTGGTAAATGTTATATTATATGGTTGTGGTTCTGCTGCATCAATGGATGTCTTTTGTCTGCAGTTTATGTTTGTATGGCTGCTGTATGTGCAGAATTGGCTGGAAATTAGCTGCTGGATAAAAGCAGGGAATTGACATTTCCCGAGTGCCAGGATAACACTCAGGGAAATAGTAAACACGTGGCAGCAAAGGATCCGTCCACAAAAGGTATTCGTGTGGTAGTTTCCGTGTGTGTTGACAGTTGGAGACCATTCCGTTACAGTTTGCAAAACGCGTTATCTACAAAGGTTCCTGTGTGTCTACGGTTTCCCGAGAGTTTTGTGAACACATGGGAACATGCATGTATACGTCGGGTTTCGGATATAACACACGGGGAAAAGAAATTTACCCGATTAAACGGGCCTTTTCCCGACGGCTGGCCCGTCGGGAACCTTCCCGAGTGTTTGTCGTATTTCCTTGTGTTCCCTCGGGAACTGAGCAGATCCTGGTAGCTAGTCCAGCATGCAGTACTAATTTATTGGGATCATCCGATTAACAACCAGCACTTGCCATCACCCATCAAGCTAGCACATGATATATATGACTTGTAATGTCACACTGCACACCTAGTGCAATCAAACGCTTGACTTAGGATACCCTGGCAACTAACCGCTAAATGATCAAAGACACAACTTAATAGCAGCGAGCAAGCATGCACATAGCAATCATGCCTCGCGTCTGTAAAGATCCATAACACTAGTTCTCATTAGACCCAGGGCCGGCACAACAAGCATGATTGGTGCCTGCTAATCCAGACATGTCGATTATCGCCAACAAATTAGGACCCAGCACGGTACACCAGGGAGGGACAACAGCCCGAGGTCTAGGATCAAAGGCCCATAAAAACAGTAGCAATCCATGCATATATATTGTGTTCAGTCCAAGAACAGACTGACCAGCACAAGGCTTAGGCCGTGGCCGGCTCCACCCTACAGTACACTGTACACGAAGCATGGATGCATACGCCAATGCATTACGCATTGATTTGTGCTGGTCCTGTGAAGATCAAATGATCAAGGTGCTTCATACGCATTAAGAATGCATGCGTCCGGCCGGCAAGTGCACGAGCAAAGCGAAGAGAGCTCACCAACCGAGCCACCCAAAGTCCATAAGCATGATTAGATTGCCGTCCAGTCTTTGGCTCCCCGCAACGTCCTTCATCATTCCATCCCCTACCCCTAGCTAGCTATCCTCTACTTATGCACACTTCAGACTCAACATTCCTTCCTCTCCCCACTTTGCTTCCCTTCTACTCCCCTCCTTCCGCATCTCTCTCTCTCTCTCTCTCTCTCTCTCTCTCCGTATAACACCCATGAGCTCCATTGACACATTTGGGGGCCTACTCTAATGAAGACACCCACCATTATCCATCTCCACGCATAACCACTTCCTCACTAACATGGCAAAGAAAAATCCATCACCACTAGCATTGCATTCCACACTACGTTTTCAACATCCAAGGTGGCCACCTTCCGAGTGCTCGAACCTATGGCCCACTTGTCACTCTATACAAGAAAAAATAGCGCGCCGTCATGTCGTCACTCGTCGCACGCTCGAAAGTGGAAAGGCAAATCGTTTGCACGCTCGAAAGTGGAAAGGCACGCGCCAAAAAGATGCACTGCAATCAAAGGATTTTATTTTTCCTAAATGGCACTATTTAAAGTGGTATTAGCAAAGATAACGCTCCCGCAATCGCAATTGCAAAAATTGTGCTCTCGTCCGGTCGGCCACAGGCCAACACGTGGCGGCCCGCGGCTCGTCCGTCCCATGGCTGGATGGACGAGGCGCCACGTGTCGGCCGCGGCTCGTCCGTACCGTGGCGAGACGGACGAGAGCGTCATTTTTACAATTGCGATTGCGAGGACATCATTTTTGCTAGGGAACGTCTATGCTTCAGGTGACTGAAATTTCTTTATCGATCAGTCACCTTTCTTAGCTGTAGATTTTGATTTAATGGATATCACGAGTTTCTGTGTTGAGACAAAAAAAAATCTAAACTAGATAAAAATAAATATAGGTGAACCCTACAAATACAAAAAAAAAAATTAAACTAAACAAAAGTAAATCTAGGTGAGCCCTACAACTACAAAAATAAATATAAAAATAAATAGAACTAAAAGTTACAGTAGAGTTGTGCTAAAATTGTATATCATTTGGTACTGCAATTTTAGGCTTAGTACTATGCAATTGTATGAGATTGATAGATAAGAAATTTTCAAACAGCTAAAAATTAGCAAACCTGTTTTTACTAATGCTGCTTCAAATAGTGCTATTTAGGGAAAAATTCCAATCGAAGAATGAAAAAACCAACGGTTTACATCACGTGCGGATCGGTAACGGCGTTTCCTAAAGAATAATAACCACCAGTTGCATGGGCCTGGATCTGAAGTCTGCACTGCCGATTTTCCCACATGACAAGGTGCCAACATATACACCCTGCACTGCAGTGTTGGGCTCCAAATTCTCTCTCGCGTACACACTGACACAAACACTAGGTAGCTCCCAACAAGACAAACAAAGCAAGAAGAAGGCAACCAAGAAGAGTATAGGCTAATGAGGAGACTTCCAACCACAATTCTCCTCCTACTGCTGCTCCTCGCATTGCCGCCGCCGGCCGCCGTGGCGCTCACGGCCGACGGCATCGCGCTGCTGGCGTTCAAGGCGGCGTTGACCGAGGACCCGTCGTCGGCGCTCTCGGCGTGGTCGGAGTCCGATGCCGACCCGTGCCGGTGGCCGGGCGTCACCTGCGCGAACGCCTCCTCGCCGGCCGGCGCACCGCCGCGCGTGGTCGGCGTGGCCGTGGCCGGGAAGAACATATCGGGGTACATTCCCTCGGAGCTCGGCTCGCTGCTCTTCCTCCGCCGGCTCAACCTCCACGGCAACCGCCTCACCGGCGGCATCCCCGCCGCGCTCTCGAACGCGTCCTCGCTCCACTCCATCTTCCTCTACGGCAACGCGCTCACCGGCAAGCTCCCGGTGGCGCTCTGCGACCTCCCGCGGCTGCAGAACCTCGACGTGTCCCGGAACTCCTCTCCGGGAGCTGTCACTCGACCTCCGCAACTGCCGGAGCTTGCAGCGGCTCATCCTCGCCAAGAACGCCTTCTCCGGAGAGGTGCCGGCCGGCATATGGCCGGAGATGGCCAACCTGCTGCAGCTCGATCTGTCCTCCAACAACTTCAACGGCTCAATCCCGCCGGACCTTGGCGAGCTCCCCAAGCTTGCCGGCACGCTCAACCTCTCGCACAACCGGTTCTCCGGCGTCGTGCCGCCGGAGCTCGGCCGTGTGCCGGCGACCGTCACACTCGATCTCCGCTTCAACAACCTCTCCGGCGCCATCCCGCAGACGGGCTCCCTCGCCAGCCAGGGCCCCACGGCCTTCCTTAACAACCCCGGCCTATGCGGCTTCCCGCTTCAGGTCCCCTGCCGCGCCGTCCCGCCGCCGACGCAGTCGCCGCCACCACCGAAAACCAGCATACCATCAGATTCCACCTCGCCGGTCCAGCACCATCCTATCAAAACGAGCCTGATAGCGCTCATCTCCGTCGCCGACGCCGCCGGCGTCGCGCTCGTAGGCATCATCCTCGTGTACATATACTGGAAGGTCAAGGACCGGAGGAAAGGCCGCCGCGGCCTTGCCATCGGACACGACGACGGCGACGACAACGACAGCAACACCGGACTCTGCCGCTGCCTGTGGGGACGCCGCGGCGGAGGAAGCGCCGACGACTCGGACGGGTCTTCTGACGACGAGGAAGGCAGAGACGGCAAGTACAGGGGCAGCGAGGGGGAGCTGGTGGCGATCGACCGCGGGTTCCGGGTGGAACTGGACGAGCTGCTGCGGTCGTCGGCGTACGTGCTGGGGAAGGGCGGGAAGGGGATCGTGTACAAGGTGGTGGTGGGCAACGGGTCGACGCCGGTGGCCGTGCGGCGGCTGGGCGGCGGCGGAGGCGGCGCGGACCGGTGCAAGGAGTTCGCGGCGGAGGCGCGGGCGGTGGGGCGGGCGCGGCACCCCAACGTGGTGCGGCTGCGCGCCTACTACTGGTCGCCCGACGAGAAGCTCGTCGTCACCGACTTCGTCGGCAACGGCAACCTCGCCACCGCGCTGCGCGGTAAGTTACCACTTACCACTACTTGTTGCTACGAATAACGCGTATCGCTTACTCCCACTGAGCTTACTAATATTAATTGTTTTTGTTACGATTAGATGTGTTGCGTTTTAGACTTTAGTTGACTGCTGTTTAGTGTTTGCGTGTTTGGAATTTTCTTATTTGGGGTGGTGTGGTATTTTCTCATTAGGGTATTCGATGTTGATTAGTTTGGTATTACCACGTAGCAACATATACCATACCTAAGGTTAAACACGATACATACGACTAAACAACCTCTGGTTGTCCATCCCGGAAAAAGAATGGCAGAGGACACAATCCTATACATATACCCAGCATAGTTACGGCATGATACATAGTTTGCTACGCCGCAAGTAATGATGCTTAGCAGTACGCCAATCGCCAATGCACTCGTGCTTGCCTTGGCGAGACGATTCGATTTCACAGAAATTGGGGGGCCAATGAACTGTTCATCGCTAGCAATAATTCTTTCCTCTCTGAATACTCCACGCTGCTGGTACTCTGACTGTACCGGTATCACAAGTCGTATACCTTGGGCGAAAGGAGGAGTAGAAGCCTGGTAGAGGGTACAGATGCAAGACCTCACATGAACGGATCGATCGAGAGTTAAAAACAGCGGCTTTCTTCCTTGTCTCGAACGGACTGGTCAGTCAGTTCGATCCCATCTCCAATCATGGGATGGAACTGTCAGAGGGAAATGCACCGACGGGCAAGTGAGAGCGCGAAAGCTTCCAAAGAGGGGCAAAAGAAAGGCACGCCGGCTTGTCTCCCTGGCTGGACCACATTCTGTGATGCCGGGATGGTCCCTGGTCTTGTGCTGCCTTGTCGTCTCTTTCGTGCTGCTGCCATTGTCTTGGGCAACGAAGGCAAAAGTAGTTCGCCAAAAACTTCTGGGCGAGATTCATCGGGTCAAACAGTTACTATGATCGAGTCAATTTCTTCCTCCCTTCTGGTGGACAGAAGCTTCAGATCGACGATTGATATGGTATAACATTGCTACGAGAATGCTCATGACGTGTGCTATAGCACGATGAAGATCCTCGAGTGTTCATTAGCATGGATCCGGATCGTTCTTTGTGTCTGAGAGAATCATAGTGTGAACAGCACGGGCGGTGAGTGAGCGGTGCTGGCGATGTCTGGTGGAAACAGCGAAATTTTTACTGTAGTGGACCGTCCAGACCTTTGCTTTTCGATCAAAAATGGTAAAGATCGAACTTCAATCGTGATATTGTAGATCGTGCACTGAACCATTTCCCTGTAGTATTGCTCTCCGATCTGATGAAAGTAGGAGACTTGTGTTGTACCATATAAAATCATTGTTTCCTGCAGAGGCTGGAACAGGGGAACCAAAAGGACCTTTTTAGGCCTGAAACCTTTGTCCCTGTCATGGCCTAACAGCATGATCTTCTGGGGCTAATATAAACCCTGAAAGTTGTCCATGAGAGCCAAAAGCGAAGACAAAAGCGAAAACATTATTGACAATTTAGAGTCACGCCTTGGTGATGCGCATGATCAACGCTTTTCTATGTGATTAATGATGGATGTAGTACCGGTTGTTGTTGACGGCTTCTGTCGCTTTAGGCTTAGTAAGACAAAGGTTGACAACTTTGTATGCTGAGAGAGAGAGAAAAAACAAGAATTTTTTTGGGAGATACCTAGTGGAGAGGCTATATTTAGTGTGTGCAACAATGGTTTGTCTGGTTTTTCTAGTTATTTAACTAGCCGAGACCAATGGTTGGATCTCTAATTTCACCAAATTTATTTACATTATGTGATGTTTGTGTCTTCGTTATGAAAATATTTCCTATGAACCAAATATCTTTTGTACTTTGTACCAGAACTAACCCAAAATCGCGAGAATTGAGATGCCAACTGCCGTCTATTACGATACAGGAGTAATTGTATATCTGTTTGGGAGGGATTAGCTTCTTATGAAAAAAAAATTCTTACCATGTGAGCCAGGGCACACAAACTCCATGTTCTCAATACCAATGGGGACAGCTTGCTTAAAAATTACTCTACCATTCTCCTATTTAGGAAGACTCAACCCCTTTGCAGCTCCCACATTAAATTTTGTTTTCTACTATCAGTAACACTTGTTCTGAACATACACCTCACAAAAATAAACCATTGCCAAGTGAACAACAAATCAGAAACAGTATGGAGAATCAATGCTCACCACGCAAGTCCCTCCGAGGCATCCTGAATCCAAGATGCATATGCAGCAGTGCTCATGAACAGCGGCAAAGCAGACAGGCAGGGCAGGCAGGGGTTGCTTGTGCCTGCGGGAAGCATCAAGCTAGATGTGCACTGCACTGCATTGCATCGCTGCATCATGTGCCCGGTGAAATGCATGACTCTGATCTGCTGCTACGGACACATTACAGTGCTAGTTAAATGCCTTTTAATCATGGGTACTATCTACTACTGGTAGCACATAGTATGACCTATGCTCCTTAACGTGCACATGAATCCATCGGATCGTATTGCTAGCTGCTTTCGGGCTAGCACATGCATGCGTCGCTGCAATTGCCCTTGGGTGACCATGTGGCTTTTATTGATTCTTATTTGATGTTCTATTTGTTTTTGGTTTTAATCTCAGTTGCTGATACTGTATCCCAAAATCATGTTCCCAAGGTGAAGCCTAAACGTTAGGTGGAGCATATTCTTCCACGGAAATATGAGGGGTTAAGATGCGCCAATATGTGTAGGAAGCCACTAGTGAGAGGAAAAAAAAATTATCCTTGATGAGAGGGGGCGAGAGGTAGAGGAATATGGGTTGGAATAGATCTTGCAATTGATGGCGACAAGTAGAGGAATATGGGTTGGAATAGATCTTGCAATTGATGGCGACAAGGATTTTCAATTAGGAGGATAAACATGGCTATTGTATTTAACGCGAGAGCCTTAACCATGAAAATGTGCTCTTAAATATCTAAATTTAGCTAGGACGGTGCACTCCCCCGTTGTCATGCTGGATCGACTCGACTTGCGATATACCGTAAACCAAAATTTCCAATGCGCATTTTTTATGAATTTCCTGCCCTCTTTACGAATTTTGCATGTTTTGATTCCAAATAGCTTCACAAAATCAGCACAAAAAATTACTCCGAAAAACTCGCCTGCAAATTGATTACTGACTCGTTGCTGCGTTGACATTGAAGGTCGCCCCGGTCAACCCGTCCTGTCGTGGCCAACGCGGCTGAAGATCACCAAGGCGCGGCGCGCGGGCTGGCGTATCTCCACGAGTGCAGCCCCCGGCGGTTCGTCCACGGCGAGGTCAAGCCCTCTAACATCCTCGTCGACGCCGACTTCACCCCCCGCGTCGCCGACTTCGGACTCACCCGTCTCCTCGCCGTCGCCGGTTGCACCTCCGACGCCACCCTCTACCCTCCTCCGCCACCGCCCTCGGCGGGCGGCGGCCTCCTCGGGGGCGCCATCCCCTACGCCAAGCCGGCGGCGGCGCCGGTGCCGGACCGCGGCGGCGGGTACCGCGCCCCGGAGGCGCGCGCGCCGGGTGCGCAGCCGGCGCAGAAGTGGGACGTGTTCTCCTTCGGCGTGGTCCTGCTGGAGATGCTGACGGGGCGGGGGCCGGCCGACCACGCGTCGCCGTCGACGTCGGCGTCGTTCTCGGCGCCGTCGACGACGACGGACAGGTCCGGGAGCGGGGAGCACGGAGCCGTGCCGGAGGTGGTGCGGTGGGTGCGGCGCGGGTTCCAGGAGGACGCGCGGCCGGTGGCGGAGATGGTGGATCCGGCGCTGCTGCGGAAGCGCCACCGCTGCCCAAGAAGGAGGTGGTGGCGGCGTTCCACGTCGCGCTGGCGTGCACCGAGGCAGACCCCGACCTCCGGCCGAGGATGAAGGCCGTCGCCGACAGCCTCGACAAGATCGGGTCGTGAGATCGAGATTAATTAATTCACACTGGCCAGGAGTGAAAATCTTCTGCTTTCTTGAGGCGATCACAATCTCGTCAGAGAAATCTCTCTCTCTCTCTCTCTCTCTCTCTCTCTCTCTCTCTGTTCTGTTGTTCAGTTCCTTTTTTTTCATTTGCTTTCTTGTGTAATTGGGGGTTTTTGTATCTGTTGGCTATTTTCTGAATGCAATTAATGATTTTTGTAATGATATAGCGATATATATACAAGGGCATTTTCTTTTTCATCTTCAGTTGATATAGGGTGTGTTTGGCATGGCTCCACTCTAAAACTCTAGGGGGGAGTTGCCCAAAACCAGCCAAACACCAAAACTCCATAAATTGATGGAGCAGCTGCTCTTCGTGGAGTTGGTAGAGCTCTAGTTCATTTTGGTGGAGCACCTCTTTTCCCACTCCAGGAATCCTCGAAATGAATCTAGACACGGAGTTTCAAGGTAATTACCCACCTTTGCCACTGGTTATAGAGAAAAAAATGTTTCGAATTCTGGAGTGACTGCTCCCTGGAGTTTTGGAGTGGAGCTGCTCTGCTGTGGAGCAGAGCCATACCAAACACGCCCATAATCAAGGTGTTTCTTGTGAAGTTCTACTGTTGTGCTGTTTTCGTTAATTAAGTACAACGCAAAATGTAAAGTTGGAATATGGAATCACGTCTGTGTGATCATATACAGTGCGGAGCCAAGATTGTGTAGGAGCTAGGCGAACGGAGTACCTAACACCAAAGTTGCCAATTATTTTCTGGAGGTTATTCCTCTTGGTATGGGATGCGCCGATATCAGTCCATTCCGATATACCGTTTCGGTTTCTAATATAATAATATATATTTATTCATATATAATAATATATGTATGTATGTGTGTGCGTGTAATTATATGTACATATAATTTCACTTGGAATCTCACTTCAAATACATAACCATAGAATAAAAATAACACATAGTTCAATGAGTTCATAAACACAAAGGTCGTTCGTAGTTAAAATAATATAACACGAGTTCATAACTCCATACATTGTACCATAGTCTAGCGTACTATCCGCCGCATCTTGGACATACTCAGAGGGATCTTGATCTGCTGGAGGCTCAAACAAATGGCCATCTTCTGTTTCTTCACATATTGGTTGCACTATTAGTGTTGGTGCAACATCAGGATCAGCTATACTAGCCAATTCTTCTTCTTCTGAAACAGCCATTGTAGCAAATGGTGCATCGATGCTCTCCCAATTGAAGTCATCACCATCAAGAAGAGCAGCATGCAATGGACTATGAAGTTGCTTGTCCCACCTAGCATCAATTACTCTAATATATTGTCCATACAAACATAATTTGTTTCTCAATCTTTTCTTAATACATTCTTTTGCTTTGTCCATTGCCTCATACAAATATCCCATTGAAGGTTTTTCATCACTATCAACCAACCGGAAGACACGCACCAATGGTTCGGTAACCATTACTATATGTTGGCATTGGTCCCAAAATTCAGCATCTTCCAACACAATGGAAGCAATTTCCTTTCCTGCATTACTTTTGACATGATTTGATCCCACACATTTATCACAAGTAAACATTTGGTGCAGCTCTTTCTTAAATTAAATTTAAGTAAACATTGCAGACTCAAGAAATGTGTAGCAAATCTAGTAACGGCAGGACGACATAACTCTCTACCATTTGTGAATTCTTGCCTCATCAGTGACAGCACCCCAAGAATGATTATAAATCAACTTTGTAATCTTTCTTGCTTTCTTTATGGTTTCATCAATGATAGGAAAATGCCTTGGATCAGACAAATTCTCTAGCATTAGATCAATGCAATGTGCTGCACAAGGAGACCAAAAGAAAGTACCATACCTATGTTGTAATGCTTGCCCAGCAGCTTTGTAGCTTGCATCATTATCACTGACAAATTGAACAACATTTTCTGGCCCTACTTCTTTTACTACCTCATCAAAGAGCTCAAGCAATGTCTCTTTATCCTTACAAAGTCCTGATGTATCAATAGACTTGAGAAACATAGTTACTCTTGGAGAATAGTGCATGTCATGTACCGTTTTGGGTGCGGTATGGCATGTTCCAACGATGCACGGAATGGAATTGATCATTTTGCCTAACACTGTTGAGTCGGAGCAGGGGTGGAGGCAGTGTTGAGGCTACTTGGGGCTTCGGCTCCACCTCCGGTCGCTGGACCCCAAATACCCCTAGGCACCAGCACTTGAGTTTTGGGCGTGTAGATGGCACAGGACTGGTACAAAATCGAGCAGCCCAGTGTCTGCAGGAAGAAGAAGGAGAAGTGTGGATAGTCGATTATTTATTGGTAAGCTGCTGTTTTGTTGTTTGTTGGATGCTCAATCAGTATGTCTCCTACACTATTGGCTGCTCACTGTTGCATAGTGTGAACCCTGGACGCATAATACTTGGCGTTGGAGGGTGTGGTGACTCGACAATCGGCACTCCACACTCAGCAGTCAGCCAGGTAAGGCGATTTCTATTTTTTGTCATTTGTAATTTGTAAGTGTGTCACTAGATAAATATTTGATATACTTGTTATATATCTCCACCGCCGATCACATAATTTTCACTTGGTATGTTGCCTTGCTTGTTCTCCAATTGCACCGGTAACCTATTTTCTTGCACGCTATAACAATCTTCGAACAGAAGTGAGAATGGACGATCTGCACAAATGTAAAGTGAGAGCCTTCTTGACGGTAGGGCTGAAAAAATAGCTCGAGACTTGCAAGCTAGCTCGGCTCGAACCAGACTTGAGCCGGCTTGGCTCGGGCTCGTAAAATTTCAAGCCAAGCCAAGGCCAACTTTTGGCTCATAAGACTTCGAGCCGAGCTCGGCCGGCTCGTGTGCCAAGCGAGCAGGCGACCCGACCACGCATGAAGCGGAAGCCGGTCGGCGACCCATTGCCAATTCCCCATCCCATATTCCCATGTCCCTAATTCTCCACCCCATGTCATCCCCATCCATCCCTCCGGTCCCCAATTCCCGCCCCATCCACCGATCCCCAATCCCCACCCGCCACCCATCCAATCCATCCGTCTGGCGAACCCCTTCCTCTCTTGCCCGTCTGCCCTTGGCTCGCCATCCATCGCGCGCCGTCCTCCCCAGGCCCGGTGGCCTTGGCCGTGTCCTACCTCGTGCTCCCACACTCCCCTTGCTCCATCTACTGCCTCGTCCTCCTCACCGGCCCCTTGCTCCATCCGTCGCTGCCTCCTCCTCAGTCCTCACCCGCCACCTGCTCCATCCACCGCCCCATCCTCCTCAGCGACCCCTTGCTCCATCCGCCGCCCGTCCTCCTCACGGCCTTGCTCCATCCACCGCCTCCCCCTCACACCGCTTCTGCTCCATCTACCGCCTCGTCCTCCTCACTGACTCCTTGCTCCATCCGCTGACTCCTCTATAATATCCCAATTTTGGACTTGTGTTTCAAATGTAAGAAAATGAGTAGAAATTAAAACTTTTTCTTACATCATGTATTTCCTGTATGTTCTAAACAATTCCTGTACAAGAATTATGGAAATACAAAGTCACAAGTCTTTTGATCCAAAACCTTGTCTTCCAAAAACAATCTGGTTAAATCTTGTGATCATCCTTTGGAAATATTTTTTCATGTTCTAGGGATGGTATGTGATCCCTCTGAAAAATTTCATAATTTTTAGAAATTGTTTGAATATTTTTAGATGGCAGTCAAACATGTTTGACTTTCAGTCAAAACCCTATTCCAGAACCTTGTAGAATTTTTGGGGGAAAATACACTGCATAAAAACCTCTGAAAATTATATACAAGGTTAATGTCTAAGTTAGCAAGCTCCTCTAAAAAAATTTAGAATTTTTGGAGTTATTTTGCTATCCCTAAAAATTCCTCAAAGTCTCGGCTCAAATTAAAACCCAAAACGAGTTTCACTTTGTTCCTCGGTGCGGACCGGTCTCGGGCTCGAGCCACTTGACTTGGCTCGATCAACTAAGCGCACGGTCCGAACTTACAACGTGCTTTCGATCTCACCATCGATTTATCGCGCTACGGCTCGTTCGCGTGAGCGTTCGGACCTCGCGATCGCGCCAACTCATTTGAACCATTGAATCAAGATCGGCCGTCCGGATGAATTGGGCTGTTTGGGTCACCGGTTGTCACCTTCAATCGTGACCGTCCATTGTAGATCCAACGGCTCACGATCACCTAATGTTTTGGTCTTCTTCTTCCTCGCGCCATGCGTTCGGCGATGGCGATGACCTAGTCTTTTCCAACGTTAGTCCTCGTCTCTCGGTCGGGGCAATTATTGACTCTCGATGTCCGCCCACGATCGTGCTCCTCACCGCCCATCATTCTGTCGGTCCTTGGTGTACCTTGGTGAGCTCGTCGTATCTCACCGCGAGGGCCCCCCTTTTTTCCTTGTGTCGTGTTCATTAGCTTCAAAAAGCCTCCGAGCTCCTCCTTTGAACCTCTCCCACTCCCCCAGCTCACTCCCGGTGTGTTGAGCTCAAAAACCACTGTAATTCCCAAATCGCCATTGTTGACCCGTGGAGCTTTGTTGGTGGCTTGGGTGCTCTAGTGGTTCATCTTCAATTCTTCTTGTACCCTTTTGAGCTCCTTAATCTCCTATGCATTTCTCCTAAGTCAATTTTGGATTTCATTCATAGGATTTGTCAAATTTGGGGTTTGTTCAAATTCGGCCAAAATCATCCATTTTCTTCTCCAGCTCCGGTGAGTGCTTTATTTCTCAATTATTTTCTCATGAAGCTTCTATGAGCTATAATGAAGCTATTTTGACCACCAGTGGTGTTCAATTTGGCTCATATTTCTATTTTCACTTCATCTTCTTCAACTCCGGTGGCCTTCTCTGCTGTCCAAGCTCCTCCGGCCATCTTTGAAGCTTAACTTGCTTAAGGTAGCTTCTTATTAGTCCTTAGATGCTGTGGCACCCACTTCTTTGGACTGCTGCGGAGCTTTTGAGCTATTTTCGTTTTTCGGCCTTAGAGTCACCGTGCCCTTTTTCCGGCTAGTCGACGTTCTAGGCGTTCTGCGTGGCGAGGTCATCACCATCGGGTCCGCAAGGTTATTGCGAACCCATTTTAGCCTTTAGGTCACGCCGCCGTGGCCGGAGCCGCCGGCGGCAAGCCTTCTTTTGCTCTCGGGTTTTTTTTTGCCGGACGAAGTCGTCATCGGGAGTTGTCGATAAGACATCATTAATGCTAATCACGATTTAATCATTGCTAATCATTGGTTTAGTATTTAATGCTGTCTTAAGCCGTTGTTTCGTGTCACTAACGGGTGGGCCCGCGCCTTTTAAATCACCCCCGGGCGCGAGCGCACAGTTTTGTTGTCATTAAGACATCATAAATGCTAATCATCAAATTAATCATTGATTAGTAATTAATGTGTCCTAAAGCGCCCATCGTGCCACTAACGGTGGGTCCAACCACTTAAAGCCCCGTCGATACAATGCAAACGCCGTTCGGACATCATTAGTGTTAATCATTGCTAATTATTGTTTAGCAATTAATGGTTGTCTTAAAGCGGCTATCGTCCAACGCCATGTGGCCCCATGCAATTAAACCTCCCGCGCACTTAAAATCCACATGTGTTATTCACGAGCATCTTGGACCGTCGATTTCAAGATCTCGGCCGGATCTTCACGGGACTTCGGGTCCCGAACGTCCCAAATCGCGTGGCCGTCCATCTCTAGATCTGCGGCTCGGATCGAGGGGCCGTTCGGACCACCCAAGCTCCCAATCGCGCGGGCCGTCCATCTCGCGATGGCGGTGGGATTGAGTGGGCCATTCGGGTCACCGGTCTTGCCGCGCTGAGCCGTCCATCTCAAGATCTGGGGTTGAGGTTGATCGGGCATCCGCGTGGCGAACGACCCAATCCTCGTGAGCGGTTGGATTTAGATCCAACGGTGAGCTCCTTTTGATCGCGCGTGTGCACTATTCTCCGTGCGCGTGGGCCGTTAGATTTCGCATCAAGGGCCCACGTTCGTCCACGTCGCTTTATTTTTGATAAGGTTGATTATAATTCGGTAAGCCTTTATTTATTAACTAAAAATTATATTAAACTTTGAAAACTCATATCTAATTCGTTTTAAAACCTTTTTAGATGATTCCAGCTGGAATAAATTCATGTTTAAATAGAGTTTAATCTAAAAATTCTTCTAGACATGTGTAACAGAAAGTTTTATAAACAATATTAACTTGATTTCAGCCATTTTAGAATATTCCAGAAATTGAAGTAAACTTTGTAAAATGCATATCTTTTTCTGTATAACTCCAAAATGTGCAAACTCAATCTTGTTAAATTCCTCTGTTAGAAAACTTTAATATGAAATAGGTTTTGATCATGATTTCATTTATGTAAAGTAACATGTGCTAGGTTTACAACTTAGAAAAATCATAAGTAAATCATTATAACTCCAAATTTGGTAAACTCAACTTTGCTGACCTTAGGATGTCATAACCTGCCTACCATAAAAATTTCAGATTTTAGATCATTCCAAAAATTTATGCCATGAACAGTACCAGTAATTAATTTAGTTGAATTAACAGGCTAAGAGAAATGGTTTTAGCTATAACTTTTTCATACTTAATCCAAATGACTTGATTCTTGTTCCTAAAATTATCTAAAATCATACCCTTACTGTTGTATAAATTTCATAAGTTTTGGGTAACTTTTGATGTTGAATTTTATTTGGTGTTCTTCGTTCTTATTGGTTTTATCGTCTTTTCGCGTTAGGTTCCGAAGATAATATTGATCTTGAATCTGATCCACAGCAGCCAGACTCTGCCCTCCAGCAAGGCAAGCAGATGTAGCATCATTTGATCATGTTGTTCCTATTATTTTCAAATTCTAATATGTTGATTGCAAATTCTACGTATACATTGCTATCTTGTTTTAAACTATTGTCGATTAGTTGGCACGATAGATGCATAATCAGTAGAAAAATGTTTACCCTCTACTCACGAGCCTAGGTCTATTTTGCTATGATTTTGGGTTCGTTGGATGAACCCTTGTCACTTAGTAGTTTACGAGTTGATGTGCTTAGCCATGCTTAGCTATCGGTAGATATGGGTCGGTTATCGACTTGTCGATAACCTTGATCACACAAACTTATTATAACTTTATGTTTTAGCCTTTGTGCTATGTTTAATTGTGAAAACTAAAAGCGAAAGCAAAACAATTTGGACTTGGGCATAATGGTAAGATGGTGTGCTTTTGGGTGTGAATGGTTGGTGCAGAGTCAACAAGGACCAGAACATCTTATTACACTAAACCAAGTATTTTTGCGTGCTAACCACATTGGAGGGTATGGGACCTCTCTTGACTTAGTACTTTGGCGTGTGTTAGCTACAGTCGCAGTGGGCGTGTGTGTGTTGTGTTGTGGAAAAATGAGGTGGTTTATGTGTGGGAGCATTGTAGTTGTCCGAAAGCTTTACCTATAGGGTAGTTGACTTTTGGCTTTACAATGTAGCGTATGGGCTTCGGTCTATCCGAGCGGCTCGTGGTTGATACACAATATTGGAAATGTCTCGTAGAACTTAGCCGTGTCAGCATACCTTCGGAAGTGTGCTTCATCTAATGGCAAAAAGGCGGTCTGAAATGTGGGTACATTGGTACACCCCTGCAGGGTTAAAACTATTCGAATAGCCTCGTCCTAGGTTATAGACACGCTTGGGAAAGTCTTTCAAGAGTTAGACTACAACATTTTAAACTAAAACTTGATGGGTGGTACGAATCAGGGATTCGTGCTATGTTGTGGTGGCTATTGGGTTAGTCACCTCTAGGTGGTTACTTGTATTTATTGTTACTCATTGTTATTTCAATGCTGCAAACAGGCTTTACAAATTGCCTTCAATCTATTATTATATTGCAAATGAAAATTGCTTTATGCATCCAAATAACCATATAACCATATCCTTTGAATTCAGCTCACATGTAGCTATGTATAGGCTTGTTACTCGTAAGTCTTGCTAGTACATTATTGTACTCACCTACATTGCTTGTTGTGTGCAGAGGAAGTAGGTGAGCCCAAAGGGCCTCACTTTTGTGAATTGTCTTTGTGGCGGTGTGCAGGACGACTAGCTTAGCGGCGGTCGGTTGCTACAATGGTTATGGCTAACCGGTCGTATTTTGGTTTAAGCCATTTTATGGCATATTTTGCTTCCTCTGTTATTTAATACTTATGTCATTTGGTCGGTTGGCTGTCTTGTAATAACTTTATATTATGTATGTCTTTTGGTAGACTTGTTATAATATAATGTATGGAGTTGATGTATGATTTTGTAACGGGGTGTGTATACTGCATTTCTAGGAAGTATACATATCTCGAGGCTTGGTTTATTTGATTTGTGATGCTAGGGTCAATGGAAGGCTAAGCATTACAAGTTGAATAAACCGGGGCCTCACAAAGTTGGTATCAGAGCCATACTGACCGTAGAAACCCCTAGCTTGGTCGTCTTTAGGATATTTTGAAAACTTAGTTTCTAAATATCGGCGGGCTGGTCAAGAGGGGTAGCCTCATCAGCCGCATCGGCGAGCAGAAGGCGACGGAGTTGGAAGCTTCCTCGGTGTGGAATGTTTGTTGTATATGTTCTTAAGATGGTTGGCTGATATATTCTTGAGATGTATATGTTCTATATGTTCTTGAGATGGTTGAATGGTAGGTTTATGATGGAACACAACTTCATACTTCACTAGGTTTGTTGTATAACTTGTATATGTTCTTGAGATGGTTGACAGTTCATTCTTTGGAGTGGCCTGGGTGGTTTATGGCTCGAGAGCCAGCTCGAGCTTCTTTTCGAGCCGAGCCAACCTTCCACTCGTTTTCCAAATGAATTGGGCTAAAGTTGAACCGAACTTAGCGAGCTTAGCTCGAGCCGAATCGGCTCGTTTGCAGATTCCAGTCCTACTTGACAGACATGTAAAGTGAAGTTCCATTAGGCACAAATGCCTTAGATTTGCATTAAGCAAAGTTCGGCCCATGCCTCCAGTGTAACATCCCAATTTTCAGAGTTTAAAAAATCTTTTAATAGTTAGTAGGGAGAAAATTCACCATTTGGTTTTATTTGAATTTAAATTCAAAAGCTTAATATTGGACTTTACATCAAAAACATTTAATGTGAATAATCCCAACATGAACATTAGCCAAAACTATTTTATTTGAGTTCTATGTGCTCGAGATATATTTTCAAGATTTTTCTAGAATTTTTACGAGTTCATTTGCTATTTTCTATAGCTTATTTGAATTTACTCGTATTTTCTAAATTAGAAAAGCTATTATAAATCTCGAGATAATTCCTTGGGCCTAAACCCATTCCTATTCCTAAACTCCGCCCATTTTCCCGCGCCACCCGACTCCGTCTTGCGCGCCACCTCAGATTGACATGCGGGCCGCATGTCGGCCTCGCCGCCTCTTCTCTTTCCTTTCGCGCTCGCTCGTTCTCCACCGTTCGATCGAGGATGGGCGATTGGATGCGCACGATTGATTCGGCTGTCCGGATGTTCCATCGATTTTGGGCCGTGCGATCTAGGATGAGCAGTCGAATCGGAGTTTGTTTCGCGGCCGCCGCGTTTCGCGCGCCGAGTCCGAGCCCTAGCGGCGCGTGTGGTCCCGGCTGCCACGTCGCCGTTCCCGAATCCGTTAGGGATCGATCTCCGCCGCCCGCTGCCGTTTGGGCGTTCGTGCCCTGGACTCTCCCAGGCCCCCGGGTATAAAAGGGGAGGTAGCCCTCGGTCTCCGCATCCCAACCCTAGCCGCCTTCGCCCTCGCGCTGAACCCTAGCCGCCGCAGAAGCTCGAAGATCAATCTGCGCCGCCTCCAACTCCGACGAGCTCGTCGCGCGTCGATGTCGCTGGCGTCGTGGTCTACACCGTCGGCATCGCACGGAGCAGTACTACCTCGTGGTCGCCTTCGTGTCGCCGGAGCGTCGCCGTAGCCCCGATTCCGTCGAGCCCGTGAGCTCTCCGTCGCTCATCGCTCGCCGCCGGCCACCCTCGTCGTCCCCGTGCACCAGTGAGCACTCCATCTGGATCGCCGGAGTTCCCTCTTCACGCCTGTACCATCCACCGCCGGCGAAGCCCCGCCGTTCGCCGGAACCCTCGGTTCCCGAGCGCCGCCGCTCCTGTTGTCGTCCACGTCACCGCCACCTCGCCGCCATGTCAGCATCGCCGCCTACGTGTCGCGTGCGTGGCGCCCAGTCATCGTCCACGTGCACGCGTGCGTGGGCAGTCCACCGGGTCCAGATCCAGCAGGCTCGGTAGACTTAGTCTACCGTGAGCCATCTCACTGACATGTGGGTCCCACATGTCAGGTTTTTCTTTTTATTTCTTTTATTCCCGAAATTCCTTCGCTGATGTCAGCATTGCGCAATAATCCGATTTTTCTTTAGAGAAATAATTCGGAAATCCCAGAAAATCCAATTTAGGGTTTTTCTTTTAGATTGAGCCCATTCAAATTTCTAAATTTGTCTAAATTCAAGCCCTATTTATCTAAGATTTTTATTTAATTTTTCGAGCTTGTTTTGCCTCTGTTATTTATTTGTTTTGTTTGTTTTTGTGTCGTTTGCGAGTAGACGTCGATTCGTCGGGGAATTTTGTGGAAGAAGGAGCACCCCAAGATCAAGACCAGTACATAGACCTTTTCCAAGGCAAGTCATACCTTTGATCATCTTGAACCCAGTTTTCAAATTACTTTGTATTAAATTATTGCATTCTACTTTAATTATTTATTTAAATGCTTTGGGCATAGTTATTATCAAATTGTTATCACACCTTGGCCTTGTATGTCATAATTCCTTGTCACCCTAGATTGGTTATTAGTTGGTAATATTATAGCACCAACGTGGGTTGGTTAGATGCGAGTATAATTGCTTAGCCATGCTACGAGTCTCACATCTCATGTAAGTTGCAAATATTAATTATGACTAAGTGACTATGGAACTTTGTGTAAAGCTGTGTGCTATGTGTTGTTACTTCGTGATGGCATGTGTTGCACTAAACCAGCCCAGGTGGTAAAGGGTTTAGGCCGAGGCAAGTGGTGGAAAGCGTGTGATATGGTGGACTATGTGATGGGAATGTTAATCTTTGTGATCTAGTTAGAAAATGGAAGTCTTGCCTTGGTCAATTAAGGACTTAACTTTGTGCGCCATTGAACCGAGCCTTCTTTATGCGACCACATGCAGTATGGGGCGGGCCTAACTTAGTAAGTTATGGATTCTCGGCATTGATGTTCGGTGGATAGGTTAGGTGTGTGACAGGTGGAGGTGTGACTACTTGGTGGTTGCATCGCGGGACGATTCGTCTTCCACGTCCGGTGGTGTGTGTTATACCAATTCTATGTGGTGGTATAGCGGTTTGTAAGCACTTTGGGAATGTCAATGTTTGAGATGAAGTTTCAGAACTGTTTTATTACGATTGGTGCTTGCTACACTAGTTGTATCTTGTGGGTAAAGTGTACAACATCTGCAGAGTGTTAAACAATCTATTCGAATAGCGCGTCATGATCATGGACATGCTCGGGATTTCACACGAGGGGTAGTTTTCATAAAACCTTTGGGATGGGAGCTGTGTGACCTCAATCATATGGCTATGTGAAATAAACTGTCTAGCTGTGTGTCTTTGTGGAAACAACTGTTAAATTAATATTGTTTAATTGTTTTGAATTATGCTTTCAATCTATTATTCGTATTCAATTGCAAATGTTGCTTTTATGCAAAAGAACCACAGAAGCCTTTTCTTTGGAATAAGCCTGCATCTATACATTGCATTCTGTGGTATGATTTGCGAGTACGGTTGTGTACTCACACTTGTTGTTAAACTTGCGTCCAAACCTACAGAAGAGGAGTCGTCTACGCCTGCTTTCGAGGAGGAGTTATTTGAAGGCCGATCGTTCGTTAAGTGCGGATCACGATCGGTTGCTGTGGTGAATTGGTGGGATCTACGTTGAGTTATTTCGTTCATTCTTTGTTTATTTCTGTTAGCCATGCGTGGCTTAATAAGTGTAAACTTCGACCATAAGGTCGAGCCTTTATTTGTTATTCAAACTAATCGTTTACTTTATTTATCGATTGTGTGGATCGATATTTACCTATGTTAAACTTTGTGTGCACTAGCGTGATCTGGACTAGTGCGGTATACGGAGGGTTCCGAATCGTGATGCAGGTCGACATCCAGCCACAGAGGTGGCCAAGCGGCGCGGCGACCCGGCCTGGCTTTGGCTGAGGCACGACCCATTTCGGCTGGTTACTATTCATGTCGAGGCGGGGGTGTGCGGGGTTGGCTGAGCCCATTTAGCCGTCGGGCCAAGTGTGGCTGTTTTGCTTTGTTTGCTTGTCGAATGAAAAAAATACAAAAGAATCGGAAAAATTAGAAAAATGTGTAGAATTGAGTAGACATGAACATTGAAAAAATGAGATAATCATATTGAAAATATAATAAAGAGCTTTATTAATGTCTAGCTGTTGCCTCGTTAAAACCTTCGCCAAGTAAAAACTCAAAATGAGAACCTTAGCAAAGGAAAAAGAGTACAACCTATAGCTCTACAATTCTACATACATGATACATCCTTGTTTTATGTGTCGGTGTCATTGTCTAAGTCTGATTTTGAACACCTCAGACAACTCTGGTTTTTCACAGAGTGTTGTGTTCGTGAATCGGCTTGTTCCCATCCTTCACGTTAGAATGATCTCTACTATCTCACTTGTGAGACTTGTTCTTCTCTCCTCAATATTCTTCGGAAAGACGAAAGCGGACTCGGAGAAAACCGTAGAGACAAGAACAGTTAACACATTACGTGCAAGTATAGATAGCACGAGATATGTTAACTTATGGGCTTGCCACCATTGCAAGATGTCGAAGCCTTACGAGTTGAAATCCACCGTATCGTTGTCGGATAGGTGGATAGATCCCCGCTTCTTGTGGGTCTTGGTGAGCGATCTTTGGTGTAGAAGAAGACACGGACTTGGACACGGAGAAAGAGGCACGAAGATCGCACCCACATATTTGTCTTCCCACTCAAGGTGGGGCTCTTTGGAGATCGTTGCGGCGGACTTCTCATAACTTATTTTCATACCTTTAGTAAACCTCGTATAATCGAAAATGATTTTTTGCAAAATAGTCAGTATAGTCTAGCCCCGTAGCATTACTAAGAAGATCAAGTACAGTACTAAATGCATCAATTTTAGCCCTATGATCTAAAAGAAATACAAATGCATATAGGTAAGAGATTTCTCTCCAATATTTAAGGTATTTAAATTTCATGGAAACAACAGCCTCGCGTAAAACTAAGTCATTTTCATGCATTTTCAATTGAGTAACAATCCGTAAAATAGTATGCACGATGATAGGAGATGTTGGATAGTAGACAGCGGACAAAGCAGCAGTTGCCTCATAAAAAATTTCTAAAAATGACAGTATCTACTCAGCAACGAACCAATGTTGCTCAGTTAATAGTATAGTACCATCGGTGCTAGGATAGTGCGTTTGAATAAAAACAAAAAAATGCTCTTGTATGGTAAAAGATGCTTAAGCATGAGATAAGTAGAGTTCCACCTTACCTCCATGTCCAAACCGAACTTTCTTGGACGTACACCCATCGCTCTACAGAAGTTCTTATATTGTGCTATTCTTACGTTAGAATTATTCAAGAAAGAAATCGCATCGCGAAAAGTTTTAATATACGGACTTAACCTCTTCAAACCACATTTAAATATAAGGTTGATAATATGACAAGCACATCATTGATGTAGCAAGAAGGAATCGGCATATGTACTCAACACTAGAGTAAGAATGCCCATGGCCCTAGAGTTTGACACGGCGTTGTCGGAAGTAATTGCAAATATTTTGTCTGTAAGACCAAAGTCTTCCACGACTTTGAGAATACAGTTCGCAATGTTCTCCCCCGTGTGCTACATCAATTAATTTTAAACCTATAATCCTTTTCTTCATTACCCAGTCGTCATTAACATAATGCGCAACTACACTAAGGTAATCCTCCCTAGCCCGACCACTCCATATGTCCGAGGTCAAGGCCACAAAAAATGTGCACATACTAAATAGTTCTTTTATTTTATTATGACGTTCATTATAGTATTTCACTAGATCCCTAGTTGTTGTCTGTCTAGAAACGGAAGAAAATATAGGATTATGCACTGTGATCTTAATGTAATTTTGGAAAGAAGCAGATTCGCCAAAGTCTAATGGTAAATCCTCAGAAGCAATTAAACGACAGAGAGTTTGGTGGGCTACCTGAGGATCGTAGTCCCAGCTAGATACCATACCATCGGGGTTGTATTGCAGCTGTGTCTGCTTCATCGCTAATCTTTGCTTGGTTCGACATCTTGTAGCATGTCTAAGCAAGTGCCTTGTTCCATCTGTAGACTTTGCAGACAATTCATGGCGATAAATTTTACAAATAGCATATGGTACCTCATTTTCTGCTGTGTCTTGCTTGGTTGTCCTGTCGAAATTCTCCCATACTCCCGATGTAGACGGTCTTGACCTCTTTGCTCCTGTTGCTGTTGAGCCTAATCTTTGCTTGTGGAGCGATGATGATGGAACTCCGCCTTGCACTTCTTACGGTGAAACCTCGGTTGGCTTGAGGAGTCGTAGCCACCTCTATGGGCGCAATTTCCTCCTGTGGCAGTAATCACCAATAGGAAAGGCAAGGTGGGGTATCCATAAAAGCGCAAAATCAAAACTAACACTATTACTACTTTCATCTTAGCATAACAAAACTAACAATAAAAGTATTACAAAATAATATTGTACCTCTTTCGCTAACTTATGGCGAAAATTGAAATTTCCAAATTTTGGCACAAATTTTTAAATTTTGCCAAATTAGCTCAATACTGATTTGAATTTGCACAACACAATTGCAAAGATAGAATGGAGAATGAAGGTGTCTTTGAATGAGAGAATGCAGTGGCTATTTATAGAAAAAATTTGGATTTTTTTTTTTTTGCTATTTTTTAAGACCCAACGATCGAAAACAATAAAAAAGGCTAAAATCATCCCAACGTGGATTTTTGGTGTCTTGCAGACGGCCTACCAACTCGCCGCCCTCTTGTCGGCTGTCCCGCGCTTTGCCGGTCTGCCCCCCTTTCTTCTTCTACCCATGCCCTGCCAGCCCGTGTCGCGTGCAGCACTAGGTAGTGCCGCATTGCCACACCCGCACGCCCGCCTCGCCTCCCTCCGGCCTTCGCGCCTCCTTGCCTCCTCGTCGGCTCGTCCTCACCAGTCACCGCCTCCTCGTCCTCACCATCACCGCCTCCTCGTCCTCATCATCACCGCCGCCGCGCGCCTCCTCGCCTCGCAACCGCGCTCCGCGCTCTCGGGTCCTCGCCTACTCCGCTACTCATCCACACCGCCCCCTCGCCTTCGCGCCTCACCGCCATCGATCACCGCCTCCTCGTCCTCACCGTCACTGCCTCGCCTTCGCGCCTTCGTGGCTCCGCGCTCCTCGGGTCCTCGCCTACTCCGCTACTCATCCACACCGCCACCTCGCCTTCATGCAGGGGCGGAACTAGAACGAAAATAACCGGGGTTCACCACTTCACCATACATATAACAATATATATAATTTTCAAGAAGCACTATATTAAATAGTAAGTTATGCGGCAAAAAACTGCAAAAGATCAGAGGTTGGGTTGAACCAGGGTGCACAATTTTTAAGCTAAGGGGTGCACGCATAGTACATGTATCATAATATCTCGCTATTTTTCTAGGGGACCGGTGTCTGTGTGTGGGTAGAACAAATAGTTCGCCCCTGCCTTCATACCTCACCGTCACTGATCACCGCCTTCTCGTCGAGCCGCCTCCTCGCCGCACGACGCACGCGCACGGCCCGCACCGCCTCCTCATCTTCACCGCTGCGCAGACTTGCCGAAGCCTCCTCATCTGCATGCGCCACGCCCGCACCGCCTCCTCGCCTCACTTGCGGCCGCGCCGCGTCATTCTTCCTCCTACTCCCGGACCTCCCGCGCCGCCCATCTTCCTCCGCGCCGACGCCGCCCCGCGCGCTCTCGGCTCTGGCGGTGGCTCCTTCTCTCCGGGCGGATGGGTTGTCTTTGAATTAGTCGGGCTCGTGCGATACCTAGCACCTCGGCCTGTTGCGTGCCATACCGTCTGCGGGCTAGACCAACCTATAAATAGTACAGATCATACCATACCTAGATTGAGCCTACAGTGTCGTGTCTCGGGTTGGCCGGCAGGCACGGCCGTTTGGCCTGAGGCTGCCAGCCAGCCCTTTTCTGGTAGGCCTAGTCGCTGTACAAGTCCGTCCTTTGTTAAACCCTCGCTCTTCCATCTCCTCCGGCGGCAGCCGTCCCCGTGCCCCGACGATGGCCCACGCCCTCAGCTGCGCCGCCGCCACCGCAGGTGAGCCATCTCGTCTTCTCTCTTCTTGGTTTCCTGCGTTTCTCTTTTCTTGGGTTTTTCTTTGTTCGGCAGTGGATGGATTGGGGATAGATTTCTAATGGGTTCTTGCGGCTGATTAGTCTCTTGCGTCCGTGCAGGGATTGGCATCCATCATGACTGTACCGCATCCTGCTTCAATCACAAGGTATCGGATGGGGCGCTGATTATTCTTGTTTGCGTCCTCGACGTCTTAAAAGCCGTCATGCTTATGTTTCTATTGATACCATTGATAGGTTGCGGCACTGCCGGATGGCCTCCGTGGTGAAGTCCGGCAACATCACAACAAGGGCCACAGAAGCCAAGGTATTGTCACTGCCCCTACAAATTACAAATGCAGTGCCATGTGTTTAAAGCATGTAAAGGATAGAGTAGGCTAACAGTATTGATAGAGCAGAGAAAGGATTAGAAATGAGGGTCCCACTGTCATAGAATAGAAGGGTGGAGGGTTTTGTTTGTTCAGGAGTCTGGAGTCTGGAGTCTGGATAGAGGGCCACCATATAATATAAGGAGTGCTTGTACCGAGGGAGGAAGGACTTATGGATGAAATGAAATAGAATCTGATTCCCCATCTTGTTCTTCCTGCGTCTTATCCTCTTCTCTGCTCTCTCTCGCCTACTTCTGTGATTCCTCATCCCAGTTCTTCCTATCCACTGAAATAGGTCACCCTGGTAGATAGTTTCCTCTCCAATCGACCGGGTCATTACAGGTATTGATTGATGTTGCGTGTCCTGCCTTGTGGAAATTGGGTATTGTCTCTTGTATGTTTTGTGTGGCTTTTACTTGTTAAAAACTATCCCCTGTATCTGTAATGTAGCATGTATTATAATCAGCAGCGACTCTTCTTTGCTAGGTTACTTTATTGGGTTACTTGAGTGTGCTTCATATGCTAGGACCTAAACTGTGAAATTTGATCATTGATTGAATGTCTGATCTATGAAGCCATATTTTACTTGTTTGAACAGGTTTTAGTGTGCCAATCAAATTGCTTGTAGAATCCCCCCTTTCTTGCTCAAATTAGCAGCCTACGATAAAATGGTCTTAACCGCAAAAATATCAGTTGGGACATTACTCTGAAATCACTAAAAGAATTGATTATATTGTTCGATCTGGTTTTCCACACATCCTTTGATGAACACTGATAGAGCCTATTCTCCATGGGCGGACCAAGTGACCATTTTAGGTTAGAGGCAGATCTGCGAGAGGAAACTTCAGTGACTTATGTTTATGTTAGAGGGAGTAGCATTTTGCTTTTGTTATGATGATAATCCTTATATCCTTTGTGAAAATCTGCAGCTATTAGGTGCGTAATGGCAAGTGGAAAAGAGCATGGTGCAATTTCAACCGCAACAGCTAGTAGTGGTGATGAAAAGCAAGGTGGATTGCGTGGCAAATTAAATAAAGTTGTTCTAGCTTACAGTGGTGGCTTGGATACATCAGTTATTGTTCCATGGCTCAGGTATAAATGTTGCTTTTTAGTATTGATTTTACCAAACTTCAAGTCTAAAATTAATCTGACTCGTGCAAACTATGTCTTCTTTTGGTTTTTTAACTGAAGGGAGAACTATGGCTGTGAAGTCATCTGTTTCACTGCTGATGTTGGCCAGGTATGTTGCACCAGAGCTTGAGTGATTTTCAAGCCTACAGAACTGAATGGTTGTACTGCCCTCTTTTACGTAGTGATGTCATGCTAACCATAACTTGCTTCGTTAGCTTAACCCTGATAATTTTGTCTCCCTCCATATCTGTTTGTCACTTGGTAATAGCTTACTTATTCTTCTGATGGTTACATTTTTACCATGAATTACAAAATCAATAATTTCTTCACCTTTTGTCCCATGGCTTTGTGTTGTCCTAAATTTCATAATTTTGAGTTCCTTTTATATTCTGTGCGTCTACCGATATATTTTGTTTTTCTGTCAACAAGTAAATGAGGCATCATTATAGTTTGGACCTTTCTTACTAACTTCTTGCTAGATGACCATCAGTTCAATTTATATACTTATCCCTTTGTAGGGTGCTATTGAAATGGAAGGATTGGAGAAAAAGGCAAAAGCTAGTGGTGCAAGCCAGCTTGTTGTGAAGGACTTGAAAGAAGAATTTGTTAGTGAATATATATACCCCTGCCTTCGTGCCGGTGCAGTTTATGAAAGAAAGTATCTGCTTGGGACTTCAATGGCTAGGCCTGTTATTGCTAAGGTGAAACTGATACAACAGTCGCATCTTGTGTATGAATAATCATCCAGAACGTTTGTAACTGTCACGAGTAGAAATATTGGACAGGGGATTGGAACGAATAGGGTAGTCATGGTGAGTCACTGGACGCGGCCGTGGTCACGGCTCCCGCGTGGCAAGGGCATGGGGGCACGAGCAGAGGGAGAGAAAGATTGGGTTTTCAGATTTTCTTCACACCTTTGATCAATGCGCCTAGTCTCTTTAAATAGAGATGGCCCTAACAAACTTGTCTAACAAGTAACACAATCCAAACAAACAAATCTCTAATGCAAACTCTAGATTTAAAGAAAGTCCCTAAATAAAGAAACTAGAAATAGGAAGGCATATCTCTAATCCTTCCATGCGCCGGCCCTAATTGGGATGGACTGTTGCCGGCTCTGGTGCCAACTCCTTGCGCCGGGCATAGGTCACATGCCACATGACATCTCTCCCCTTCTTGAGCAGCAGCTCGTCCTCGAGCTGGAAAAGAGGAAAGAGTTGCTGAAATTTATCCAAGTCTTCCCAAGAAGCGTTGGTGGTAGGGGTGCCTTCCCCGTGAATGAGAAGTTGTAGTTGTCTGTGAGCAACACGTGACTTGAGGACTTTAGCCGGCAGCGGACACACCCGACCATTCATCAAAGGCGCAATGCTGGTGGACTTGCAGGCGGAGGACCGACAAATGGCTTCAAGAGGCTCACATGGAAGACGTCATGAATCTTGGTGTGGGCCGGCAAGTCCAAATGATAAGCTACCAAGCCCACACGGTGAAGCACTTTTTATGGTCCAAAATAGCGAGGTCCTAGTTTCCCACGGTTGGGTAGAGATAATGATGTTGCCTGACAATGATAAAGACGGAGCCAAACCCATTGACCTTCAGTCAACTCCAAGTCACAATGTCTTTTGTCATACTGATGTTTGTAAAGGCTTTGTACTTGAACCAACCGATCATGGACTTCCAACAAGAATTCGTCGTGGTCGCGGACTAACTGCTCCACGGCAGGGAGGCGTGTGCTACCCGACTCATAGGAGCACAAGGATGGTGGTGCCCAGCCATACACCACTTGGAACAGTGAAGTGCGAAGTGATGTCTGAAAAGAAGTGCTGTAGCAGTATTCCGCCCAAGGCAACCAACGAAGCCATTGCTTGGGCCTATCCCCGGTGATGCATCGAAGGTACATGACAATCTTCTTGTTAACCACCTCGGACTGACCATCCGATTGGGGATGAAAAGCTGTATTGAGATGGAGCTTAACACCCGCCAAACGAAATAATTCAGTCCAAAAAGTGCTAGTGAACACCGGATCGCGATTGCTAACAATGGAGGTAGGCACCCCATGGAGCCGAACAATCTCACTAAAAAATACCAAGGCGACCGAATGCGCTGTGTAGGGGTGCGCCAAGGGAATGAAGTGCACATACTTCGAGAAACGGTCCACCACCATGAGGATAACCGTTTTCTCGTGTGTGCGAGGTAGTCTCTCAATAAAATCCATAGCTATGTCTGCCCATTCGTGGAGGGAACGTCCAATGGATGCAGAAGGCTGACTAGATGTAACTGCTCACACTTATTCCGTTGACACGTAAACGAAATCTTGCACCACGGATCGAGCATTGGGTATGTGAAAATCCGCATACAAACGATGGAGCGTTTTCTGTACTCCTTCATGGCAATTGCCATGGGCCGCCTGGAGGAGGTGAGGTAGGAGGGCAGTTGTGGGAGGAACGAACACCAGCCGGTTGAAAGTAACCAAACCATCGATGATTGCCCACGGCCTCGGCGCTGCCCGACCATGATGGGCGTCTGAGTTGCGTCACGGAAGGATCTTGAGCCAATTGAGGTGTAGGTCATCGAAGATAGCAAGCCGTGGAGATGAAAGTGCCATAGCCGCCATGTGAAGCTCGGTGTCGTGTCGGGATAGAGCATCGATGACCACATTGGTGCAACTTTGGTTTATATTCCATGCCAAAATCATATCCCAAGAGCTTGCTAACCCATTGGTCTTTGTGGAATTGTAGGCGATCGTTGGTCAAGCAAGCGTAATGGTCGGTGTGTACCAAAACTTGCGGCCCATAAGTAAGGTCTCGATGGCGAACCGCCTGAATGAGACCGATGAGCTTGCGTTCGTAGGCTACCAAGTTAACATGGCGAGGGGCAATCGGTCGGCTAAAAAATGCAATGGCCCCGTGCCCTGGTGAAGAACCTCACCAAAGCCATGGCTGCCGCGCATCACATTCGACGATAAATTCGCAGAGAAATCGCGGCGAAGCAATACGAGCTTGTGTGAGTGCCACCTTGAGTTGTCAAATCGTCATGGTCATCGGTCGTTGAAAAGCTTTACGTTTGAGCAATTAAGGCGTCACGAGGCACCGAATCCGAATAAATTTGCGGTAATACCCGCGGCGAGAATCCACGAACGCCGTCATCGATTTTGGGCGGCCAGAAATGACTACACTGATCTTCGCTTGGTCGACGACGACGCCTGCTGCAGAGACAACATGGCCCAAGTAGGCGACCGTCTCCTCCCCAAAAAAGTACTTGGAGCATTTCAGGAAGAAGCGATGATCTTGGAGCGTCGTGGGATCGCATGGACATGACAGATGCTCGGACCATGATGGGTCAGATGAGGATGTCATCGAAGAAGACCAACAAAAAACGCCGAAGGAATGTATGGAGGACGGAGTTCATCAGGGCCTGAAATACGGCCGATGTGTTGGTGAGGCCGAACAGCATAACGAGGAACTCAAAAAGCCCTTGGTGAGTGCAGAACGTCGTCTTCTCAACATTGGCCGAGTGCATCATGACTTGATGATAGCCAGAGCGCAAGTCGAGCTTAGTAAAAATTTGGCGCCACGAAGTTCATCAAGTAATTCCTAGACATCCGGAACTGGAAATTTATCCTTGATTGTGCGGTCATTGAGAGCACGGTAGTCACCACAAAAGCGGAAAGAACCATCCGCCTTTTCAACGAGTAGTACTGAGAAGAAAAGGCCGAAGTACCGTGGCGAATAGTTCCTTGCTGAAGCATCTCGGCACACTGTGTTTTGAGCTCGTCTTTCTGCAATTGCACTTAGCGATTAGGCTGGACGACAATGGCATCAGTGCCGCTGTTCAGGTGGATGCAATGATAGCGGTCCTTGACATGCGACAGTCCATGTGGTTCAGTAAGGCTGCTGAATTCCTCGAGTAGATCATCCATCAAGTTGGTGCTGGTACAAGCAAGCAACTTGGTCGACCGAGCTCCATTGGAAGGCGCGCGATCACCTTGCATCCGCGTGAGCAAAAGCCATGGTCATGCGAGAAATCCCAAGTGATCGGTCCGAGTTTACCGAGCCACTAAACCCCTAAGACCACGTCAAATCCTTCCAATGGCATGGCATAGCAATCCAAGGTGAACGCCTCTCCGATGTGAATGGCATAGCACGACAGAGTCCTAGGCTGGCAACACGATCTCCATTAGCCACTGTCACGCTGAGTCCAGACTTCGGCTACATATGGACGCCGACAACCTGCACCACATGGTCGGTGATGAATTTATGCGTTGGGCCGGAGTCGAGTAGGGTGACCAAGGTCGTGGTGCCGACCACCACCAATAAGCGCATGGTTTGGCCAGAGCGGTGCTGTATGTCGGTGAGGGTGGCCCAGGAAATTTCTGGCTCAACAATGTTGGTCGTGACATTGTCCTGGTCGTCGTCGAAGTCCGGATGAATCTCGATGATGAAGTCTCGTTTATAAGTTACAACGGTGGCCCACAAAGTACTTCTCGTCGCACTGGTAGTAGAGTCCCTACGCACGGCGACGTTCCATCTCGGACGGCGTCAACGAACGACGCGGCACGACTGTCGTAGATGGGGCCCAGGTGTGGGGGTTGTTGTCAGGTGGTCCGACCTTAGCGAACCCGCTCGTCGACCTGGCCGGAGTAGTGCCCGAGCCGGGTGGTCCGACCGGGGAGGACCCGCTAGTCGACCCGGCCGAATGCTAATTGCGCCGTGGACGAACGGCCGGGGCCGCGACTTGCGTGCGGTGCTCGTACGCGTGAGCAAACTCATCGCGGACTCCAAGGATTGGGATACTTGCAAGTCGACATTGGTTTGAAGAGGTTGCCCTAAGCCGACCGTGAACAACTGAATTTGTTGACGCTCTGTCAATGGATCAGTACGGCATAAGAGCGTGGCCCGATCGGAGAACTCCCGGACCGTGCCCTTCTTTTGCAGTGCAATGAGCTCGCCCAATGGATTGCTACACAATGGCAGGCCGAAACGAGTATTGATCAGCTCGACGAAGTGGCGCCATAAGGGCGTTCCCATGTCGCGCTCCAAGTGATGGTACCAAAGCTATGCTGAACCAGTCATGTGAAAGGTTGCCTGCCAAACCTTGTCTTCCTCCATGGTGTGCTATCCCCAAAAAATTGCTCACAGCGATTGAGCCATGGCAATAGATCTTCGTGGCCATTGAACGTTGGGAAATTCAGTTTGTGGGCGAGGCAGCGCTCAACCCGTGGCGTGCCCCTCCGCCATGGGAGGATGCGCCGAGGGTCCCTCCAGGTCGGCGATGTGTGGTGTGGGTGCCTGAGGACCGCGTGTAGCCCTGCGTGGGCTAGGGAGCAGACCCTCGATTGCTTGTAGTCCAGCGTCGACAATCGTGTCACGGTCGAATTCCGGGGCCGGCGGGTGGTAGGCTTGCTCCAGTGTGATGGTGAGATGATGTACTCGTTGTTGGTTGTCGATGTCGCGGATGGAGCCGAAAAGCATATCAATCTTGTCGTAGAGTTTGAGCCGGTTGAGCTCCATCTGCTACAACATGGCGTCCAACTTCTTGCTAACGGCATCCGAATTGTCACCTTTCGACATGGTTGGCGAGGCAGCGGGCGTCTCTGATACTAAGTTGTCATGAGTAGAAATATTGGAGAGGGGGTTGGTGTTGGAGATATGCCCTAGAAGCAATCATGGAGATGATTATATGTTCATAATTTATTGGATAATTTATTGTTCCTTGAATAATATCGTTAATATTTATTATCAAGTATGTGACTTGATTGTGAAACTCTATATTTATCTTTGTGATGATTATTCTAAAGCGATCCCTAGTCGGAAACATATGAGGACACATATGAATAGACTAGCATATGTATTGGTTGATGATCATGTTTCACGGATCATAGATATGGAGATATCAAACCAATAATATGACACATGTTAGTGAACATGGGGTTGGATCGCCCACCATGAGACATTGCGAGAATGTTGTATTCTTTTGTGTCATCGGTTGGTGTCTTTTACAATATGTATGTTATATCCTTAGACTTAAGATCGTCGCATGCACTCAAGATGTATAGTGACTTACTTAGGGGTTGCCAAACGCTACTCAAATGGCCGGGTAGTTATAAAGGTAGCTTTCGGGTTTGTCATGACACATGCGTCGAGGCATGGTCGATCAAGATAGGATTTGCCCCTCCATGCAACGGGAGAGATATCTCTAGGCCTCTCGAGTGATCGGATTTTAGAAATGCATGACCATGCTATTCATGGTTAAAGAGTTAACCATAGTCGAGGAATTCGAATCACGTGATCGAGAAAGAGTGGTTGAGCTAACCAACAAGGATGGCACGTACTCGCCTTGAGTTTGACCGATATCGTGAGGCAAAGGGAAATACATATGAGATTTGTTGAGGTTCGTCCGATGTAATATTTACATTTACTTGGGAGTCGGCATATCCGCTAGGGCCACTCTGATTAGTGGACGAGTAGGAGTACTCGGGCTATGTCCAAGTGCACGTGAACCTATAAGTCGCGCGGCAAAGGGTCGGGACACGTTTTGGATGGTGATCCAATTCTTATGGGCCACGAGTTCCTAATGGGCTTCAAGTTCGAGATCCATCATGGATGCCTATATAGAGAGGAGGTGGCATAGGGTCAAGTGTGATTTTCGGAATTCCGAAACCCTAGCCACCACACCTCCTTCGCCCAAAACCGCGCGTGCCGCTAGCACCGGCGGCGTGGTGTTCTGCCCGTCGTGTGGATACCTTGGGGCGTTGCTGCGAGGCTTCAACGCTAGGACGATCCGCAACTGTGGCGGCCACGGGAGCACTTGGAGGCGCGAGACTAGTACGACTACAACCGCACCAACGCGCTACATCGACTCTTCTTCCGCTGCGAATCTGCGCGTCTAGTGGTAATCCCGTAATCTATTACTAGCGGAGGTTCCTTGGTTGCGCGGTAGATTTTTGAATTTATGCTAGTGTAGTCTACCCGTGTTCCTACAGTTGGAACGAATAGGGTAGTTGTGGTGAGTCACTGGACGCAGCCTTGGACTTCAACGGTGCGGCGGTGGAACTATGGTAACGGCTGCCGCGCGGCAAGGGCAGGGGGGCGCGAATGGAGGCAGAGAAAGATTGGGTTTTCAGCTTTTCTTCACACCTTTGATCATTGCGCCTAGTCTCTTTAAATAGTGATGGCCCTAACAAACTTGTCTAACAAGTAACACAATCCAAACAAACTAATGTCTAATGCAAACTCTAGATTTAAAGAAAGTCCTTAAATAAAGAAACTAGAAATAGGAAGGAATATCTCTAAGCCTTCCATGCGCTGGCCCTAATTGGGATGAACTGCTGCCGCGTCGGTGCCAACTCCTTCTTGCGCTAGGCATAGGTCAGGCCCCACATGACAGTAACATAATTGTCTTACAAGTAAATTTTGAAACGCATCTTTCTGTGATCTTTAATTTGCACTTGCTCATACTGGAACAAAAATTATTTGAATTATAAATGCATTACACCATTGATACCACTGATGTAAAATTGATGTCACTTTTGGTTGCAGCCATCCACTCTGGTAGAATTTGAAACCTGTTTGAGTCGTGCATCATTAATTTCTTGCTAGACTTTCACTTGTCAAGTTTTTCTGTACTACATTTCTTATTTTTCCCTGAAAGTATCACCTGCAAGCTTTGGATGCCCATCTTCAGTTTTGTAATTTTGTTGATCTGGTAGTCCAGTGCAGAGTGGATGTGATATAGGTGGATGGTATCTGTCATTGGACTGATATGATCAATTGACCTATTGTGAGTCACTGAGTCTAATAGGCATCAAGCAGTAGGGCCAGGGTGGAACTAGAATCTTACCATGTGGATGGGATGCTAACAAGTGTAACACATGAGAAGCAGAGGATTTAGGCCCTATATGGAGCATGCGATTTTCCCAGATTCCCGCATGAATTGAAACTGCTTCCTCTGAAATTCCTGCAAAATTCCCATGTTCCAAACAAGAGAAAGTGGGCAATCATGATTTGAATTTTGAACTCACCATCACACCATGTGCTGTGCATACTAACCAACAACACAGCGCAGCTCTGTTTGATTGGCGTTGCAAGCTAACTTGCTATCTGTGGCAATCTTGGAAGGAGCCAGCCCTGCTTCCACCATTGAATAGGGCTGTTTAAGCCATTATGCAATGTGTTATATTATGGTGGTCCATAATTGCATTGGGCATGCACTTTATTTATTTATCGTATGAGTTATTTTCTTTTGTGAATGTTTGTGTTCTCTTATGTGAGATAACATTGGATCTGTAAGCTTTGTAGGAGCTAAACTTAAATACGTAATTGTCATAAGTGGTTAGATGAATGAAATATTGAAATGAAGTACTTGCAATGATATACCAAACATTGCATATATCCTTTTATTCTTTTGAGGACACCAAATAGTATGGCTGAACAGAGGAGGACTAAGCAATATATATTTCCATTGCAGGCAATGGTTGATGTTGCCAAGGAAGTTGGTGCAGATGCAGTTGCTCATGGATGCACAGGAAAAGGCAATGATCAGGTATACTGTTGTTAATGAGAATATAATATCAATATGGGCAGTCATCTAATGCTACCTTTTCTTTAGGTTCGCTTTGAGCTTACATTTTATGCCTTAAATCCGGAACTTAAAGTGGTGGCACCTTGGAGGGAGTGGGATATCACAGGGCGTGAAGATGCAATTGAGTATGCAAAGAAACATAACGTGCCAGTTCCAGTTTCAAAGAAATCAATATACAGTAGAGATCGAAATTTGTGGCACCTTAGCCATGAGGTACGAACTGTTACCTTGTTGGCCACTCCTAGTTGTTTGATCTCCTCTAGTTATTCTTTTCTTTATGCTGTTCTTGTTCATTTGAATTTACCAAAAAAATTAGTTTCCCAAACTTTCAAATGAATGTAGTGCACATATTGATGATATTGTTTAACCTTGTGCAACTTTACCTTGTTGATGTCTTGAATTGAAAACCATAGTACTTTGTCTTCAATATTGCAGGGTGACCTTTTGGAAGACCCAGCAAATGAGCCAAAGGAAGATATGTATATGATGTCTGTTGCACCAGAAAATGCACCTTCAAAACCTCAGTGAGTGATCAATTTTTTTCTTGTGATAGTCCTTGTTCTGAGAAAGTATTCTTTATGCTCTTTATTTTCATCTTTGCTGCAGTGTGTAGCCTGGTTTAGTATATCCGTATGATTGGTCATTTCAGTGATACTACGGGTTTTCCCCTCATGAGATACATTGAATTGTGTAGACCTTTATCATGAAGTTTTATTTACAATAAAGCAGAGTTGGCCTGAAATCTGGATATGACTAGTCCGAAGTCTGAACTAGGGTTGCCAAGTCTGTATGATGAACTTTGGAATAGTTTAGCAATGTGAATTTCTAACTTTTTATAAGGGCTATCTGACACAATTTATCATGCTTTCATTAACTTTACTGTAGCAACTCCTGTTGAAGCGGTGCCAAAAAGAAATGATCATTTTTTAGATAAGAGCTAAGTAAGTGATCTGGTGGCTCAAGTTTATTCGCTTCTTTTTGCAGTCAGGAGTCTAGGCACCCGCTATCTCAAGTGTCATGCAAACTAGTGATCAGTGACGTTAGTCAAAGTTCTTGAAACCAGGATCTATAACTAGAACATGCTTGATATACTTTAAAGACTTACCATGTGAGATTGCTAGATATAATCTAGATTAGAGTTGTTAAGGATTGTTCAAACCATGAGGTGCTATGAGCTGCAAATTCTTGCTCTCAGAGCATGCACGGAAATCACCGGAATTGGTAACAGTAACACCAATTTTGTGTTATATAAACACCTTTGTTGCACATTCTTGTTACATTGTAACTTGTTTTGCCATTTTTTCATCTTCTTGCACAGACATGCTTGGTACAACGTAGATTTTTCATTGGTCCACCAGAATGCACATATATACTTTGTTAAGCCTGTTGTATTCTTGAATCCAGGTATTTGGAGATTGGTATTGTTGCAGGTGTTCCTATTTCCATTAATGGAAGGGACCTCTCGCCTGCATCTCTCCTTGCCGAGCTCAATGATATTGGTGGAAAGCATGGTATCGGGCGTATCGATATGGTTGAAAACCGCCTCGTGGGCATGAAGTCCCGTGGTGTCTACGAGACCCCTGGTGGCACCATCATGTCAGCTGCGGTGCGTGAGCTCGAGGCCCTAACATTGGACAGGGAGGCCATGCAGTGGAAGGACATTCTCGCCGCCAAGTACGCCGAGTTGGTCTACGCTGGCCGTTGGTTCGACCCGCTCCGCCAATCCATCGACTCGTTCATGGAAAAGATCACCGCGACAACAACCGGTTCCGTGACCCTGAAGCTGTACAAGGGCTCGGTAAATGTCGCGTCCCGGAAGAGCCCTTATAGCTTGTACAGGGAAGACATATCTTCATTTGAGAACGGGGAGATTTACAACCAGGCTGATGCTGAAGGGTTCATCAGGCTGTATGGTCTTCCTACCAGAGTCCGCGCAATGCTGGAGAAGGGCATCTAAGCTCTGTTTGCATTTCGAAGGAAATTTTCTAGTAATTGCAGAAAAATGGGCCTCATGCAAGGTGCCCAGGTGGCCTTTGAATGCATTGCGAGTTGTTTGTTAGTCTTGGCATGCGAGAGTCTAGTTTGAGTTTCCATCTAAACTGAAACTTTTTCATGAGGTGTTGCATGGACATGGATATGTATTGAACAACTGCTGCAGGTTTGGAGTGGTAGATTGCAATAAAAGACCATTTGGTGGTATGGTTCAGCCCTTGTTACGTCAAAAATCGGTATGGTTAAGGGCATCTTTAATAGTGCCGTCTCTAATATTACTATATCAATTTCACATCACCGAAATCATCGGAAGACGGATTTAGAGACAACACCTTCAATAAATTATCTCTAACATTTATGTTAAACTTATAATATTCTCACTTTTTCATCTATCTCTCATATGTACTGGTTGTTTTGTTTTGGTTCATGTGTAGAGATGATTGTTTAAAGAAGAGAATTTTGCTAAAATAGAAGGGCTAAACGACAACTGACATGACATCATTGAAGATGCCCTAAGTGGCTAGTGCTATCTACAAGGCGTCTTCTGCCAATTACTTCTCATGAGTTCGAGTTTCAGAATGTAAATGAACATCATTCCGACATGCGTGCATGATCTGCTGCTATGGGACATGAAGGACCTGGAGCCCTGGGCACACCATCGGACTTGGCCAAGTGATTATGGCGTACATCATATCGAGCGGGATTTAACATAGTTTTAGAAAGCGTGCAAACAAACTTGCTTAACTTTGACTAGTAATATATAAAAAAAAACTATTTATACTGGTCATATGAAAATAATATAATTAGATTGGTCTTCTGACAATAACTTCATGGCTCCAATCCTTGGCCAAGTGATTATGGCGTACATCATATGCATTGTAGCACCTGGCCTGCAATCGAGCTGGATTTAATGTAGTTTTAGAAAGTATGTAACCAAACTTATTTAACTTTGACTACTAATATATAAAAAAACTATTATATTGGTCATGTGAAAATGGTATCATTAGATTAGTTATAAAAAATATTTTATAATATAATATTTTATATTATTTTATAAACATATTAATATAAAAAATAATGATCAAAATTTAATGTTGAAGATTGTGTTGATGTCTAAAATATTATATTCTTGAACAGATGGAGTACCAAATATGTGCTTTCCTGAGAAACAAAACTAGCGCACAAAGAGAACTTGCGCATTGTTCGTAAGTGATTATTGCTTAGAGCACACCAATTAATTTGGAAAACAGTTTTAAAAAATTGGAATAGCAGCCTAGCATGTTGGAGGCTGCCGTCAATTACTCAAGCGTAGCAAAATCAGCAGATTTTTGCTCAAGAGTGATTGCTGTATGGCACGCGGTCTTTTACGTTTTGTTTTCATCGAAAAAATGGCTTCCCCTGCAAAGACAGATACTGTTTGGTCCTCTCTTTGTTTAGGCTTAAAGCAATTTTTTTTTTTTGCTTAAGCAGCTTAAAAGCAGTCCAATCTGGACTGTTTGGCACATGGAAATGAACTGTGTACCAGTTGTAGCCTTGTAGGTGGGCGCCTGAGCAGTTGGATCAATATATTTATTTGGTTTACATTGCTATAACAGTGCTTGCCGCGAGTATCGCCTTTTATGCGACGGGATTTTTCCCTTCATGGGCGATGTGGTAAGGGTTAAAAAATTCGGCCGGTTTTCACCGGTTGTATCGGACTCCTTGGGTAAAATTTTCAACCGATCTTGAAAAATTTATTTTGCATTTATTTTCAAAAATTCTGGCCCATATTTCAAACCAATTTTCAGCCGATTTTTTTAAGTTCAAAATTTGATTTGAAACTTTCGACGAAATCAACCTAAAAAATTGAAACCGGTTATTAGGACCCTGACGTACACAGACATTGAAGGACGTGCGCACCTAGGTCTCCCTGGGTCCCTCTCTTGCTATGCCCGACGGAGGCAACGCCACATTCCAGCGAGAGCGGTGGTCCACTGGTCCTACCGGACCCTCCTAGTAAAATTTTGTACCGACCAAAAATATCGGATTTGCTTGTTTTTTTGTCAAATATAAAAGAAATTCGTAACAATATGAATAGACATGAGTGCATTTTCCCTACTGGAAACGCTCATAGCCTTGGAGAAGGAAGGTTGTGGGTTTGAACCTTTGGAACAGTACTATTTTTTAAATGTTTCGTTTTTAACTTCAAAAAAATTGATTTGCCAAAAATTTTCGATAATCGGCAATATCAACGGTCCTATCGGTGATCCCCGGTAAAAAGTAAAAACCGGTTTTGAAAATCCTAGTGTTTGGAATGCGAGTTTTTGGCTTGTTATGGGTATAGATGAGATGAAGAGGTGCCCGTGGTCTCTCTCTCACTCGGTCTCTTCCTCTGCGCGGCGGAGGCAACGTTCCTTTCCACGAGAGCGGAGGTGCATGCAGCTAGCGGCCAGGAACGCGTGCGCGTCGACGGCCCGGAGCAGCATCGTGTGCCGGCGACGGAGGCTCCTCGACCGGGAGCGCCGCGAGCCAACGATGGCTAAGGCGGCTGCGCGCGCACGTCGACCACGGCGACTTAGCGGGCAAATTAACCCCACCGTCGACGGTGCACGTAATAAGGTCAATCACCGTGCTTGGCCCTGTCGGAGCCCATCTACTTTCGATTTAGTTTGATCACCCGCCGGCCTTCCTGTCTCTTCAAACTGCTTCAGCTCGGCTTCTTGGTTTCAGCCGGTATTTCTAACAAATTACTAGGTCTTTCCAAATTTTTTTAAGCAAAAGCATAGTTTTTCGTTTACATTTTTTTAAAATAATTTCAAATGAATCGACACAAACTCAATAACGGCACAAAATCACATAGAACATGCAAGTTGAAAAATAACAGACAAGTAGTCCCAAGCTCCATTTATCAGTCTCACAACGTTGGATGCTATTTCCCAATCATACATATTTCATTGTGTCTAATACTAGGAAACCGGGCTTCCCTTTAATAAATGAATAGTTTCCAATTTTGTGAAAGGAATGCTACAATTTAAAGACACATTTGGTTGGATGCCCCACTTTGCAAAGCATTTTGTGCAACAGCGTGGCACACCACACTTTGTGGACGGCAAATCTTTACTAAAATTTGTGTCTATGATATGTGGTGTATTGAGCTAAAAAAGTGTAGCATCGCACAAACCAAATACTAGCTAAAAAATGTCAACCTTCCGTAACTTGAGTTATAACAAACTATGGCTGTGAACTGAACACCCTAGAATCAGAAAAACATAGTTTCATCCACCATGAAACCAGTCGGTACAAATGACAAGTTGGGACTTGCCTTGGTTTTGGGCGATGGCTTTGACTTGGAATTTGCTATCTCGTGGGTAGAACCGACTTGAATTCCGGCACGAAAGCTCGAAAGACCGGTGAAATACAATTAGAATAATGAAAACTAATTTTTTTTATTCTTAAAATAAAATAAATATTAATTTTTATTAAAAAACCAAAATAATATTTCTAAAATGAAAAATGTATTTTTCAGGTTGAATTCAGGCTTGCTCGTTTGAGATTGAGCTTTTCAAACTTGGTTCGAAGCCCAGCCCGATTTGGTGTTTGAACCGGTTTACTCATGATTAGCCTACCAAAAGGTCTGTATAGGATTAGGACCTTGTTCATTTCAATTATGAAGGGCGAAGCCATGGTCATACTACGAAGATATTTTTAGGCACTTATTTTGGAGACATGAGACATGATTTTAATCTAAGTATTATTATAAGCGTCAAGATTTCTCCAAAATTCAAGTTTCGCTACTGATTTAACCGGGTAATTTACTGAGTAAATGTCTTACCGTCGCCTTCAAGAATAGGAAATGTGGTTAGAGCATGCGTATTGAGAATCAGATGGCTAATTTGGTGCATCCCAGCCTTCGATGCTCCTATGCATCTTTCTTCGAACACTACGCAAACGGTTATTGAAAGTTCCGGGAAAAGTTCACAACGCTTGAAACAAAATCAATCCACTGTGCCACAAGGTTTTAAATCTAAATTTGTTCTACGAATTGGGAAAAAAGAAATTGCATGAAAAGAAATCCGGAAAAAGGAAAATGTCGTTACTATTCACTGATAATTTGCCCATATTTTTCTGCTCACATACATAGAGAGTTTTGAATTGCACCAAAAAAAATAGAGAAAAATAAAAAGAGGGCTACTAGGGGGACACATAGACCTCTGATTGCTTAGGAACTCACAAACTGTATTCTGATAGACCTCTCACCTAAAGCTGATATACTTAGGCCCTGTTTGGCATGGCTCCAACTCCCAGCTTCATGGTCGGAGTAGGTGGAGTCATGCCAAACGGTATAGCTCCAACAAAAATTCGAATCTGGAATTTGAGAATCTGGAGCAGATCATAGTGTATTTTCTCAGAGCTGCAAGGAGGCTGCTCCCCGCATGGAGCAGTCAACTGGTTACGAGAATACCCCTAGAGTTAGGATAAAATTACCCACCAAATGCCATCGAACAAAACCCCCTCACCATCTCCTCCTGATCCCATCTCTCCCCCCATTCGCTCAGTCTCCTCTTCCCCCACCCCATTCTCTTCTATTATCGTGAATGGAGCACCCAACCAGCAACCTCCATCTCTACGACCAACGGGCCATCCTCTTCGTCTCCAGGCTCGCAAACCATCGCCACTGGACTCGGGGCCGACGGTGCAGGAGGAGGCGGCGGAAACTGGATCTGGAGACCACACGAGGTGGAGGAGATCGGTGCCGGAGGAGGAGGCGGAAACCAGATCTGAAGACCGCGCGAGGTGGAGGCGGCCGGTGCCGGAGAAGGAGGCGAAAACTGGATCTGAAGGCCGGCGAGGTGGAGGAGGCCGGTGCGGGAGGAGGCTGAAGTCAGATCTGGAGGCTGGCGAGGTGGATCTGCCCTTGCTAGATCTACGCGTGGAGACCACCGGATCTTGAGGCCTCATCCCGCGCCCCCCTTTGTTGTGCAGAAGGTGCATTGCCATAGGGAGACTTTGATGGCATAAGCTTTTTTAATTTCAGCGCACTTCGCTTCAAGCTTGGCAACCCTTTAGGGAAATGATGAGGCCTCTCTTTTGTGATAGCCTCTGGTGGCTCCTCCAACACTTCAAAGACATCCTTGAATTCTTGGTGCCGATTATTGGCTATATAAGCAGGTGGCAATACATCAATTCCCATCAGTTTTGCAATCACACTGGGTGATGATCGCTTTTGCTCTAATTCTTTCAGTAGATCCTTCCCAACAAGTATTTTGGTTGGACAGCTGCTACTTCTTCGTGGCCTGCACTCCTTATATTGATGCCCAAGCTATAGAATTTATCCAAAACAAAAAAAGGAAGCATGTTTCTCAGTGCTTGAATTTTGACTTTTGATTACAAGATACTGGCATAAAACCATTCACTTTGAAGAGGAATATAATGAACGGAAAGAGGTAACTCACTGAAATCTGCTCCATCTTGAGGAGTGGCTGTATGGAGAATCAATTGAGAGGAAAGGTTGCTACATCATCTCACCTGAAGTGCTTTGTTCCTGCATATGTATATGGAAAATTTCTTCTGATAATTCTATATATTTAGGAATAAATCTCAAGAATAATACTAAGATGGAGAGAGAATTTTAGTACTTGGTCATGACAAGGACATTTCAACTCTGCAAGGTTGAAGCAGCATTAATTTCTTGTGGATTTGGTTCATGTGATTGTGCCTTTGCATACAATAACCTGATGGAATTATCTCAATCCATTGCTGTTGCAGAGGAGATTTCAGCTCTGAGATCAAGGCAAATACTTCTTGACCCGAGAAGACGAGAGGCACTGGATAAGCTCAGACCTAAAAGGTACAGTGATCCTAGATAGCAGTTGATGTTCTCTCCTGTGTAGAATTACTTCTTGATTTTCCAAGGAGGTTAGTTTGGCCAAATTTCAGGAAGTATCAGGGTGTTATGTCGGGTCCGACCATCGATTTCAACCAACAACTTACAGACAAAAACACCTGTTACTATGGAACAACAGAAGATCACCGTTCTTAACAAATTCTTAACAAATGATGTGAACTCATTTTCTGTGCTTGGTTATACTAGAAGCTGCCAAAAATTCAGTATTTCACTATATATCCAATTTGTTTCTATCAACCTGGCAATAATTTGAGATCTTGCAGAAAACGGCCCTTAACCACGTGAGGACTGCTGGCCTTCTTGGAGATGGTTTTGGGGCTACGCCGGAGATGAGCAAACGAAACTTGATATGTGTGATGTAGTGGTTGGATGTTTTATTCTTTTCATTGTTGTCGTTTGATGTAATGGTTTTCAGATGGAACACTAGCTTTGATTAATAAAGATGATGAGAATTGTGAACGACATCTCCTGCCTCCTTTTCTCTAATGGACTTTTGTTATGAACTTTGTATGTTTATGTACGTTGTATTTATTTTTTTCAAGTAAAATTTTTGAATATGCGCGAAAAAGACGGCACTAAATAGCCAACAAAATTTAAAAATATAAGCTCACAATATGACAACAATCAACTTATTAAATTATTATAAGTTAAGCAATAAAAATGGTTATAAGTCACAAAACAAGGGTCGTACAGTCTTTTTACGATGACCATTCTTATTTCTGGAGTTGGAGCCAATTTTCTAACCAAACACTACTCAGATTGCTTCAACTTCTCATAGAAGTGGATCCAAAAGTGAAACTGGAGTTGGAGTTGTAAAAACATGGAGCAGAGCCATACCAAACAGGGCCTTAGGATCGGCTTTCTCAGAAAACAGAAATCGTGTTATATGTGAAAAAGCCAAAGACCACCGCGGGCAGTTTCCCGCGGCTTTCCGCAGCCCGTTCCGAATTTTCACCACGCGTATTTACAGCCAAACCCTAACTCTAATCCCCATCGTCCCTCCTCTTCTTCCTCCCGCGTGCGGCGCCCCTCCTCCTCCTCCTGCGCCGGCGGCGCCGCCTTTCCTCCTCCCCACGCGCCGCCACTGTCCTCCACCGACGCCGCCCTCCCCTTCTCCTCCCCCGAGCCGTCACCCCCCTCCTCCTCCTCCTTCGAGCCGCCGCCGCCCACGCCGTCCTCCCCTGAGCCGTCGTAGCGGGGCCCGACGCAGCCGCCAGCCCCGAGCCCCCGCCAGCCCCGAGCCCCCGCCAGCTCCGAGCCCCCGCCGCCGACCCCGACGCGGCCGCTCGCCTCGCCTCCGGCTCCCTCCTCCTCCGCCGGCCCGCGCCGCCGCGGTCCTCCTCCTCCTCCCCTCCTCCCTTCTCCCCCGCCGCACGCAAGGTGTTTGCGGTAATGTGCGCGGGGGAGATGAGGGACTTGTCCTGCTTTGGGGAGAGCAGAGTCCAGATTGCGGACGCAGCGTCGTCGAGCGCCACCGGAGGCGGCGGGAAGGGCGCGGCGCAGAACTTGGTGAGATATCTCTACCAGGCGCAGCTCTCCGGCCGGCCTTGCGTGATCCCGGTGACGTGGAGCAAGGGCCTCGTGGAGCAGGGCCTCAGCGTCGCCGTCGACGACGTGTCCGGGCAGTGCCTGTACAAGGCGGACATCAAGCCATGGCTCTTCTCCAAGAAGAAGGGGTCCAAGAGTCTGGACGCCGCCGGCTCAGTTTTGTGATAATGGCCAGTGCCAGAATAGTCCATGGTTGGCTCTTCAGCTCGACAACGAGCAATGCAAAATAGTTAAAAAGATTTAAACTGGTTGATCAAGTCTTTGGGTGCCAGAATAGATAAAAAGATTTAAACGTTGTAGGATGTCTTAACAGATTATAGGTGATTGGTTTTGTTCATTGACCTGATATGTTACTTCATGGCCAAACCAAGAATTGAGCCCTGTTGCTTGACTGAAAGGAGTTCAACTTGGATTTACTTGATTAAAGGTTGAAGTTGTATTCTAAAGCTTCTTTGTCAGAGTATATGCATGCTATATACCTTTGTGAATCAGGCTTAACTCATACATGCTATAATCGTTGTTACAAAACATTATCTAGTTAGCTATGTTATCATTGCCTGCATAAAGTTTCAGTAACATAGTCAGCTGGCTGAAGATTGGTTTGCTGTATTACCATCTGTTCATTCATGTTATATCAACCAAAAATTCAGTTACCTGTCTGAAATCGAAAACTTATGAGTTATGACTTAGTTCACATGTCCAGTCCATGAAGAACTCTGACTTTCTTGGATACTGACATTTGAAAAGGACATGTCAACTGATTGCGGTGATTGTCCAATGGGTGCCATGGAATAAGATGCCATTTATATTTTTTTAGCCATAAATACCAAGGACATAAATTCTGCGTAGATATTCTTGTTGGTGAGACATTGATTTCCAGATAAAACTGAGGGTAGCATACTAGAATGATTATGTAAATGCAATTGGGACGTCAGGTTCTTGTCACTGTAACATAGCTTTAGCTAATATATTTGCCCCCAAAATAACAAGGGTGAGGTGACCATGTAAATTTTTACGATTTCATACACACACAAAAGACTTGATTTTGCTGTAAACAATGTTTGGTTTCAGTAGTAGTGTATTGTTAGAAGCAAGCAGCAGTTCAGAGAAATGACACCTTTTCATCAAGTTGAATTGTGTATTGTTTGTACAAAAGTTGCATTGCTTCTCAAGAGAATACATTACATTTATTAGTCTCAGACATCAATGTAAGCCAAACCTGTTTTTAAGGAATTGTAAGCAAAACCTTCTTCATGTCTCTTATTTTGATTCTGCATATTTAGGATCGTCAAGCTTGAGTTTCATGAGATACCTGAGTACATATTTACTTAATCATTTTACTTATTCTATTCTATGTAACGTCAGTTTGGCCCAGAAGACAGTATGATAACCAACAAAGTACTGTATTATGGACATCTTGGCTATGTTCTGTGTTTGTTTCATCCTATCGTAAACTGTATTGTCAACTGTTGTAGTTTTTGTTTCTTACGCAGGGCCTTTTGCAAGTCTTAAAAGGAAAACATATTGTGCTAATATTTTTCTAAGATCCAGGCACTGCCCAGTATCCTCTTTTTGAGCCATTGACTTTTGCTTATATATGTAAAATACCTATTCAGTATGCTAGTATCCCTGGTTTCGCCTGATGAGCTCTGAAACCATGTCCTCCTCGTTAATTGTGGTAGTTGTCATCAATTATGTTAGTTGTTGTTAATTATTGTCAATTATCGTTAATTCTTTTAAACGACATCAAACAAATTATTACTTATCTCAGAGGTATCGTTAATTCTTTTAAACGACATCAAACAAATTATTACTTATCTCAGAGGTATTTTAGATATTTTTCATCTCACAAGCTGCAATCAGCCTACCTAAAAATCAGACAACCGTACAACCCTGCAGCTTAGTTGGGAACTGTTTTTTTTTAAAACTAGTCCTACAACTCAACCGAAAGTCGTTTTTCAGAGTCCTACGACTCAACCGAAAGTCGGTTTTCAAAAAAACTACAGTCGTACCCAACAGGCACGTGACACCCGACGCTTCACTGCACAATATAAAGCAGAAGCAGCCGCGGCCGCAGTAAGAAAGCGGTATGGGTGCCACCGGTAGCAATGGGCCTGATCTAACAGCACATTGGATTGCCACAGTGAGAAAGCGGTATGGGACTAAAGATTCACATTGTGCCTCTGGTAGCAATGGGCCTGATCTTAGTTTCAAAAAAAAAACCAATGGGCCTGATCTAGCAGCACATTGGATTCACAATTTCACATATGGACTCCACGTTTCGAACCCATTGCTTGGAATTGGATGTCGAATGGGATCTCCACGTTTTGCGAGCGAAAATTGTACCTGCGACAACGTTATGCCCCTAGAGCGATGGATCCAGAATGAAGATCACGCAAAATTCACAATCTACAGGAGCTCGTACCACATTGGTGCAAAATACAACATTCTTACATCTAAATGCACCAAAATTATTAAAACTCAACTCTTGTAGTTCCTTCCACCTCTGGTCATGCTTGCAACAAAGCACACATAGATTAGACTACACATGAGCTGGAATCATATGGGAAAAAGATAGCTTATCATATACCGTGAGACACTGAGGCTAGGACCAGTCACTACTGGTCATCCAGCTTCCACACCTCATGGAGGAGCCTGTACCTCGCCATGTTTGAGTTGCTGATCTGCTTCAGCTTGGCGAGCGGGTTCGATGACGCTTTGGAGACGAAGGTCAATGGCGAGCTCAGCTCATCAAGCTCGTCGTCGCTTGTGTTGGACTTGCGAAGGATCGCCGATCCACTCTTCCTAGGATCACCGATGATGCGTAATATTGCCCCAGATGCAGGGTAAGGGTACAAGATGGGTGATGCGTTGCACGGGACAGCGCGTATGCCCTTGCCGTTGCCCTCCAGATGGTCCTAACAACAGGAAAGATTGCTAACTGATTTCTGATGGTCCAATACTCAGTAAATTGCAATCAAACAGCCTACATTTTGTTCACATTGTAGTTTGTTTTGTCATGGACGTGGTACTGTTCATACACGGACTGTTCATATACTGTTCATGTATGTACTGTTCATCCACGGATAGTTTCCTTCGTTGCAAATATCTATTTCCTTAAATGGTTTATTAGTTTCCTTGTATAGGGATTAGTTAATTAGAAAAGTTATCTATTAGTTAGGAAAATTATCTATTAGTTAGAAAGGTCATCGTTTAGATTGATTTTATCCATCATTGCTAGAAGAACCCTCTATATAAGAAGGCCCATTGTATCCATTATGAAACAAGCAAACAAAGATTAATAAACAACTTCTTAGTCCCTAAAGTCCAGCTGTACTCGTTCCCTTGACTGGCTATTCTAGATCTATTCCTCCCCAATCGATGCCCTCCTTCACTTAGCACCGTTCTATCTCAAGTCGTCGCCGTCCAACCCCCCTCCGACGGATGTTTACCCTATTATGAACTAAGGTTCATAACATTTGGTATCAGAGCCAACATCATGGCTTCTGCTGCCAAACTATCCCTACTAGACAACCTGATGGAGTCGATGAAGACGACGTTGAAGATGATGCTCCAACAGATTTCGCCCACCCCATCGGAGGAGTTTGTCGCCCTATGTTGCAGCTCGAGGACGAGCTGTTTCACCGAGAGGGGTCTAATGTCATGGATGTAGTACTGTTCATGCATGTACTGTTCATCTACGGATAGTTTCCTTCATTGCAAATATCTATTTCCTTAAATAGTTTATTAGTTTCCTTGTATAGGGATTAGTTAATTAGAAAGGTTATCTATTAGTTAGAAAGGCCATCGTTTAGATTAGTTTTATCCATAATTGTTAGAAGAGCCCTCTATATAAAGAGGTCCATTGTATCCATTATGAAGCAAGCAAGCAAAGATTAATAAACAACTTCTTAGTCCATAAAGTCCAGCTGTAATCGTTCCCTTGACCGGCTATTCTAGATCTATTCCTCCCCAATCGGTGCCCTCCTTCACCTAACGCCGTCCAATCTCAAGTCGTCGCCGTCCAACCTCCCTTCGACGGATGTTTACCCTGTTATAAACTAAGATTCATAACAGTTACATATACTTCCAATGTTGGTAATTACCTAGTTGGAGTTTCCTCCTGAAATTAGCAGCCTATAAATTGAAACTACAATCTTATACAAAGCGGAATTACCTTGTTAGAAATGGTCACCCTTTCCCCGCAAAAAGTCAATTTTAATATTTAGCTATACAAAAATGGGAACCGTTTCTGGGTTTCTGTGGTACATCATTAAAAAAACATGTGCATTTGCCAATGATACAAGTAAATGCCAAATTTGCTTTTTTAAAAAAATAATAATAATAAAATAATCAGGTGTTGTATAACCAAAAAAAAAAAAAAAAAGCTCCCAGTAACTGCCTAGTTTGCTTATTCCACCCAAAACAGGAACAGAACAGGTTTATACCCCTTAGTCATGGAATAGACTACATGTATTACGGTTTTGTGAGATTCAAGGCAATCAAGCATGTTATGTTCTTAACCTTTCGAGTAACTAGGCTCGTTACAAACATAAGTCCTGTATTATCAATGCATCCCAAAATTGAATAAACTAACCTCCAATTCTAGTGCTTGAAGCAAATAATCTTGAATTGGGTCTGGACAAAATTCATCCGGTGCGAAGTCATCAAGGATGCTCTTGATGATTGACGAACTAAAGTTAGGACAAAGCTGTGAAAAATGAGATGATAGTATTACTATTAGAAATAGAAAAATAACTTCGAATTGATCAGAAAGAATTAAATAGTTCATATTGATAATTCATTAAACTAATGAACTTTTTTTTAAAACAAGATAGGAGCTCATGCCTCTTTCCTGGTACTGGTTTCCATGAGGACATCCTTAGGGAGCATTAGGAGATCACTCAATGCATTTAGGAGATAGAATGGCTTGCGGTTTTCAGCAATACCATTTTCACGATCCCCATTCTCAATTTCTGGATAGTCATCCATATCCATACCAAACAAGTCAGTAAGACATCTGGACCAGCTGCCAATCTAGCACCACCAGAAAAGATAGGGGTTGGTGCTCTCGATAACAAGTGAAAAAAAAAACATTCCACTGGTGTGAGTAGTGTGGCCACACAATGAACATGATTGTACTTACAGCATTTTTCAGTTGGACCCCGGCACCGAAGCTAAATTTCCCAGATGGGATGGGAAGAACCTTAGGATCAGTTATTGGGTCAGACATGGGATCTGTTGGAATCTCATCATCTGACTCCCGTAAAATAGCATTGAACATTGCTACATCCAATCTAGCTATGCATTGCTCCATCACCTATCAAAGGGAAATACTGTTGGGAATTAGTAGAAGACTAAAAGATTTGTATGAAGTCCATATTTTCTCATTCTCAGTGCCTAAAGCTTGAATCAAGATTCAGTTACATTGAACATTAAAAAAAATCATAAATAAAATAATCTAAGGTGAAATGTACAAAAAAACAACAGAAACAATTTTAGGAAAAACACATCTAGTGAACAAGTGTAAAATGCACAGAGAAGGGCGAAGGCCACCAGGAGGCCCACGAGGGACAAGAGCCAGAAACGGTCTCCAAAGGGTATCAAGTACACCTTCGAGAGGCCTAGAGGGCGCGCGAAGGCCACCAGGAGGCCCACGAGGGACAAGAGCCAGAAGCGGTCTCCAAAGGGTATCAAGTACACCTTCGAGAAGGCCCCCGGGATCCCTGCCCGGGGCCACCTCGGGAGCGCCCAAGGGTGCCTGAGGCACCCGCATGGCGCGAAGGGAGAAAAGTAACAGTGGACCGCGCGTACCGACTGGCTGGACCAGGACTAGGAGGGTTCATCGTAGACCGAAGGTTACGCGTAGGGGAAGAAAAAACCCTGCGACCCCTACAGGCATAGGGTCTTTTTAGGGATAGAATCGTAATCTCATGTACCATGATCGGAAGACTATAAATAATCATCTCTCCATGTAATCTAGGAGGACTTTTCAAGGCAATCAAGGACTTTTCAAGGCAATCAATACACACCCAACTCTCTTGGCATCAGTCCCCTCTTTCGGGGATCCCTTGGTCCCCTTCGTGGTGCACGGGGTCCCCCTTACTTTACTATCTAGTCCTATTGCTACGACAGTTGGCACTGACAGTGGGGAACGGCAAGAGAGTCACGAAGCACACTCCTGAAGCGCCAATCAGATGCTAGGACCAGCGCCGGAGGCCCCTTGCTATTTTGTGACCTCCACAGCGAAGGATCGCACGCAACCAAGGATTGCCACACCATCGTGGCCAGTGGACTACATGAGTTGCGACCAACAGCCGCCCGAGTGTGAAGACGTCGGAGGCCGAGCAACCAGCTGCCCGTCCCGCCGCAAATACCCCGCATAGAGGGAAGCCGTTGGTAGAACCCCCAAAGGGTCATCAACATGATCGCCGGAGGATCCTCGCTCGGCATGACATCGAAGAGAAAGCGGCGGGCATACGCCCAGCAAATACACCATGTCGCGATGTACCCTGCCACAGGCCCACCTTGCTACGCTGAAATACCAATCACCTTCGGCCCCTCTGGCTTGTACTTCCCCCACCAAGACTCTCTCATCATCTCCGCTAACATCACGGATTGCGAAGTCAGACGTGTCCTCGTAGACGGAGGAAGCTTCGCGGATCTACTGTTCGCGGATGCATCGACAAGATGATGATTCCCATGGACCACCTATCACCCAGGCATACCGCTGGTAGGCTTCGGTGGAAGACAGGTGACGACGTTAGGCCAAATCAACTTAGCCGTCACATTCAGCGACGACTTCGCATCACGAACCGAGGTTATCAGCTTCGACGTCTATGGGGGACGGCACTCGGCTTCGCCTCCCCCTCGCAAAAAAAAAAGAGTTCGGGCTCCCCCGGAGCCCTATCTAAAAAAGTATGGGTGATGGCGCTCGGCTTCGCCCCCCTCCTTCGCAGAAAAAAGAGTTAAGGCTCTCTTGGAGCCCTATCTAAAAAAGTACAGGGGGCAGCGTTCGGCTTCGCCTCCCCCTCGCAAAAAAAAACAGTTAGTGCTCCCTCGAAGCCCTATCTAAAAAAGTATAGGGGGGCATTCAGCTTCGCCTCACCTCGCAAAAAAAAGAGTTAGGGCTCCGGGCCCCCTCGCAAAAAAAAAGAGTTAGGGCTCCCCAGGGGCACACGGCACGGCGCGAAGGGAGAAAAGTACCAGTGGACCGCTGTCTCGACCATTTGGACCAGACCGTAAGGGTCCACCGTAGACCGAAGGTTATACATAGAGGAAGGAAAAACCTCTGCGACCTCTACAGGCATAGGGTCTTTTCAGGGGTAGAATTGTAATCTCATGTACCCTGTTCGGAAGACTATAAATAGTCGCCTCTCCCATGTAATCCAGCAGGGCTTTTTTCAAGGCAATCAATACACACCCAACTCTCTTGGCATCAGTCCCCTCTTTCGAGGATCGCCTGGTCCCCTTTGTGGTCCCCGGGGTCCCCTTTCTTTACTGTCTGGTTCTGTTGCTAAGACAGAAATGTCAGTAACAGCTTCAATAGACCAACAAGTTTAATATCACAGGTATCTTTTCATGCTAGAAATATGTAACTATATATTTCTATACCTATTTTGGGAAAAAATACAAGCATATTTGAGCTATTGATCAATCATATGAAGCTCACCAATTTGGCCAACATAGGCAGACACCCACACTCATGTCCAGCTGCCCTTACTGGGCAAAGCTTTTCTGATGTTTCTTTGAAAGCCTTCTTCCATATGTCTATTGATAAGGTTGCTTGTTGCTGATTGCCCACAACAGTAATCCTTCCATAACATTTCTTTGCATTTGAACTAGTCTTTGATTCACTGATTATATGAGTAGATTGCATATGTGGTGTGAATGTCTGCAAAGAAAGATTTGTAGTGCACCAAGTTTAACAAATTCCTATAAACAAACGTACATGCAACAAAGGATTTAAACTAACAAGGAAACAAACCTGCCACCAAATGGATTCAACAATCCGTGAGAATATCCATGATTCAATCTTCTTTAGTGCAGCTATAAACGTGCAATATCTTCCCAGTTATCAAACTCAGGGAAAGCAGTTTTCCTTTCTTCCGATTAAGCGATTCCCACATTGATGCAGAATTTCTCCTAGGTGTTGTTTTGGAATTATAATCAGTAGAATTGATACCATTTCCAGTGTCTACTTGATTAGAAGTTTCAGTAACAATTGCTCGCAGCACCACACAGTTTGACAGCCAGAAGCTCAACCTGATTGGAACAAATATGTCAGAATACGGATAAAACAATACATTAGAAAGCTCATCAACTGCTCTAACGTAATGATGAGGGGCTAAAGTTAAGCATGTAAAAATTTATGAAGTCACGGCCAATTATTCCACCCCCAAAAAAGTAGGCATTCCTTAAAATATAAAGGTTTGAACATAAGAGGAAATCCCATGCACCTTGCAACATCATATCCACAAGCTTTTGCAACCAAAACCAGCCCAGAGGAAGCACTCCTTGCTGCACTTCCCATCTTATCCCTCGACCAGTTATTTAATGCATGAATAAAATGCCTAGAGAGCCTTCGTGCCGGTGTATGGACCTTGTTTGTTGAGCTGCCATGTTCGGCAACCACGGAATAAAGGCCTATCTCAGCAGCAGCAGCTTCTCGCAGCTCTGCTTCAAGTAACTCAACCCTAAGTTCTAGTTCTCGAACTTTGCTGTCATTTCGATTATTTGAAATGCGTATCGGCACCTGAGCTTGTGGTCCATCATCAGCACTGGCCTTAGCATCAGGAGAGATCAAGATATCTTGGGAATCAACTTTCTTCACTTCTTCCTTTTGGGAATCAACTTTCTTATTTATGACGCTTCCATTAACATCTGGAACTCTCATACTGAACCTCATATTCTTTGCTCTATCACTAGTTAAAGTGCTATAAGTTCTCTCCCCAAACTGTCTTTGGTTGGAGTCAGTCATACCATAAGCAAATGACATTTTACGACCAGTTCTAAGAGCGCTGTGTGGTGGAATAAATGGAGTTTGTTCTCCGGGAAAATCTGATAAAAGAGACATATTCCCTGGGTGGCCATTTGACTTTTGGACTTGAATTGGATACTTTTCAACTTCTTCACTCCTCACTTTTGTACTGGACGATGGCACTTCACGCTGGGAATCCAATGATGAGCTAGCGCCTTCATTACCAACTATCCTGATATCCTTCCCCTAGAAAATTTCAAACTAGATTCAGATAATGCAAATAAGAAGACTGTTAAGTTTAATTGGAGATCAAAAACACTGAGACAAAATGTGTTGTTATGGGAGAAAATGAACAAGAGAGCTGAATTATACTGTTACTATTTTTACTGAAACTAGTAAGCATGCACCGATGCACATGAAGCTCCTGTTGTGTTAACATGGTGTTTACATGACAGAATAAAGTAAACAAAGAGACAACATATGGACTATCCAGTCAACCATTCCAACAGCTATAGCTTGCCTTGAGGAATAGTGTGTAAAAATCGAAGATTGAATACTCCCTTTTTATATCAGACACACTTTAGAAATGTGATGGAAACAGGATAGTAGTAAAAACTCTCTATGCCCTGCCCAATGCTTCCAGTTTATTACAATTGTTTAAGAAAGGTTTCTTCACTTAAGGTGTAAAATAACGTTTCAAAGTAAGATGAGCAGACAAGAGTCCATTCTACATATAAAGATGGTGTTCTGCTTTTACCTTTTGAGAGTCATGAGATCTATCACTACCTGTATGCACATTCCCATCCGAGCGGTACGGGTATGGAGCTTCCTCGTCATCATCATCAGTGAAGGAAGCAAACTCAGTATCTTCAGTGTACTCCTCACTCATTGTTGCCGACACCAATTCCTTTGAATCCTTATCAACTGATGCCTCTTTTGAGAATGCATCTCTTGAGGAAAGGCTCGAGGTATCCCCATCCAAAGGCTGGATTCGAAGGTAAACCATGGGCTGTGCATTGTTTCTAAGGCTCCTTTTGGAGTTAAGAGGCACAGGAACACTGGTGTCCTCATGAAACATTGCATGCTCGGCCAAGTCTATTGTTGCAGTCCCCAAATGCTGTCCCTTCAGCTTATCCCTTCTCGGTTCATACAAATTCAACTCAAGCAGATTCTTCTGCCACTTTCCGCTCTTGGATGACCCTTCCTTCTGAAAAACAGATTGTATGCTTATGAACTCATTGAATTCGATCTTCCCCACTGTGGAACCTGACCCGATTGAAGGTGCAACAGTGTTTGTCTTCCCTGAATTGCGCTCGCCATTTTCCCAAAACAGGACCACAGAGCGCAAAGACTTGAGGGATTCAGAAGGGGGCCATGGGCTGATTTCCTGGATGAGGATATTGAAGTCTACATGGAAGGCAGCATCCTTCTTCGTCTTGGTTCGGAGGCCTAGTACCATTGCTGCAACAATGGATACAAACTGAGCTTATGTGTAGTGCTTGACAACTTGAATACCGGACGAAGACCACAGCCTCTCTGCGGTTCACTCTCAATTATCCATCAAATCAGGCGATGACATTAAGTTCATTGGAAGCAAAGTTCCTGCTATTAGTAAGGGGGTTAACCAGTTAATCTAGTACTAACTTATGTGAAATTAAAGAATCATGTGCACCAAGTCCTACAGCACATCCAGCAAAAAGAGGAAGTAAATAGAGATCAAAGTGAAACGAGATGAGCATCCCTCCACATTAAAATCTATCACCACAATGCAAATTTATTGCAATGATGGAAAAGTGAAGAATCCAGTCAACTATATTCCATAAATACAACTCATGACATCACGTAGGCGCCATAAAAGATAAAAGATTTCAATTATAATGGATACATAACATATTTTTGTGATATTATGTGACAGTTCCTTAGTATCACAGGAAAAACACAAGATGATCAAGCAGCTAAAAAGTATAAAACCACCCTAAAACTGCATTTAAACAAACAAAAAATGATTGTCGCAGAAAGAAAAGAGAGAAATACATCTCAAATCCCAAAATACAGCAACATTATAATAAAACAAAATAAAGAAAAAAGGGAAGGAAATGCTAGGGGCATGAAGAGATATGAGAAAACAGATGCCTTTGACCAGATTGTACCAATGCAGCATCCAAAACATGGCAAGCACCCCTCTCAAAGTCCCGATTTTTACCAGAGGAAAAAGAGAGTCCATTCCGATTAAACGCGGTCCAACCAGTCAGCAAGAACAGCCCCCAAAAGAAAGGCATCAAGAAACCATAGGAAGGAAAAATGGGACTTTCGGGGGAAGAAAGGGCAGGAACTTTATCCACAATAACACCCAAATGCAGTTCTCGAAGCAAAACACAACAAAACTAACACGCAACAACCCCAAGATGCCTCAGTACGACTGTATTGAATGTGGATTAAATGCTAAAAATACCTCTAGCTAATAAGCTGGGACATTTAAATGATGTACCAAAACCAAAAGAAGGGGAAAAGGGGAGGATTTAGTACAAAACCTAAACGGATCTATTACACCAAATTCAGTACAAAAAAAGGTGGTGGTTAATTCCAAAGTGCTGCATCAAAGGAATGCAAGTATCAATCAAATCAAACACAAAAATGCGGATACAAGTGATAGCCATCAATCAAACTAGTCAACAATCAAGAAAAAAAGGGGCCATGGCCAAACCAAAGTAAACGCGTCAAGAACTGCAACCACCAAACAAGTAAAAGAAAGGAAATGGGGGAAAAACAGCAACTACCTGAATCTACCAGGGCCAATCCAAACGCAATGCAACGAACCGGAAAAGATTGATGGAAAGAAAGAAAGGGAGAGGAAGAAAACATGGAAGAAGCTGCTCACGTAGGAATGATTGGGTCGGTGCGCGAGTTCGTGGACACGCACTAGTGGTTGTCGATAGGGTGGGGAGAACAACACAGGCTACAAGAAGTCGGCCCTCCTCGAGCTCGAGGAGGGAGAAGAAGAGATCGTGACCCGAAGCAAAGTGGAGTAAACTATTCGCAAGGAAAGAATCCAAGTGACTTGTTAATCTGGGCGGAGAGCTCGTGGAACGGGGTTAACTATGAGCAATTATTTGGAGGCTTTTGGGACAGCAATTACTTATCATATCATTACTTGTAATAAAGATACGCTGTTATGACCGTATTTGTGATACATAAAAGCATATATAATAGTGCGATGTTAGCTGTCTATAAGACTTGTCATATTAGATGATGTAAATAAGAGAGAGGGAGCATAAAGAATTAAACCGTCTCTCGTGCAGTAGTTGACTGTAACACGAGAAACAAGACACATTATATATGAATGGGTTGTCTATAAAGACGTGTAAAAAGACAAACCATTGTATAAACTGTCTTTATTGTCTATAGATAATATAGAGAGATAATATATACAATAGTTGTCTATAGCATTGTACATGCCCTTATTTCTGCAACGTAAAAGAAGATGTGGTGGTCGTTCTTCCTCTCTTTCCCACCCACCCACCCACCCATGTGCTCAGTGCATCCGCAAACCGATCTTAAAATTTGGCAACCGCTCGACCCATTCCCCTCCAAGATCCTACTAAAAAGATAAGGTTTCTCTCTCTCCACGATCTCTCCTCTCTCTCCCCGTTCCTCCATCTTCACTGCCCACCCCGATCCTCGCAGGCGGTAGCGACGACCCTGAGCTTGAGCCACCACATTCCCAGCCACAGTACAGCCGGATCCATCCGCCATCATCGTCTTACTCTCCAGCTGTCCCCGAGCTTGGCACTATAGGGATCCGACCATCCCTAGGCGCGGCGCCAACAGATCCGACCTTTCCCCGAGTGTGCTGTCGTCGTCTTCTTCTCCAACCTTAATGTTGTAGCCTTTGTCGCCATCCTCCTTCCTCACGCCGAAGCCTGAACAAGCCAGAACCGGTTGCGCCACCGTTTCTTCTCTAACCACACCGACCGCCAAGGATGATGTTGCAACTGACATTAGGTGACAGTGCTGTTGTGAGGTTTGATTTCGAGCTCCTTTGCCATGGCCATCATCTACAATAGACATCTCTACTCATGTTAATGCTACGCTTCATCCCAATTTGTCTGATTCATTCTCGCCATATTGAATTGTTATGTACATTCGTGGTGAGCAGAGAGAGGATCTAGCATAGATCTCTAGGACCTGGTAGCAGGATGCAATAAAGTATCGATTAGTGATTTCACAATGAGAAAATTGAAACGAAAAGTGGTTGATTGCCCTTGGCCACAAGGTTACTTGATTTGATGTACCGAATGCCGCTTATTTGTAGATGATTGGCAAGGCATTCTTGCTTGATAAGATCATAAATTATGTGCAGTCTTTGCAATGATAGATCAAGGTAAGCGAAAGCCTACTGAAATTGCTTAGTGCCATACCACATGATGGAACAAATGAAATTATAATTGCTTTTGTCGGTTTGTTACTTCAAATCCTATCTATGAAGCTGGCAGTTGCCAGTCCGCTTGACTTCGGTAACTTGCTTACTCTTCTACACAAAGATGCGAGCTTAGATTGTCTCCTACTGGACATGTCTCATGATGTGTTGGATGAATGTTTCTTATAATTGCTGCTATACAATTCAAATGTTCCAAGCCTATGGCTGTGGCCCTTCAACGAGCACCATTTTATGCTTTCCTACGTGGAATAGCGAGCACAAATTTGCAAATTGTTGTTGCTTTGCGAATTCCTTATCTATCAATGAAGAATTATTAAGAATTCTATCCTAATATAGTTGGTGTACAGAAGAAAAGAACCTCTGATAGGATGATCTCCAAAGTGTTCTCCATATATGTTTTGGCAGGAGTCAACTTTTACGGTGAGAAGTTTTACCTTTTCTCACAAATCTAGACTATTAGTAATCTAACAAGGATCCAAAGCATTGAACTTTCAGGTAGATTTTCAGTTACACATTTATTAGTATGCATAGTTTTGGAATTTGTACAGATCTAGCAATGTACTATGTTGCAAGTTGTTATGACCTCACTATTAATTTCCTTTCTAGATGATTTTTGTGTTTCATTCTGCTCTCTTCCCATCTGAACTCAGCGATTGGTTCTGACTTAGATTGTTTGGTTTCTTTTCCTGCCTTTGGTTTTCATATGAAGGTCAAGTTGAGGCTTCGCTAGGAGATGGTGAACCTCAGGGTCGGTATACAAGAGGGGCTTCCATCATTTAGGCATTCTTGGCTTCATCTAGTCTGTTAAGGTAAACAGAATGTTTGATTTTCCACTAAAAATATCCTTATGCATGCTGATTGATGCAAAAATGATTCTGATTGCACTTACTTCATTTTGATGCTCATGTTTGATTGCTTGACAAATGGGTTGTCCCCAGTGGTCAAAAGCACATACCCAATTAGTGTTGTATGATGTCTGCCCAGGTTCTCGATGATCTATACGTCTTTACATGTATTTACATGTATTTACTTACGCCCCAATATGTGGTTGAGATTAAGTACTAATTATCAAGAATGGCCTCCTAACAACATATAAAGAACCACATTTCCTTTTGCTATTGCATTACTAATCCATACTTCTTTTGCATAGAACTTGGTGGTGTGGTCCGAGGGCGGTGGTTCGGGGCTGGATCCAGGCAGAGATGATGGCGAACCAAGGCGACGATAGACTAACTACAAGCACCACCACGTCGAAGGCTCTATCCTACCATGATCACCGATCTTGGGGGAAGGAGAGACTAACATGGTTTATGTCTGCGCAAGCTCAAGCAGGTAGTATAATCAGATCTTCTCCAATGGTTTGAAGGTGAATTTATTCAGACGTTTTTGTGGGTTATCTGCTTTTTCATTGAAGCAGATTAGATAACTAAACTCTCAAGCTCTAGCTCATTTAGGGGTAAATTTGCAGGTGAAAGGTGAGGTAAATTGAGTTGAGTTTGACTAATGCTAATTTTAATTAGGACAGTAGAAAGGTGAAGTGATCTATGATGCATTTATGTAGTGCTGCAGTATAATTTGCAAATTTGATCTATTAAAAATTCAACATTTTCACTCTGTTTTTTTGCTTATGTATTGATGCACACAATAATTTTTTCTAACTTTCTAGCAATATATGATTGCTTACTGCTATAGAACTGAGGTGAAATAAGGCTACTAATTTCCCTTTCTTTCTTTATATATACAAATCAGTAAGGAATATTTATTTTCTTCATGTGTCACCATGAATTGATTGCAACTGTTGATCTCATGGCAAGTGCTACTGAGCTTTAAAAAGAAAACTTCATAGATTCACAATCAAACAAGTAGTTAATTAAAAGTCTAACTAAACCAGTCCATTAGTAATATAGTCGCATATAGACTCATATTCATGCATTTTCTTCTAATGGATTATACACAGAAGCAGCAATTGCCCATTCTCTCTTCTTTTTTGTGGCCTAATTGACTAATGCTTCTCGTTTCTCTACTAATTAAAAATAGGAGTTGGTGGTCATCCATCCTCTCCACCCCCACCCACCTCGTGGGTATGCGCTTAGTGGCGCTCTTCGGTGTCCGTTGGATCGGCGAGTGGGGCATCGGCGGCCCATATCACGTCGTGCGATCCACAACCCTAGCTCATACGCCCATGCCCGCCTCCAACTCTTGCGCTGCCCTCCCTCCCTCTCCTCTCTCACTCTCTCACTCTCCCTAGCCCCATCTCGTGCTCCCTCTCCAGGGCTCCGTGAAGGGATACAGGTAGGCTACACTAGCTTGCAATTCAAAAATTCTATCAGGTAAATCAGGAAGCCATGCAAGTAAGATATCATAGATTGTTACCACTAGATGCACAGTGCAATAGAAGAAGAGTTGGAGCAGCCTGATCCAACGTCAAGCGCATCGATGTAGTAGTCGTAATCGATCATCCAACGTCCTCGGCACCGATCGTCTCCTCCAGGAATGTAACATCCCAAAATTTGGTTTGTTTTTGACGCTTTAAAAATAAAATTAACCATTTGAATTTTCTTATTTAAGTTAAATCTTAATTTGAATTTTTAGAAATAAAAAAGATTTAATGTGAATAATATAACTTTAATTAAATTAAAATCTATTTTGTTTGGGTCCCTGGTGTTCTAGAGAATTTTCTAGGAATTTTTGGAATTTAATTGCTATTTTTTCGAGCTTGGTTTTATTTATCTCAATTTCTAAAATTTGGAAAACCTTTTTGATCCAAATTTTCCATCGGGTTGAAATCTTTTTCCTTTAGCCCATCCTCTTTTCTTTCAACCTAGTTTTCCTTTCCCTCAGCCCGGTCCACTTTCTTTCTTTCCCGCGTCGAAGCCCAGCCACTTGGCTGTTTCTTCTTTTCGAGCGCAGCTCACTACTCTTTCCTTCCTTTCGCTTCCACTACCATGTGGTCCCCATTTGTCAGCGCCTCCTCACAGGTGTTCTTCTTCCTCATGGAGCTAGACTCCTAGTGTCTGCATCGAACACGTGAAGCCACCGGCATACTCTTGGACTCTCCCTCTCCGACACTATATAAGTGTGTGCCACCTACGTCCTTTCTCTCCCTCGAGTTCCTCCCCTCAAGCCCTAAATCGGCTTCCCCAGTTTCACCTTCTTTCGCTGCAATTCATCATAAAAGACGAGCCACCGCCATGGTCTTCTTCATCGGAATTTGTCACCGTCGAAGTATCTCCGGCCGCATCGTCATCTCCTTCGGATTCGCGCTTCCACGTCCTACGCCGTGACTCCGTGGTCTTCGCCCGAAGACCACTGCATCGTCGTCGCCTTTGTCTCCTCAAAATCCAGCCACTGCCCACCATTGTCAATCTACCTCCTCGGTGAGCCTCTTGCCTAACAAAGTGTGTCACATTGTGTTTGAAGTCTTTCTCTCCCGATACCATCCCTTCTTGTTCTCTCTTTTTCACCGAGAAGTCGTTGCTACTCATCTCCATCTTCTCCGGTCATCTTCTTCTCCCTACTGCTCCGGTCAACCTTCAGTCTTCCTGAGGTGTTCTATGAGTTCCTGGTGCTATCGCACGTCCTAGTGCTTCCCTCCGTCTCCGTCGGACGTCATCCAATCGCTGAAGCCGATGCACTCGTGAACCTCCCCGCTGCCAAAGTCGCCGCCGCCGTCACCTCATCGCCAGAATTGTCAAACCGCCACCACCCGAAGAACCCTCGTGTCCGTAGGGTTCCGTTTTGCTACTTGGCCGGACTTCCCTCGCCATCGTTTGCCCTCACCACCAGTGCCTTGCCGCCGGCCATCTTTCTTTCCTCTACTCTCTGTTCTTCTTTCTCTCTCTCTCTCTCTCTCTCTCTGCCACCTCACCCTCCATCTCATGCACCACCTCAGCGGTGACACCCATGTGTCATCCAGTCAACCGTCACGTGTCAGTCCATGTGGCAAACCCTAGACCCAAAACTTGTAGACTTGTTCCACCATGAATCCACTCAATTCCATACGGGACCCTCTATCATTCTCCTTTAATTCTTTCTCTCTCCAGCAACTTTGGCCCACATGTCATTCTCTCTTTCATCTCTCTCTTACTTGAAGTTGGTCCCCACTTGTAAGTTCCCAATTCTTTTTATTTTAATTCCAATCGAAGGAATATTCTCTAAATATTATTTTCTCTCTTCTTTTTCCTTTTCAGCAAATCTTTTGAGAGTCCGTTCTCCTTCGTTCGAACTCCGATTCAGTCCATTCAAATTTCTAAATTTATCTAAAATTGAGCTCTTTATTTTAGAGTTTGTTTTACTATTTCTGTATTTTATACGATTTTCTTTTGAATTTATTTGTGTTTCGCCTGTTATTTTCTCTCTCGTTAGACGATCTGTTTTACGGAGCAGGAGTAGAAGCAAACTTTGAAGATCCAAGTGTGGTAACCGAGCAAAACTAAAGCCAAGGCAAGTCGTAGTCTTTTGATCATATTGAACCTATGATTTTAAAAGTATATTTTTTATACCAATTGTATGCTATCTTTATATCAACTGTTTTGGGATTAGTTATCACCTATTTGTCATTATGCCTCCATTGAACTTTTGAATGACATGAATCATTTGTCACCATAGAATAGATAATTTTAGTTGGACATAAATGTATTACCAACGCCGATGTCGCATGATGCTTAGTCATGTTTAGTTACGATGGTCTCATGATCACATGTACAAATAATGTTGAATTTGACTTAATGAGAGATAGAATTGTGGCGGTTAGCCACTGTTATTAAAATTTATGTACTATGACAGGATATGGCATTGGTCTAGGTTGAACAAAAATAATTTATACTCGGGCGAGCGGTTGTGAAGTGAGGGTGTGGTTAACACGTTGTGGGTTTGTGGTAGACTCGCTTGAGTAACTTGTCAAGAACTTAATCTTCTGTGCCATTGAATTGGATCTTATCGTACAACCGCATGTCTGATGGGACGGACCTAACTTAGTATGTTGTTGAGTTTTGGCATTTACTACCCAGATAGTATATGGGTGGAGGTGTGTACCATTTTTAAGGTCACATCGATGGTTGGTTAGCCGCTTCTAGGTCCAACGGTGTGTGTCAAACCAACGGTGAGGTTGGGGTGACAGTATGCACATCAGGAGAGTCAATTGTTGAGATAAAACATCCGAAAGGTTTTGTTATCATTAGTGCTAGCTATATTGGTTGTATCTTGTGGGTAAAGTGTACAACCTCTGCAGAGTGTTAATTATTCTATTCGAATAGTCGCATCCTTGGTTATGGACATCTCTGGGGATTTCACACGAGAGGTAGAGTTTCTTCATAAAATGTGTTAGTGTGAATGGGAAGTTCATTTGATGAATATAATATTCGTTTGGTGAATGTGCAATTCACTTGGTGGTTTGGTTGGAAAGTGAATGAGAAGTTCACTGGTTGTTTCAAAGCAATTGTTTATTTATTTACTATTCTTTTTAATTATACATTTTAATATATTTACTATATTTATCGTCAATATTGCTTTATGCAAAAGAACCATACAACTAACCCCTTTTTCAAGCCTGGCATGAATATTAATTGCATACTGTTTCTCTATGACTTCATGAGTACTTTATGTGCTCATGACTTCAAATTTTGCTCTCAATTGAAGAATATCAACCTGCTCAAGAGTTCTTCGAGAAGAACTACTATGAAGACTGTGAATTAGAAGGCTGTAATAACTCAAATTCCAATTAGAGAGAATATTATTCGGTAGAGAGAAATTTATTCAATACCGAATGCAACAAAGTTTAGAGATGGAAATAAGTTCGAAATTCAGATTTTTGAGAGAGTTTTGGGCTGCCAACCCATAGTCGCAGAGGAAAGAGCCGGCCTTAGAGGCCAATGGCCCATGGAAGGATGGTAGCCCACTTGAAGGCAAGGACGGGGGGGGGGATTAAGTCACAAACCCTAATTGGCTACATTATTTCCGCCTTTGCTACTGATGTCGTCGCCTCCTGCTCTGATGCTAAATGCACTCACATATACCACACCCTTGTCCGTCGCTACTATTTCCTGTTTCCCCTGCAAATTCGCCGGCCATAAGGAAGAGGAAGGAAGAAGGAGAAGAGGAGAGGTTGTCCTTGCGGGGTTTGATCAGCGTAACACGCATCTCCAAGGGTACCAATTCGTTTCTCCGCTATTTTGATGATGTTTAGATGTGAAATTGGATTAGTTTGATTGGATCAAGTTACATCTGCAGAGATTCAATTCTGTCCAGTTTATTAGTGGTCAGTTTAGGGTTCTTAGAGGCTGAATTAGAAGTTTTGATCTCCTAGAGATATTTAGATAATGTTATTAGATTTCGGTGGCCGCCAAGAACACCTAATTCAGACATTCGAGTCAAAAGTTATGATAGATTTGGTATCTGCTGTCCAGATTTATGACGAGATTAGTCTGTTTTGTTATTTCGTAAAATATGAATTTGTAATTGAAAGAATCTGGGTTTTCACCCAACTAGGTTATTGTAGGTAATTTGATAACCTTTCTAGATTGTTAAAGAACGTTCAATTCGGGGTTATAGATTAAAAGTTATGATCATTTTAGTGCTGCTGTTTTTTCTGCTCTATGCTGAAAGTTCACCAGTCCGTTGACGTACTAATTTGGCCGAATTAGATTATCTTGTCAACTAAAGTATCGTAGATTTGTTAGTTAAGAATCCATAGAAACTGGATTCACCTCATTCGGAGTTCCAGATCAAGAGTTATGCTGTTTACCGTGCTGCTGTCCAGAGGCGGTTTAGGGCAGAATACGTTGGTTTTCAGTTTAGAGCTTCTAGTTAAATATTGAATCGTTGGGAAAGCGTTGTAGGACGTTATTCAGTAATGTCATGTTCTTCGCGTTCTTATTTCAGTTATTTAATTGTTTAGGAGGTGAAGCTTCGGGTTTAGGAGAACCATCTTGTCCTGCCAACGCGTCGCTTCGCGGAAGGTAAGTACACTGACGTTTGTATAAATTGTGTATGTTGGATGCTAGATGTTCGTTTTGTGTTTTCATTTGATACGTGAGAAGTTCCGATGATTATGTTTCTTCCGTATGTGAAATTCATATGTTCAAAGATGATGCTGGTCGTTGTTCTTAAGTATATTCATGCACCCATGTTCAAGTTCGTCCACGGGAGTGGAGTCTAAAGTTGTATCAATGTTCATGTTCCGTCCACGAGAGTGGAGCTCCATGGGAGTGGAGTCTAAAGTCCCATCAATTCCAGTATGGGCATGTGAGTCCCACCATTCCAATGTGGGCAGTTTGGACACCCGTATGAAATGTTCTTCATACGGTATTTTGGATCCCCGTATTTCGATAAATACGGGCTTAAGTGAGCACCGACGGTGTGTCACCGCTATACTGATATATGCATGTGTGCGGTCAATCCTTTGAATTTGAACATTCATCTCAAATCTTCATAAGTATTCATTTGTTGTATGTTTAGAGGTTGAGAAGAGATTGTCTTGTTCATGTTGGTTGTCTGTCTTATTCATTGTACTTGCTTGAGTCTTGGACTCACTCTTGCTTTGTTTATTTATTTTTAGGTGATCGTTGATGAAATTTCTCTTGGGAGGAGTAGACACGCACTACTCATTCACTTCACCTTACACCGTTTCAATAAAAGAACTTGATTCATCTTTCATTCACTAAGTGATGGATTGTAATAAATAAACTTAGATGTGGATGGTATCTTTCTCTACGTTGAGGTTGTTTAAATAGTGCTTATGTTCCCGATCATTCGTTTGATATGATTATCTTAGTGGATTCAGTAGACTTAAATAATTGGAATTTGTGGACTGTTGTTGGATTCAGTTTTTAATTCCGGTTTAGGTTCTAAAAGATGTTGATCTTTTTATATTAGTTGATGATTTATTGTTGAACTTCTTCCGCAGTATTGTTGTATGTTAGCCCTTTAGATAACATTTTGGGTTCCGAATAGCTAGGGTGTTACAGTTGGTATCAGAGCGGGCTTTAGGTCCGTGGTTAATAAAAAAAATATTATGTTCCATTTGTTGAGCAATTGTTGAATTGCTTCTGTACTATCTTTCTTGTTGTTAATTTTTTATATGATGTGATATTTTATATCTATGAATTTGTTCTATGATTGTCATGAGATGATCCTATATAATCATAATTGACTATAACGGTCATGCGTATTGGTAACGGACGTTGAGAAGTTGAAGTCATGGATGTTGTCCTGGGTTTCACCAGGCTACACCACTGTTCGGGATAGGGGATTAGAGAAGTACTTACCCCGTTCTATAGTTGGGGGTTGAGGGCGAGTTTCTTTAGAAAAGTTATTCTCTTACTTGATCTTGAATTTGGCCAGTTCTGGTATTAGTTGCAGTTGATGAAGTTTTCTTGAGTTAGTGTTTTACATTTTTCTTATGAGTTTCATTGGTCTTTCTTGATTCCATAAATCGACTACTTGTTCTCCTGACTGCTAGTCTAATATTGTTTCTTGGGAATGTTGGTTATCGGTAAGATTTATCTTTTTCTTAGGAGTTCTGCCCGTCTTATTGGAAAATGTGATTCATTTATTTGCTTGGTATTTACGGACACGAAAGTTTTTCATTGCAAGCTCTTTAACATGTGAAAGCTTTGGCTTTATGTATTTGTTTTGGATTATTTCGAGTGTTGAAATTTAATACCTCTTTTTCTGAAAGATTGTGTTAAAATCTTTAAGGGATGTCGTGCCATGCTTAAGTAAAAGGTGTTAATTAAAAGAATTAATCGATATGATATGAGTTATCAGATTTGGGTTATTAGCTTTGTACAAGTAGTTTATTCTCACTAGAATCCATGGAAGTGAATTGCATAATGTAGAATGTCGTTGTATTTCGTACATGATGAATTTTAGCTAAGAGTTTGTCCATATCTATTCAAGAACCTATTGTTGTTAAGATGTGTGGAAAATGTGGATATACTGGGTTGATCTTTACGATCGAGTAATCTGATAAATTTGTTAGATGAGTCGGAATCTAGGCCCTCTTTCGATTGTTTTAACCGCTAGTGATGGTTAAGTTAAGGAGGTGTTCGAATGTTGCCTTGATAAATATTGGTCTTGAATCTGTCTTCTAATTGGATCTTGATGAACTTATTCAAATGATAGCTTTACCTAAATTTTGCCATGCTAAAAATTATTGAAACATGTTTAAAAGACTAGATGAACGTTGATGTATCGCCTTGTGAAACCTTGTCTTTTGTATCCTATATTATTGAAGTTAAATACATTTCAATCTAATTTCTGATCATAAGGTAGAATGTTGGAACTATCCTCATAACTATGGTTGAGTTTGCAAACAGAGGTAGGAGCATGAATGTGCCCATGTGTGGCTAGGGAGCTTGAAGTGTGTGCTATTTTGGCGTCGAGCGTTAGTAAGAGTTAAATGGATGAAAGCTAATAAGAAATTCATAGTGGTGTAATTTTCTGAGATTGTCTTGTTCTAGTATCATCTTGTGGAAAGAGTTTTGTTTCAATTTTGAGGCTCGTGCACTAGGTTTTCCCTAGATCAAGTAGATGCAATCTTATTTAGATAATAGAGACATGATGAAGTAATTTATGGTGTTTCTTTCGAAAAACTTGTGGAGTGATAAGGGGTTATAATGATTCTTGCTAAGAGAATATTATTTCGTTGATTGATATCATTGTCAGATTGTGGTGGTGATGATGATGCTGAACGATTTATAAGTAAAAGAATTTGATCATTTGCATGGTATTGATTTAGTAAAAATATTTCGAGTTTTGCGTTTGTGATCATTTGGACCTCATGAGTTATGTGGGAATTGAATCTGTTTCGAGCAAAGTGACGTATTGAAAGATTTTATTGGTTCTTAATTTATTCAAGTGATTTGATTTTAAAAGACTCGTTTGGTTGAGTTAGCAAGTAAGGTTGTATTCAAAGGAAGTTGTTTCTTTCCTAAATGAAAGAGTGTAGTAGAAGTATTTGAGGGTGGATTCAAATTTTGTAACTTGTAGTTTATTTGAAGCACACTAAACCTTGTTGTTTGGCCGCATAAGAGTTACTCCAGTTTCAAAAAGCGATGTTCTATTATTATTGGTTGAGGTTTGGAAATCTTTTCCTGTGAGACTTATGCCTCCAACTTTTGACTTTCCCTTATGATTTCCGAGTTCTTTGCCTAATTGACCTTTTCCTTTGGTACTGTGTTTACTTCGAGTGGTAACTGTGTAATATCCCGACTTTCTTTTGAGCGTACAATTCAAATTGAGAGAGAATTAATGTAATTTTCCGATAGTGCTAGAAATAATTTTCGGAAGAAAATACTTAATCGGTAGAAGGTTTCTTTTGGAAAAACGCTTAATCAGGAGATTAGAGGGGGTTTTCTGCGTTTTCTGGCAGCTGGGCTGGGCCTTGGCCCATGAGGCTGGCCGGCCATTGGGGAGGTGCCACCCTCCCCAAAACCCTAGCTTCCCTTTTCCCCTCTCCTCCCCACCTTGGCCGCCACCTCCTCCTCTCCCTTCCTCCATCTTGCGCCTCCCCTGCTGGTTGCAGCCCTTCTCCACCTCCATTGCTGCGCCCCAAGCCCCTAGTGCAGCACCCCACCTCCCGAGCCGTCCCTTGGTGCCGATCTCCCGTTCACGGCTTCTCGCGAAGGTAGGAGCGGTGTTTCGTGGAATTGGCTGATCAAGAAGGAGGGGAACATCTTCGTGGATCAACCATCGGCCCCCTGGTTGCTACAAGGGTAACGAATGCCGATCCTCGTCGTTTGATTAGTGGTAGATGCGATTTGGTTCATTTTTGATTAGATCGTATTGCTGCGAGTAGAAAGTCGATTATGTCCAGAATGTTGTGGGGCTGTTTCGTGATGTTAGAGGCCGAATTTGAGTTGTCCATCTCCTAGAGATATTTAGTTTTTGTTCTTAGCTTTCGGTGGCCACCAAGAACACTGAATTCCGATGTACGGATAAAAAGTTATGTTAGTTTTCGTCTCTGCTGTCCAGAATCCTGACGAGAATAAATTGTCAAGTTGTCTTTTTAAAAATGAGTGTGTTAATGGAACATTCAGGGCTTTCACCCAACTAAGTTATTGTAGGCCTTGGTCTGAGCTTTTGATATTGTTAAAGAACGCTCAATTCGGAGTTGTAGATTAAAAGTTATGATCGTTTTCTTACTGCTGTCTTATTTATGTAGACAGATTCTGTTCTGCTGTTTCAGTTATCTGCCAGTAAATTAAATTGGCCGAATTGGGTTACCTTGTCAACTAGAGTATTGTAGTTATATCAGTTAAGAATCCATAGAAATTGGTCTCACCTCATTCCGAGTTCCAGACCAATAGATATGATTTTTACCGTTCTGCTGTCCAGTTTTGGGTTGTGCCTGAGTAGTCTGTTTTCAGATTAGAGCTAACTAGTTAATTGTGGGTTATCGGGAAGGAGTTGTAGAACGTTATTGGAAGCGCTCTGTTGTATGTTGTATTTATTTCAGTACTTACTTGTGTAGGCGAGAGAGCTTGGGTTTAGGGACATCTTCTTTGCCTACTACCATGTAAGCTTATTTGAAGGCAAGTACATTGACTTTTGTGTGATTTGTAAATAATGGATGCTCGATGTTTAATATTGCGTTTTGTTCGATATGAGAGAAGCTTCAATATTCATGTTCCGTCCACGGAGTGGAATATCCACGGAGTGGAGGTTAAAGAATACAAGAGGTTCCAAGGATTATGTTCCTTGCGTATGTTCTTTCATATGTGCTTGCAGATGATGTTAGTCATAATACTTATGTTCATTAATGCATCCATGTTCATGTTCCATCCACGGAGTGGAGCTCCACGCGAGTGGAGTCTAAAGTCCCATCAATTCGGTATGGGCATGTGAAGTCCACCATTCTAATGTGGCGATTTTGGACACCGTGTGAAACGTTCTTCATACGGTATTTTGGATCCCCATATTTCGATAAATACGGGCTTAAGTGCACACCGACGGTGTGTCACTAGCTATACCTGATATAAGCATGTGTGCGATCCATTCTTTTCATTAAATCCATTCATTCTATTCATTCATGCACTCATTCGGGTATGTTCGCATTCTTTAATGATGAGGTCTTGTTACGTATTTGTGGTATGTTCATTTATTCATCAGACTTGAGAGTCATGGACTCATTCTTGCTTTGTTTGTTTATTTTAGGTGATCATTGATCTTGGCTCTATCGGGAGGAGTAGACACGCACTAATCTTGCAATTCACCATAATCAAGTTCAACAATATGATTTAGTTTCTATCTTTCATTCGTTAAGGGATGAACTGTAATAAATAAATTTAAATGGTGAAGGAAGGATACCTTCTCCATGTTGTGATTGATTATGTATTACTTGTGATCTTCGATCATCCTTCGTTACACTTGCTTGAATTCAGACTATTATCATGCCATGGTTCTATTAAGTAGTGATTTCTTTATATCATTAGTTGATATTATTCAAATTCTTTTGATTATGGTTGTATGTTAGATCCTTTAGGTAACATTTTGGCTTCCAGATAGCCAGGGTGTTACAAACTGTCTTCATTTGCCTTTTCTTTTGAAGAAGGATTCACCGATTCATCTCACAGGGGTCTTCCGAAGTGTTTATTAATTGTGGTTGTGAGACCTTGGGTTGTAAGTATTCGAGGAGCGTTGAAGGATGAACTGATTTCATGTATGATTCTTGGAGAGAGTTTTATTTATTCAGAATATGTGTCTTTGAGGCTAAACTGTTTGCATTGTTCCAACCATTAGTACCTATAGAGATTTGTGACCAGGATCTTTTATTCACTTTGGGTGAAACATTATAATTTTGAAAGGATGGAAATCTTGTTGATTTATTAGATTATTACATTGGGTAACTTGCACTACGTGCAAGTGAGGTATGACGGTGTGTTGGAATGAGAGTAAGATTAGCAAAGTAATTTGATCGTTAAAACAATTTTTGAGATAGCAAAACTTGTTGGATTTTTGTCAGATATGACTTGGCGTTAGTGAGTAACCTTCTGGGAGTTAGACTCTTTATAAAGGTAAATAGGTCGAGAGAATGTTTTCATGTTGATGTTAACGTGCGAGTATGTTGGATTGTGAGAATTTTAGGAATTTTTAATCAGAGGTTTTCCTTATCTTCCTTATGAGAAGTTCATTGTAGGGGTCTTGAAAGTAAATTTTGGGCTTTGCATTTTTATGTTAGGACTTTGGTCGCCCAATGATTATGTGTAGAGGAACTAGAATAAGGGTGGATTCAGAACAATGGGATGGTCATTGATAGAATCCTTTTGATGAAGTCTGTGAATGGGTGTGCTGAGAATTCTGAGTTGTTTACTCTTAAAAGATTGAGGTGATGTAATTGCATATGAGATCTATTTTGAGATGCATGAAAGTCATCTGTCAAAGTAATTCTATCGGTAGAAGAGTTGGCTAGAGTATGTTTTCGTGGAGTCAACAGAGCCTATCTACAGAAGCGTGGATGATGTATTTCGACTTAAGCATAGCGTTGAGAATTCCAAGTTAGGAGATGAGTGTAACATCCCAATTTTAGGCTTGTGTTTCAAATGTAAGAAAATCAGTAGAAATTAAAACTTTTTCTTACATCCTGTATTTCCTATTGTACCAAGCAAGTATTGTACAAGAAGTTATGGAAATCTGAAGTCACAAGTCTTTTGATCCAAATCTTGAACTTTCAAAACAATCTTGTCAAACCTCTTGATCATCTCCTGAAATATTTTCCTAAGTTCTTGGGATGGTATGTGGACCCTCTGAAAAGTTTCACAATTTTTAGAAAATGTTTGAATATTTTTGGAGGTCAGTCAAACCAATTCAAATCTGGTCAAACCTTGGACCAGTGCCTTGTTAAATTTTGGAGGAAAATCCACAGCCCCAAAGCCTCTGAAAATTTTATGCTAGGTCCTCGTTTGAGCTAGCAAGCTCCTGTAAAAATTTCATAATTTTTGGAGTTCTATTGCTACCTCAAACAATCCTCCAAATGTCAGCCTTTCTCTAATACCAGAAAATTTAAATCTGGTTGGAGTCAAACCCGGGCTCGGACCCGAGCCCAACTCAACCGACTTGGTTGGACCATGTCGCCAGCGCCGCACCCGAGCTCGATCTCGTGCGCGCTCGTTCTAGCCGTTGGATTTCAATCCACCGCTCACGACCTCCCCACTGATCTGAGGACCTCTTGAGCGCCCTCAGCGCCTCGGGGTGGTCCAAGCCACTGGATGTCCATCGTGGGGCTCACGACCTCCCAGGACCTCCTCGCCCGCGCAAGACCTCCCCACCTCGGCGATTCTTGGACGTCCAGGACCTCTCCGAGCACCTGCAGGATGTCCGGGACCTCTCCTCGGCTCTGTTTCTCTTCCTCGCGACCTCACGGAGGTCCGGTCATCATGGCTTTCCCGCACCCATGCGTGTGTCGAGACAGAGCGGTTGGGAGCGTGGCACATCACTTTTGGTCCTTCCCAACGTCTCTTTCTGCCATGCATTAAATGTGTCAGGAGCCCTAGAAGTCTTCCCCTACCTACCTACCCTTGTCAAATCCAGTCAGTCCATGGCAGGGGCATGGCTCATGCTCACAGTAGGCTTCTGCCCTAGCCCTTGCCAAGCTCCCAGGCTATACATAGCCGAGGCCTTCCTCTCCTTCTCCTTCTTCGTTCTTGGTTGTGTTGGGCTCCCCCAGTTGAGCTGTTTCCCAAACTCAAACATCTAACACCACCACCTCCCTGCCTCCATTGTCACTTTTGGAGCTCTCCTTGAAGACCTCCGGGCTCCAGTGGTTCTTCATTGCCTTTTTAGCTGTCGCTTTGCTCTCTTGGTCAGCTCGAGTCTCCCTAACGTGTGTTGTTTAACCTTCACGAGGTGGACAATTCGGAAACTTGTTTTCGAGTTTGTCTTTGGTCGTCTTCCCCAACTCCAGTGCACCACCGCCACGGAGCACCTCCTTTGGCATCGACCTCCCCTCGAGTTCCTCTGGACCTCACCTTGGCCTGGTGAGTCCTCGTTAGTCCTTTTAGCTCGGGGTTTAGCTAGATTAAAGTGTAGCAAGCCTTTTAGTGTTGTCGGTTTTGCCGAAAACTTAATTACCACCCTCTCAGGCTCGGCGGCGTTCGAAGTCGTCCCGCCGTCGAGCACATCCTTTGGGTTCTGACGTTATTTGGAATCAACCATGCCCTTGGTTTCGCCGGCGAGGTCCCCATCGCGGCGGCAAACCGTTGAGCCCTTCGGGATTTCTTGGGTTCAAAACCTCCGTTTTAGTCATCGGTTAGGACATCTTAAATGCCCATTTATTACCAATCATCGATGTGATGAGTTGTCTTAGCCGCCACCCTTTGTCATTGTCCAGGAGGTCCCGCGCCTTTACACGACACCTTGGACCTCCTCGAGCTCTTCGTGGCCGTCTAAGACCTCCCACGTTTAGATCGGACCTTTAGATCTTCCCGTGAAAACCCGTAAGTGTAAGACCTCCCCTCGTTTAATCTCGGCGTTAAGACCACCCTCGGTTAGATCATGCAGTAGATGGGTTTCATGAAATTTCTAAGTCCCGGACCTCCTAGTTCCACCTCGGCCTTTAAAGACCTCCCGGGATTAGCTCTTAGCCGTTAGATCGGCTCTGTGTAAAATTTTACGCGCTTGGACCTCCCCTTGAGTTGATCCTGGCCGTCTAGGACCACCTTGGTTAAATCCTGGCCGCTAGGACCACTCTTGCGCAAAAAGACCTCCTCGAGGTCATTTTTGTAAAACCACCTTGGGACCTCCCAGAGGTCCTCGTTGGGAAAGACCTCCTCGTGGTCCTCTTTGCAAAAAGAGCACCCCGGTCTGGTTAGAAAACCCTCATGACCTCCCCAACCTCGATCTTAGCCGTTCGCAACCTCCCCGGGTTAGATCTGAGCGTTAGATCTCTTTTTGTAAAACCTTTAGCGCTCAGACCTCCCTCCGCGTTGTTCTGGACCGTTCAAGACCTCCCTAGGTCTAATCTGAACCGTCCAGATCTCCTCCCGTTAAAACGCTATCGCTTAGGACCTCCCCGAGAAGATCTTGGTCATCCAAGACCTCCTCGTGTCAATCCCAGCCGATCAAGACCTCCCTCTGGAGATCTTGACCGCCTAGGACCTCCTCCTTTGGATCAGTAGCGTTAGGACCTCCTCCTCTGGTCTAAACCGTTAGATTTAGATCTAACGGGTTAGACCTCCTTCTGTGGATTTAGCCGTAGGAGTAGGACCTCTCTCCGGAGATCTAGACCGTTGGGACCTCCTCTGTGAGAATCGGCCGTCCGACCTCTTTCCTTGGATTTAAAGCCTTAGGATCTCCCCTAGTGCTCGGGACCGCGGATCTCGTCGGCGGTCACGACCTCTGATAGCGCGTGACCTCCTTGCGTGCGGCGTGCACGCTGCTGGTCGTGATCGTTGGATCGAGATCTCAACGATCCGGACCTCCCAGTCTGGGAGGAGGTCTTGTGCGCGCAAGTGCGTCGAGGCTCGTGGCCGTCGGACCTTGATCTAACGACCCACGACCTCTCCTTGTCTTCGATTCGTTTGGACCTCCAGAGCTCAAGTTTCCTAAGTCTTTGGTGTCTCAAATTTCAAAAGTGCATAACTTTGTCATTTTAACTCCTTTTGAATGATTCCAGATTCTTTGTAGCTTTGTTATGGTATGAACTTTAATCGAGAATGAAATTAGGCCACGTGTTGTAGCAGAAAATGATTTTAATAGCATGATCTTGTTTAATGAAAAATGAGGTCTAGAAATTCATGAAAAATTTGTAAACCACATAACTTCCTCTCTGTAGTTGCAAAGTGAGCAAACTCAACCTGGTAAATTTGGCCTATAGACATGCTTTAAATTGATCTAGGCTTTGTCTTTATTCATGTTCTGAGAAATGATATATGCTAGTTGTAGAACTTAGAAAAATCATAACTAAATCATCTTAACTCCAAATGACCTAAAATTTTATATGGGTTACCACTATACCAGTAGGTAGCTACCATAAAAATTTCAGCTTCAAAATCTTTCTAGAAAATATTTTTGCTACATTGCTAATTATGGTAGAAAATGAGTTTTTAAGTAATATCTTTGCGCCACAAATCCAAATTAGGTTTTTCAGTTTCTATGTCTTGGTATATTTGTATTCTACCTTGTGTATAAATTTCGTTGTATTTGGATAATTTTTGCTTGCTCTTTTGTTTAAGTGTTGCTAGTCTTATTGGTTGTTCTTGGTTCTTTTGCCTTTTAAGCTAGGATTCGACATTTGCGGTAACCAGAGCGACCCTCCGCAACAAATTGAGCAACAGCAAGAAGGCAAGCAGTTTGATCATGTTAATCCCAGTATTTTAAGTATTTATGTTGATTACAAATTCTATGTATGCATTGCTACTTTGTTTTAATAGTTGGCCTAGTAGATGCATTTCCTTAGCAAATGATTATCCTCTACTACCATGATCCTAGGTTACTTGCTGTGATTTAGAGTTCGTGGATGGGCTCTTGTCACTTAGTAGTTGCGAATTAATTGCTTAGCCATGCTTAGCTTCAGTAGAAATGGGCGGTTATCGACTTGTCGATAACCTTGATCACACAAAACTTATTATGATTTATGATTTCCACCTTGTGCCATGTCTACTTATGAAAACTAAAACTAAAAACAAAATGATTTAGACTTGGGCACAATGGTAAGATGGTGTGATTTTGGGTGTGACTGGAATGGTGCCCGGGTCAACAAGGACCGAACATCTTGTTACACTAAACCAAGCATTTTAGCGTGCTAACCACATTAGAGGGTATGGGACCTCTCTTGACTTAGTACTTTGGCGTGTATTGGCTCCGAGTCGCGGAGTCGCGGGAGGATGGAGGTGGGAGCATTGTAGTGTCCGAAAGGTTTCCCCATAACGGGTGGTTGTCTTTCGGCTTGCAATGTAAGCGTATGGGTTTCTATCCATACGAGCGGCTCGTAGTTAATACACAAGATTGGAAATGTCTCGTAGGACTTAGCCGTGCCGGCATACCTTCGGAAGTGTGCTTTTGGCTTAAAGGCGATCGAAGTGTGGGTACATTGGTACACCTGCGGGGTTAAAACTATTCGAATAGCCTCGTCTAGGTTATGGACACGCTTGGCAAGGTCTTTCAAGAGTTAGACTACAACCTTTTAAATTAAAACTTGATGGGTGAGTACGAATCGGGGATTCGTGCTATGTTGTGGTGACTATTGGGATAGTCACTTCCAGTGGTTACTTGTATGTATCTTTACTTACTTTACTTTGATAACAAAATAAATTTGCAAACTTGCTTTTAAAAGGTACTACATTATTGCAAATAAAGTTGGCTTCATGCAAAATGAGACATATGACCTCCACCTAAATAAGCTTGCATGTAGTTTATGAATAGGTGCGCTATTCCACACGTCGATCTTGCGGTACAAAGACAATCTTTGTACTCGGTTGCTATGCTTAATTGTTTTGTTGCAGAGGAGAAAGGTGAGCACGAAGGGCCTCACTTTTGTGAGTCTGTCTTTGTGGTAGCTTGGGGCGACTAGCTTGGCGGCCGTCGGTTGCCTTGTGGGTTATGTTGGCTAACAGTCGACTTTTGTTCTAGCCATCTTATGGCGCTTTTGCTTCATTGTCATTCTCGTATTTTGTCTATTTGGCGGTCGGCTCTCTTTTGTAATAACTTTACTTTATGTATGTCGTTGTTGGACTTAGTGATGTATGTTGTATGGAAATGATGTGTAATTTTGTGATGATGTGCATATGTTGCAATTCTGGGAAACATATGCCCATCGAGGCTTAGAATGTTTAATTAGTAATGCTAGAACCAATTGGAGGTTAAGTGTTACTAGTTAAATATTCCGGGTCCTCACAATGAGTTAGTGTGTTAAGCGATGAATTGGAATTCCAAAGTTTGAGAAAAATTTTATTCCTAAAAGAGAAACTGAGAAATTGATGCTACCTCAAGTAGTGACACGTTTTCTTGATTCTTGTTTGAGCTATGTGCTTATGACTGATGTCTTCCAGAAATTGAGTTTTGCTGTATGTTGGCATGTGTGGCTCTGATCAGTTCAGAAAGAAAAAAATGATTGATTTGGTTATTCGAGTGATTTGTCCTTTTGCTTTTGTGGTGTTTAAATCGCAAACCGCCCACTTGGAAAGTTGACAGTTTTTTTCGTGATAAATCTTCGATTCTGAATTTGACTCTTTTGGTACCAAGTTGGCATTGTGTGGTTGCGACGGGAATCCTTACTTTCAGTTGACTCTGTTTGTAATAGAGTTGTTCAAAGTAAGTTCTGTTGTGTGTCTCTCGTTAAAGAATGTGATCCTTGTTTCGGTGAAGAGTTCAATTGAGAGGTGGAACAAGAGTTCTGTGTGCTATGCGCATGTTGTGTGGATTGGTACCAAAGGGGAGGTTAACCCAAAGTACTTTGGTTTGTTCTGGACAATTGTGGGGGTTAAGAGGTTTGCGTATCGCTAGGATCGTCACGGGTCCATACGCGAGGAACGCAACGTCTGGTGTTCTGGTACTAAGTGAGCAACTAAGCAATCCCAAGCTTGGTATTTCGTTAAAGACGTTATCCATCGAGTAGGGTCTTAGCTTTGTTCGTCTTCTAATGAGTATACTTAGAAATACCTGGTAGAGTATTAGGACGGACGTCGTTTTACGTCGTTTTGTTGTGGTCTCATCTGTCTGAGAGAGAGACCACCTGTGAGTTGGAGTCTCACATGAGCGAATAGTATCCGGATTTGTTCACAGTAGGTACGTGATTATCCTTGTTCAAATTTCAGTTGTAATTTTCTTTCGGTTAGTTCGTCGAGTAGATTCGGGGTCGAATCCTGTTAAGGGGGGTAGAATGTAATAACTCAAATTCCAATTAGAGAGAATATTATTCGGTAGAGAGAAATTTATTTAATATCGAATGCAACAAAGTTTAGAGATGGAAATAAGTTCAAAATTCAGATTTTTGAGAGAGTTTTGGGCTGCCAACCCATAGTCGCAGAGGAAAGAGCCGGCCTTAGAGGCCCATGGCCCATAGAAGGATGGTAGCCCACTTGAAGGCAAGGAAGGGGGGATTAAGGGTCCCTTTGGTTGGCCTTTCCAACCTGCTTTTGCTTTTGCAAAAGTCAAAAGCCAACCAAAGAGCCCAATTTGTCACATGTGCTTTTGCCCGACTTTCAACTGCATACAATTTCAAAAGCACCTCTCCCCTTTCTTTCACTCGCTTTTGGATGGACAACTTTGAGAAAATTACCCACTTCCACTGGTTATGAAAGGAAAAAAACGGTTCGCTGGCTTCTATTCCTCCCTTCCCCATCCGCCCGACACCTCGCTTCTAGGGTTCCTCCGCCGCCACCCCCGCCCGAGGCATTCTCCGGCAGCCGCCCCACTGACCTGCCGCGCCGCCGCATCTCCGCTCGGCGCCGGCCGGCGCATCCTCGCCGCCGCCGCCGGCCAGATCCCGCCGACGCCAGCGCCTTCCACTTGGTCGCTTTGCACGGCACGCGCGGACGTCCACCCCCGCCCGAGGCATTCTCCGGCCGCCGCCGCCACCGACTGCCGGCGCGCGGCATCTCTCGCCGCGCCGGCCGGCCGCGATCCGCCGACGCCGGCGCCTTCCACAGCAGTCGCTTTGCTGCCGCGGCGCCGGACAACTCATCGACCGCCGCGCGCGCCGGCGGCGCCCGGCCCGACCAAGGGCACCCCAGGTCGCCCTGCTCCTCCACGGACTCGTCCCCTGCCGGCGACGAACCTGCAAGGTATGTCCGATCCCCTCTGCCCTTGTTGGAATGTGATGGATGCATGAGTAATCTGCAAATTGGAGTGATTGAAAATTGATTGCAAATTGGAGTAGTCCATGCTTAGCCAGCACTGTAACTACAGAAGAAGGTTTTAGGAGCCGATCAGCTAGCAGTAGTATGTACTCAAATGGTGAGGAAATGTCTCTGCACTTACAGCCTACAGGCAAGCATAAATCAAGCCTTTGCATCTGGTACTTGCACTTACAGCCTACAGGCAAGCATAAATTCAGGGATGTGCAATCGGGGTAAGAAATTTAAGTGCAGCATTTGCAGTTTGAGAACACCCTATGTAACAGTCTGAAAATTTCCATGAGTTGCTGCATAAGAGCTACATTAAAATCAAATATGTACCACCATGCACATATTACAAACGAAACTCCTGCGGTAATTACAATCGAGTGGATTAAATTGATTGAAATTTTTTTTGTTTGGTTCAAGTATGGGTGACAAGGCAGATTGGAGCGATGGTTTTTTGAGGAATTTGTTTGATGCCTGCAAAGAAGAAATAGAAGGCGGCAATAGGCGATGGGAATTTTCATCACTACGGTTGGAAGAACGTTGTTTCCAAGTTTGCGGATAAATCCGGTGATAGCGAACAAAAACAATTGAAGAACAAGTTAGATGTCTTGAAGAAGGAATATACATTGTTTATGGAGTTCAAGAATTGTGCCACTGGCTTGGATGGGATGCGGAGAAAAAACTATTGACCGCCGGACGAATGGTGGAAGGAACACCTTCTTTGTAAGAACTAACTTTGTCATTGTAAATATATTTTTTCAATTGTTTGTTTCTTTGTGCCTTGCTAATTTTATTTTTAATTTGAGAGATGCAACAATCACGAGAAAGGAATCAAATGCAGTCATGTGAAGTTTGCTAAGCATGGACCAAAGTTTCTTGTGGATTCGGGTTATCCAAATCGAACTGGGTATCTTGCACCTTTCAAAGGAAGCACCTACCATATACCAGAAATTTCGAAATCGTTCAGGGCCTCCTCAAGGAAAATATGAGGTGTTCAATTTCTTGCATTCATCCCTTAGTAATGTTATTGAAAGGTCTTTTGGAGTCTTGAAGCAAAAGTGGCGTATTTTGAAGGGCATGCCAAGTTTCAATCCTCGTATTCAGAAGCAGATCATTACGGCTTGTCTTGCTTTGCATAATTTTATTCGTGACAGCAAATTGCGTGATAAGGAGTTCGAGAGATGTGATGCCAATGAGGATTACTTGGTACAACATACAAGTGGCACGACACAAACACAAGGGGATGGTAGTGAGGATGTGGAGAACGAGGATACCATGAATACCATTCGTACTAGGATAGCAGATGCTTTGGTTAGTGCGAGAGGAGGCTAGTTATGTTGAGAGATAGCATCGTTGTATAAGCCCTTTGATGGATATTGTTCTATGGATGAAAAACTAAGAAAAACTACAAAAAATATTTTTATCTTGCTTAAATAGTCTTTTTCATGTGAATTAGTGAACAAATTATTTTGTTACGAGCAATTTCCATATAAACATGTCCCCAGGCCTCTAGGGGCACTACAGGTATTTCTTACATAGCCTACAGTTTGACAGCAGCTCTAACCAAACGACCTTACACTTTTCACACATTGCTTTCCACATTGCTTTTCCTGACCCATAGCCCACATGACTTTTTCAAAAGCCACAGCCCAACCAAAGGGACCCTAAGTCACAAACCCTAATTTGCTACAGTATTTCTGCACTGCTACAGTGCCATCGCCTTTGCTACAGTACCCGTCTGCTACAGTAACCACACCCTTGTCCGTCGCTACTATTTCCGGTGTTTCCCCTGCAAATTCGCCGGCCATAAGGAAGAGGAAGGAAGAAGGAGAAGAGGAGAGGTTGTCCTTGCGGGGTTTGATCAGCGTAACACGCATCTCCAAGGGTACCAATTCGTTTCCCCGCTATTTTGATGATGTTTAGATGTGAAATTGGATTAGTTTGATTGGATCAAGTTATGTCTGCAGTAGATTCAATTTTGTCCAGTTTATTGCGTGGTCAGTTTCAGGTTCTTAGAGGCTGAATTAGAAGTTTTGATCTCCTAGAGATATTTAGATAATGTTCTTAGCTTTCGGTGGCCGCCAAGAACACCTGATTCCGACATTCGAGTCAAAAGTTATGATAGATTTGGTATCTGCTGTCCAGATTTATGATGAGATTAGTCTGTTTTGTTATTTCGTAAAATATGAATTTGTAATTGGAAGAATCTGGGTTTTCACCCAACTAGGTTATTGTAGGTAATTTGATAACCTTTCCAGATTGTTAAAGAACGTTCAATTCGGAGTTATAGATTAAAAGTTATGATCATTTTAGTGCTGCTATTTTTTCTGCTCTGTGCTGAAAGTTCACCAGTCCGTTGACGTACTAATTTGGCCGAATTAGATTATCTTGTCAACTAGAGTATCGTAGATTTGTTAGTTAAGAATCCATAGAAATTGGATTCACCTCATTCGGAGTTCCAGATCAAGAGTTATGCTGTTTACCATGCTGCTGTCCAGAGGCGGTTTAGGGCAGAATGCGTTGGTTTTCAATTTAGAGCTTCTAGTTAAATATTGAATCGCTGGGAAAGTGTTGTAGGACGTTATTCAGTAATGTCATGTTCTTCGCGTTCTTATTTTAGTTATTTAATTGTTTAGGAGGTGAAGCTTCGGGTTTAGGAGAACCATCTTGTCCTGCCAACGCGTCGCTTCGCGGAAGGCAAGTACACTGACATTTGTATGAATTGTGTATGTTGGATGCTAGATGTTCGTTTTGTGTTTTCATTTGATACGTGAGAAGTTCCGATGATTATGTTTCTTCCGTATGTGAAATTCATATGTTCAAAGATGATGCTGGTCGTTGTTCTTAAGTATATTCATGCACCCATGTTCAAGTTCATCCACGGGAGTGGAGTCTAAAGTTGCATCAATGTTCATGTTCCGTCCACGGGAGTGGAGTCTAAAGTCCCATCAATTCCAGTATGGGCATGTGAGTCCCACCATTCCAATGTGGGCAGTTTGGACACCCGTATGAAATGTTCTTCATACGGTATTTTGGATCCCCGTATTTCGATAAATACGGGCTTAAGTGAGCACCGACGGGTGTGTCACTGGCTATACCGGTATATGCATGTGTGCAGTCCAATCCTTTGAATTTGAACATTCATCTCAAATTTTCATAAGTATTCATTTGTTGTATGTTTAGAGGTTGAGAAGAGATTGTCTTGTTCATGTTGGTTGTCTGTCTTATTCATTGTACTTGCTGAGTCTTGGACTCACTCTTGCTTTGTTTATTTATTTTTAGGTGATCGTTGATGAAATTTCTCTTGGGAGGAGTAGACACGCACTACTCATTCACTTCACCTTACACCGCCAATAAAAGAACTTGATTCGTCTTTCATTCACTAAGTGATGGATTGTAATAAATAAACTTAGATGTGGATGGTATCTTTCTCTCGTTGAGGTTGTTTAAATAGTTGCTTATGTTCCCCGATCATTCGTTTGATATGATTATCTTAGTGGATTGATGAGACTTAAATAATTGGAATTTGTGGATGTTGTTGGATTCAGTTTTTAATTCCGGTTTAGGTTCTAAAAGATGTTGATCTTTTTATATTAGTTGATGATTTATTGTTGAACTTCTTCCGCAGTATTGTTGTATGTTAGCCCTTTAGGTAACATTTTGGCTTCCGAATAGCTAGGGTGTTACAAGGCATTCTCCACTCGATTGCTTGTGGGCATGTTGATTGGCCTTTCCAAGTTTTCTTATTCCGCTGCAAGAGTTTATTTGTTTCTTTAGCCCTGCGTGACAAGTTAAGTAAACATTGACCATAAGATCTTGTTATTATTATTTTTTGTTATCTTGAGATCTTTTTAGTTAAATCGATAAATGGATGGTATTTCATCGATGTTTCATGTGTGAGATAGCTACTGATCTAGAACTAGTTCAGAATACACAGAGGGTTTCGGATGTGTAAATCCAAGTCTCTACAAGGAACTTATCATGTTCCTTGCATATGTCATGGATCGTCCTCGATCAGCGCAGCAGCAACCGCAACAGCACCCCTACAATATCCACATGTCCAGGGGTGGAACGCCGCATGCCAGTGTGCTAGCACCAATGCACACGGTAGGGCCTTCGGGAAGATGACTCCTTTTGACCAGTTAGTGATCATGTCCGACTAGTTTATGATCAGTCTTTATCTGCATATGACCAGTTCGCATCTGGTCGAACTGGATGACCTGCTTACGTATTCTCCTTTTGCCTCATGATATCTGGTTGAACTCCAGATGAGATATTTTATCATCCATAGACTATTCAATACTTTCTCGATCTAGTGATGGATAACTTCACGTGATCGACTCTTCGGCCACTAGTGGCATGGCCATGTACTTTCTTTATCCAACCATATTAAGGGGCCTAGAGATATCTCTCTTATTATGTTAGGAGGGGTAAATTTCATATCCGACCAGTCACATCCCTCCATATCTTTTATGGCATACCCGAAAGTTAAAGTTACCTTTAGAACTACCTAGTAACAGAGTAGTATTTGGCAAACCCTAATTATACTATTACACATGTAGGAAACCATATTGATACCAAGTCTAAGGATTATACATTATCATTGCTTGAGATCAACTAATGACACACAAAATCATAGCAATCTCAATAGTGTCTCAAGGTGGATCAATCTAACACTATGTTCTCTAACATATGTTCACATTATTGATTCGATATGCCTATATCCATGACCAATAAAATATGGTCATCAATCAATACATATGATGGTCGATAAGTCATTAGTGTCCCGACGAGTGATATGCAACCAGGGATACATTTAGAATGACATCATATAACTTAAAAAGCTTTACCAACAAGTCACATACTTATTAATCTTTATAAATAATAATTCATCTAAGGAACATAATAACATTTATTCTATAACTCATAAATATAGACGTGATACAATCATCTCTATGATTGCCTCTAGGGAATATCACCAACACTCTCCCCCCGCGCGAGCCCTCCCTTCCTCCCCTCGCCTGCAAAGAGCCGAAGACCCACACCTTGCATCCGCGATGCCATCGCCCCTATCGCATCCGCGCCACCCCACCATACATTTGCCCCATCTTGTCTTCCCTCATTATATCTCCACCTCTCTCTCTCTCTGTCGTCACTCGGCGGTGGGCGGTGGCGACCATCACCGACGCCGTGCGGTCGGTCACCTGACTCGCCGATGCCGCCTTGTTGTGCCGCGCACCAGATCCAGCCATCTAGGTGGTCAACGAGCGCGGGATCCAGCCACCCCGACCTCGCTGGAGCAGGATCCAACCACCTACGACACCACCAAGCTGCCACCCCGACCTCGCCGATGCTGGATCTGGCCATCCAGGAGGTCGACGAGCACGGCTTGTGGGCGGCAAGTGCAGGATCCGACAATGAGGTAAGGTGGTGGAGAGGTGGATGGTGGCGTGCAAGCCCTAGCTGGACGCTACGACGGTGGAGGTGGGCGAGGGGATGGCCGTGAACTAGGCATACAAGCAATGCATGAGACCGTTGAGGTTGGTGAATGCCACGCTCTGCCTCCTTCTGTCGGCTCCTTCATCGTGCCCTTCTCCCGCGCAGAGGAGACTGCCATGTGCTCCAATTCCTTCCTCCCTGTCGCTCCATCCCTTAGCCCATGCTCTCCGGCCACCGCCGTCAAGTCTACTCACAGCTGCATCGCCACTACGGCCGCTACCCCTCCTCGCATCCACGCCACCGCCGCCCTATTGTCGGAACCCAAATATGCACATTTGGACTCTCTATGTATAATTCACTAGTCCAGGATCACACTAGTGCACACAGTGTCGACATAGACGAATATTATTCCACACAAGATGAATATAAGAATAAACGACTAATTTAATTAATAAATAGCAGCTGTGACCTTATGGTTGAGTTTACATTTATTAAGTCATGCAGAGCTGACACTAAATAAAGAGATGACAGTGGAATGAAAGCAACTCCAGCGGATACCCATCGACTCACCACAGGCAACCGACTGGGATTAAGACCTAACGGTCACCATCCTCGTATAGCTCCTCCTCAGAAGCAGGCGAAGACTCCTCCACTTCCACTGAATGATTGCAGCAAGAATGAGTACTCCGAGTACTCAACAAGTTGCACCACAGAATGCAAATATAGATGACGGCTTTTTCCAAAGAAAATGGCTTCTTTGGTTCTTTTGCATAACAACAACAGTTACAGTTGAATATAAATAATAGATTGAAAGCATAATTTAAAGCAAATAACAATAATAAGTTAACAAGTATTTTCACAAAGCTCACATAACCTAATCAGTTTCTTTCACACGGCTGCATAAGTTTCCCTACACAGTTGTCCCTTCCCAATTATTTTTATAAAAATCTACCCTTCGTGTGAAATCCCTGAGCATGTCCAAGACTGTGGACGCGGCTATTCAAATAGATTAATTAACACTCTGCAGAGGTAGTACACTTTACCCACACGATATAACTAGTGTAACTAGCACCAATTATAACAAAACCTTTCATAAATATCATCCCAACAATTGACTCTCCTCATGTGCATACAGTTGACCCCAACCTCACTTGCTGGTCCGACGCACACCGTTGGACCTGGAAGTGGCGAACCGTCCATCGATGTGACTTTCAGAGTGGTCCACACCTCCACCCATCACTAACCTACTACCTGAGTAGTCAATGTCAAAACTCCACAACTTACTAAGTTAGGCTCTTCCCATCAGACATGTAGTTGTATAGTAGTGGCTCAGTTCAACGGTGCACAAAGTTAAGTCCTTAATTGACCAATGCGAGATTGGCAAAATTCTAATTAAGTAACCACAATTCATATTTCCTAATCACAAGTCCATCATACCAACAATCCTTTCCACTCGCCCCAGTCTAAATCTTTTTCCCACCCTATTGGTTAAGTGCATCACATGCCATCAATGAGTAACAATATACAACACACAATCTTTCCATAACATGTTTCATAATCATTTAGTCAAGTTAATATTTTGCAACTCAAAATGATATTAATAACCTGTTGCATGGCTAAGCAAATTATTCATATCTAACTAACCCACATTAGTTCTATGGTAATACCAACTAATAATTAACCAAGCTAAGGTGATAAAAGATCATGATAATACAATAAGCAAAGTTGATATAATCAATTGGGTGGATAACTAATCCCAAAACATTTAAGTAAATACTTAAAGTAAAATACAATAATTTGAGTCAAGGTAATTTTGGAAAACTGGGTTCAACATGGTCAAAGGTACAACTTGCCTTGGAATAAGTCTTGGTACTGATCTTGAGCTTGATCAACTCCTCCTTACTCAAAAGCTCCCGAAGTATCAATGTCTACTCGCAAACAAAAGTGAAAACCAAATAAATACAAAACAGAGAAATAAATAAAATCCAAGAATTAAATAAAAATCTCAGAAAGGTAGAGCTTGAATTTAGATGAATTATAAACTTGAATGGGTTCAATCGGAATTCGTATGAGAAAGAATGGACTCTTGGAATATTTAAATCTAAGAAAAAGATAAATGAATTACTATTTCAAATTTTTAGAATTTTCTTCCTAAAGTAAATATTGAATTATTGCATCAGCATGGCACCACAATGATTTCAGAATTAAAAGAAAGTCCAGAAAATAGGAAATAGCACTAACAGGTGGGACCGGACTGTAAGAGAGATAGAGAGAGACTTACATACGGGACCCACATGCAAGAGAGAGAAAGCTACAGAAAAGAAGAATAGAGGAGGGGTGCAGGCGCACGGCGGTGGCGATGGTCAGTGGCGAGGTAGCTCCGGCCGACGGGCAAAATGGATTCCCATGGGCATGAGGAAGCCAATGGTGGCGACGGCTTGGTAAGACCGTTGACGAGGCTGCGACGGTGGCGACAACGATGGCAAGGGAGCTTCAGGTGGCAGAGAAATCGGTGATTTGGTGGCGCTCAAGGAAAACAAAGATGAGTACCGGCTTGACGAGGGCGAGGGGAACATGACGGGAAGCTCGGGCGGTCGGGGAAGTGACGAAGATGGCAGCACAATGGTGATGGATGGTGGCGAATAAGATGAGTGGCAATGATGACACTTCGGTGACTGAGAGAGGACAAGAAGGGAAGGGTTTTGAAGAGGGAACTCAGGAACACGTGGTGACACATTAGGGGGGGGGCAAGAGGACTCACAGGAGAGGAGATCGAGGACAGACAGCGGCGGTCGATTTTGGGGAAAAGAGAGTGACAACGGTCCAGTGATCTTTAGGGGACGATGACGGAAGCACGATGGAGAACGTCTCGAGGCCAGCCCAATGGCGAAGATGGCACAGTTGGGGAATCAACAACGGCGACAGAACGCACGGAGGAAGCTTGCAGTGGCAGGCGGCTTTCTGAGCTCCAAACGACGAGGCAAAGACGAAATCGACAGCGGCACCTTAGGGCTTCGGGAGAGGATGTTGAAGCAAAGAAAAGGACACAGGTGGAGCAACTTTTATAGGCTTGGGATGGGTGTGTCTGTGTAGATGCCGACGATGAGGCGTGCGTGTGTAGGACTCGGAGATAGAGTCCAGGCGAAGACGAGATGATATGGCGTAGCGACCGACAAAGCGGGGCCACACGGCAGTGAGAGGAGGAGGGAAAGGAGACGGCCTAGGCTGCTGTAAGATCGAGAAGGTTGACTAGAGGGGGTGAATAGGCAGTTTTAAAATTTTATTTGGCTAAAACCGAGTTTATAATGCGAAAGTATAAATCAATTCGATTTTGCTCAATTAATCTAAATCAACTAGTTTTGACTATGTGTACCAAAAAGCTAAGACTATTGACAATGATAGCAAATATACAAAGACATAAAAGCAATTTAATTCTAGGAATGTAAATAGCACAAAGTAAAGCATAAGAGAACAAACCACAATGACACAAGAATATTTTACCACGGTGTTCCAAGACTTGCCGGTCTCCCCTAATACACGTTGAGGTAAGCCCAAATGAATTGGACCAGCTCCATAAATTAAGCCAAACACCTTAATTCCACTAGTGGTAGCTCTTTCCTGCTCCGGGTAGGTGAGCTCTAACCTTCACAACACGCCGGGTCTCTTCACAATCTTCTTTGAAGAGATCACCGGACATGACGCCTCCACGTCGTCTAGGTGTTGGCAAATACCAAGAGTAATAAGCCAAGCGCCTTGCTTGACTTTCACCATGTGCAATGAACGCATAAGCTCAAGTGGATACAAAATCCACCTCTAGTTGCAACACATGCAACTAGAGACATCTCTCCTTGCTCACAAGGTGCAACACATGCACAATTGAGAGGAGAAGCTCACACTAGCTCAAGAGAGTAAAATGGGATGCCAAAAGATTATCTCTCAATCGGCCAAGGGGGTATTTATAGCTCCCACAATAAAAACTAGCTGTTGGGAGTAAAAATCAGCAAACTCAGTAAAATACGGTAGTACCGCTATAGAAATTTGGTATTACCGCACTTACTGTTTAACGGTTGGAAAGGGTGCATTAAATGCTAAAAAACTAGCCGTTTTTTAGTTTGGTGTCGTAATACCGCTATACAAAACCGGTATTACCACTATGTGGTAGTAGCACTCCTCTCAGGCGGTATTATCGCATGCCAATTTTAGTACAGACAACTTTTGGTAAAAAGGTCATAACTTTTGACTCCTATGTCAGAATTAAGTGATCTTGGACTCTATTGAAATATTATTTAGAGGGCTACACAACCCACCTCATTGCATGATCTCAAACACATTATATCAATGCAGAAAGCATAAGAACTCCAGAGAGTCACAACCATGGTCTAAGTCCAAGAAAATAGCAACAAGCAATCTTAGACCATACCAAGGGAAAATGCATGAATCCCAACAATATGTAAAAAACATTTGCAAACTTAGATCATGCCACAAGGAGTAGGTACATGGACTTCAACTATTTGCAAAGTATAGTCACATGCTACAAGGATTAGACGCATGGGCCTCAACTATTTGCAAAACACATTCGCAAATAATAGCATCATGCCACCCAGAGCTAGAGCAAGCGAGATTAAGCTATCAACACATGATGAGACTCAAGCTACTAGACAAGACCCCTCTTAATAGTACGACAATCCTATACTAGCAATCCGGTCTTCCAACCAAACACCAAGATCGGTAAAAGACTAGGAACACGTCCTTAGCCTTAGCTAGTTATACCTTTGCCTTGAGCATCCTCTTCAAGTTTGATGACACACATCTTCATTTCAAGTTTGGGTCATTGTCTTGATATGCATCAACCTATGATGAATCATTCACTTGCCCTCCATCAACACATGATGGGTCTTCTCTTGACTAGATGATCAACTCATGATCATCTCCTCTTCGAGATCTTGATATGCATCAACACATGATGCATCCTCTTCTTGAATCTTGACTTGATGACAATCAACTCATGATGCCATCCAAAGTCTCCATCATCATGGAACATAACCTATTCATTCAACTTATGAAAAATGTTAGTCCCACAATGTGATTGTCATTAATTACCAACATATACCTGTATTAAAAGCTTCTGAACTAGCAATTACTATCAAGTGCGGTACTACCGCCAACTAGAATCCGATATTACCGCTCGACAAGATCGAAACTACCGATTTCGAGAGCATCAAATAAACCAAAAACACGTTCTCTAGAAAAAACATACCGCCTACTAGACTTCAGTACTACTGCTCTCCGGTAGTACCATTTCTCATGTGCAGTACTACCGACTTCCAGAGGTTTAAGAATCAAGAAAAACACCCTATCTGAAAAATACGTATCGCCATGTAAACATCGGTACTACCGTATTGCGGTAGTACCACTCAAGACATGCGGTCATACCGATTCTTAGGGAGAAGAAAAACTCCCAAAATATGCTCTTTGGAATAAACGTACCACCAAGAAAAATTCGGTACTACCGCACATCGGTAGTACCACTTACCAAATACGGTCATACCGATTTCCATTGAAATTCTTCTAGAAGCTATTCTAAATGCAATGCATATCTTTGCATTGCCATTTCCATGTTGTCATCCATAAACCGGGACTAATGCTTTAAAACATCTTAGCACACACATTAGTCCCATAACGCAATTGCAAATAATTGGATATAAAACAATATGAGTATATATGAACTACACAAGTTTTATATACTCAAATGATATGTTTCAAAGTAGAGATTTCCAATATATGTGGATAAAAGAATATAGATCAATACTAATGAAATCACAAAACATAGAGTGAAGTTCAACCTATATTTTGGATCCGAGGAATGCAACAAGATATAAGAATATGATGTCAAATGCATACCTCCATAATTTTTACCTTTTCATCCAAATGAGACTAAATAATATCATAGTCAACAAAAATGTTAGTCTCACATATATTTGTCATTAATCACAAAAACTAAACTAATGGAGCCTGAACTTACAGCTGCGACGAGGAATGGGCCGATTGGATTGAGCTGGGCTGAGGAAGAAATGGGCCAAGGGAATAGGGTTTGAGCCCAACAATTTTCCTAAGATTTAAATAGTTTTCTAATTTAGAAATACCAGAAAATCCAAATGGCAAATTAAAAATAGCAAATGAACTTGGAAAAATTCTCAAAAAACTAGAAAATATTTCCAAGCATAAGGAACTCAAATAAAATAGTTTTGGAATTAATTGCTATTCAGATTAGTCACATTAAATTGTTTTGACATTTGAAAGTCTCATTTAAGCTTGTTTAAATCCAAATAATTTTTGGTGAATTTTTCCAAGGGACTAAACTACTCAAAAGGTTTTAAAACTTTGTTCATCCGGCGATGCCCGCAATAGCCATGATGTTCGTCATCCTCCATAATGCCGCGCCTAACAACCGCCAAGAACACGGTGCTACTACTGTCAACTCCCTTGACAACCATCGCGGGCGCACCCTTCTCTCTTGTACTACTCTTTTCCTTCCAGGGAAAACCATCCCCTCACAGTAACCGTCTCCCTCGTTCGAGTGAAAGAAAACTAAATCACTCCATATCATCCCAATCGGCTGCCATTTTCTTTAACTCCCCAGTACCTCCCACCCTGATAGCCACTCTCCCTCACTGTGATTCCTTGCCGCTGCTTCCTTGTTCCCCACTATCTTCATCTGAATCACCACATCAGTAGACGAGAGGAGGCTAACACAGAGGTGGAGGCGTCGCTGCAGGGAGGGTGAACCAGGTCCATTCTAGTGGACTGGGACATCAAGAGGTTCTTCTCATCAATGCCGCCGTCGAACACTGTGAACAATAAGAACAATGGCTAGCAATGGCGGTGGAGCAGCAGATTCGTGGTGGTTGAGGTGGCGGCGACAATTGGCAGCGGTGGTGGGACACATTTGCCCTTCGCATGTTATCCATGATAAGTCATTCAATCTTTGCATTTGCTTGTTGGGTGACTAGATGAACCGATGGCCACGCAAATGGAATCGGTTGTCTAAGACATAAGTCCGTTGCTAATCATGGCTATATTTTTGAAATTATATGGCTTAGTGTGAATTCGTGATTGGGTGAAAAGACGAATAACAATTTCTTGGTGTATCAAAACTTGGTTTTGCCATCTTATAACTATATATTATAATGCATAAGTTTCTGCGTTAATCAGTGGTAAACTAAGATCCACATATGACCTTTCTCATATCAAGTTCTTAGGGAATATCAGATTGAGGATGATATGTTAGCTATTGTTCTCACTGTCTGTAATGACACATTTTTTATATGTCAAAAAAATATCATTGTATGATGCTTATATGGTTCTGCATTTTGAGTAAATGTTTATACTTTTTACATTTTTACCCGAGTTCTTTTTTTTAATACAGGGTTGTATCATGTTGTCCTTCATACTTCACATGCCAAGGTTGTCGAGTCAGCATTGGCCAAGTGAGCAAGTGAGGCGGTGGTCGATGCGGATGGTCAAATGTTTAGTCAAGTGGTGTAAGTGGCTGCTAAGAAGGTGAAAAACCAATAGCATTCCATTCAACTAATTTTACACACTGGACAATGCATTATCTCGCTCTTTCTAGCTTATACAAGATCTTCAGCTTGTGATATTTGATATGAGAGACACGGCCTATCTGACAGTTGACGCCGATGATGAGGCCAATTTTGAAAGATGTTAATATTTATTTGTTGTCATTTTTTATGTGAAACTAAACTGCATTAATGTATATTTTTTTTCTTCAATTTGCCCAATTTCTAAAACTCAAGGCTGCTGCATTTCATTATTCAGATGATAACCAAATGCACTCCTTCATTACAATGTCTGAAATGGAGTCTATATGTACCAAGTACATAGTACCCATGCAATGGTGAAAGGAATGCTTCTTTGACTGTTCAAGACATCCTTCTCTCAATAAAAAGGAAGCAATCTTATGGGAAATGGCTGGAGAGAAGGGGCTGAAGGAACTTTTAGTACGGGTGAGGAATCAACAGTAAAGACCAGCCATCGTTAGTCTCTATCTACTTGATATATGTAGGAATTTTGTTCCATGCCAATATATGTACCATTTATGATTTCTTCAGAAAACATCCTGGCTACATCAACATGAATATAATGGAGTCACAAAATCAAAGATATGGAGTTGGTTTGAAAGATTAGCACTTCAACAGAGTAAATGTAGTTTTCTATAAGTAACTCCCGAATAAAAGATGATGATCTATTGGATTATAATGACCTAGAATGATCTAAAGTGGCCATATTTATTTTAGAATTTTAAATCAAAGTTAGCCATATTATTTATCACCCATTTAACTAATTGTTATATTCCTGTAGAACAATCAATATTCTCATATAATAATGAATCTTTTGGGTGATTAAACTAGTTTTGTATCCCAGAAGAAAAATCTAGTATTTCTGTACAGATTAATTATGGTCTAGTATTTCTGTGCAGATTAATTATGGACAATGTTTTATGTTCCAACATTTTATATATATATATATATTTCTGGAAGAGCATCATGTAGATTTATATTATGTTGTTAGAACATATAACTTGTGACCATAAAAAACCATGTTGTGTAATTATAAACTTGAAGTTTAATGCTCCAAATTAGTTTAAATAATGGTATGAGTAATTGGGTCAAAATATGGGTAAAGAATAAAGAATCTAGACTATAGAACAATTTGCTAACACGGACCTTTGTTCGGGCTTCCTCGTCGCAAATATAATAACCAAATAGGAGTTGGGATAACCCACAATGTTAGGGCAGTGCAGTTTTCATGTCAATGCATTAATAAAAGTCTAGCTCGCTGCATATAATAATTAACCCCCAAAAGTGAAATTAGTGTATATTGAAAGAATGAGACATTTCCCACATAATATCGCTACCATAGCATACATATATGGCCCTCCACTAGTAGTTGGGGATATATAATAGATATGAAATTCCATCAATCCAGTGCCCATAACATGGGATTTTTATGGTATGCTATTAATAAAGATCTAATCTCGGCATTGGGGAGGAGAGAAAAGCCCAAAATTTTTGAATGCCTTGATATTTTCTGGGTGAAAAAGATGATTCACGCACTAGACAAGCTAAACTAAAGGTTTAATTAATACTCCTGTAAGTCAGAAGCGGGAGCGTGTTAGATAATTTTCAAGAAAATGTTAAAGAGTAACCAAGATGTGTTTGCAGGAAGCTAACTTACCACTAAAAGTGGTATACCTCGAGTTTTTTTAATAGTATATCCACGTAGGCAGAATGACTTGTTGGTTAATGATATAAATATGCGGGGATGCATGTGGATTCTATGGTCTAATGACACTAGTCAAATAATGGTTAAACATTCCTGGAGAGAATTCGTCTAGTGGGTGAGAAATACCTTACAAAGAGGCTCATCATAAAGATGAAAACCCAGCAACTTAAGCATGTGCGTACTATAATGTTGGGAATGCAGAACAACCAAGAATCTTTTGTTTTGGGAAATGATGAAGATTTGGTTAACAGTGAAGTAATTCTAATTATGATGATATGGAAGAAAAGAATAGTTGTCAACAATATTGTCTCTATGATTGCTAATGTTTCTTTAATGAGAACCTGGATCCTGAACCAAAGTCCACGGTAGAGATGCTTGAAGCGCTCATATCAGGTCAAATGAAAAAAACAATTGAGGTTGAACCATAATGGCTAATTGTATGTCTTGTAAACAAGAAGTTCAGACTTAATGGCCCATTATAAAAATAATGAGGTGGTGAACATCAATGGTTCATTGGCCCTTGTGGAAGACCAGTACTCTCCTATTATAAATGAAATTATGTTTCGTTCCATAGTATTTTTAGAAAATGATATGAATAAATAACATACTGTTCAAGGATTATGAAAATCCGTATAAGGAGATCCTCGAAGGACTAACAAATCCTAATGAGGAGGAATGAAAAATCGCAATATATATAAATCTCATACATAATATTAAGTCTCAACCTGAAGAATGAGCATTTTCCTTCAAGGAATAAGTCAATAAGTGACTCAACAGTCGATATCTGATATCACCCCAATGACTATATGATCGTTAGAAGTGGACAAAGATTCATATAGACCCGAGAGAATGAAACGAGGAACCATAAGACCAGAAGTGCGCCATATAAGCACATGTAAAGTGCATACTCCACCAAAAGATTGTGGAACAGCGGTATCTCGTAGTATTAATATACTTGTGTGTATTGGTGATATCGACAACATGATTAATCCCCTAAATACCAAAATTTAGATTGGTTATACCTTACTCTGTAGTGATACAAGCCAATTCTTATAGTTCTGCAAAATACTCAGAGAGAGTTGCAAAGTATTTAGCCCATGAAGAGGCTTGATAAGTTATACCCCGAAGGCATGTCACATTGCAACTAATTTTACCCTAGTAGTCCTGTGTAAGGAGAAAATTTTGCTTATGTTGCACAATTAAATAGTGGATATTTGAAACTATTAAGTATATTGCTCCTAAATTATTTTATCATCACAATATCTAGAATAATAGTGGAATAAGTGTCTAGAAGACTAAACTTTGTGATAATATAGTAGATTTACTCATAATATCATTACCTATTTTTTATTTTTGTGATTACGACATTGGAGCAGGAAGACTCCAACGGATATCGTTTCGAGAGGGAACATACATGCTATGCTTTTATCATCATGTTTTGGACTATGAAAGTCTTAACTTTGATTTACCTAAAAGGAATCAATTTGATGATCACCACCTGAAGTTATCTTGAATGTTTTACCACTTCCTTGAATATTATCCCATCTTCGATCTTGAAGATCAAATGCTATGCATGAAGGATAGTAATCTTCTATATGATCAAGAAGATCAATTGTTTTACTCTTTTTTTCCCTTAGAGAGTTTTTACTAGAAGGTTTCTCATATAAAGGTTTTTAATGAGGCAACTAGTGCAACACAACTTGCGTATGCAATTTACTCTTTTCTCCTATCCTTTTTTCCTACATGGTTTTTGGAATGAGTTTTTAACGAGGCATACGTATGTCGCAGTATTTGCCCAAGGGGAGTGTTACGAAGCCATCCCCTCATGGAGAGGGTGCGGTTGCTCCTTGCGGGCCCACCCTAGTTTCTTCTTCTTCTCTGAAAAAAAGATGTGGGATACCAGATTCCTAGCTGGACTCTTAGTTTATAAATATAGGACAGAACTCATGTATTATGTATTTATGTATCGGAAAGTCATTGAAATAAAGAATATCGCTGGATTGCTCTCTCTCACATATTATATGTCTATTTTGTTCTCTTACTTTTGCATTATCTAATTGTGTGATTGATTTTACTTCTAGTTGCGATGATTGGTTGTATAGATCACCCAACGACGCTAGTTATTTAACAGTAGAAATCACCCTATTAGACCTAACAAGAAACATGCATTGTGATTCCTCCATACTACTCTGGACTGAAGTGTCATATCCAATACATGAATTTTACAGTGAATCTGAGAAAAATAGCCGTACCAACAGAAGTTTCCTTTTTTATGTGAAATTTCTAGGGAATTCTTCCACACGGTAACAAGCAACGACTCCATGAGAGAGTTCCACATCATAGGAGGACGACAACCTGATTGATTTTTTTCCGAGTAGCCAGACTGATTAGCTGACGTCGCGTGATGCTATGGCGTGTTCTAAAAGTGAAGCAGAGGCATCATCAAACAACAGTGTCAAGGATGTGAGCCTTAGATTCTACTTCTAGGCCCAAGCAAAGCATATTTTCTGGAATTCTGAATGTGCAAGCCAAGGAAAATGTCAGTTTGCCACATGAATGCGTTACTCAGATCTTTTCTTGAACGCATCTACATCAGTACTAGCGCACACAGGCAGCTAGAGGACATGCATATACGTACGTACGTAGTTAGAACTAGAAGTTGCGATGCGTTGTACGCTAAACATTTGCGTCCTACGGATTATAGAATGTATAGCTGCTACAGCTCTGTTTGGTATTGCGGCGACTTTTCAAATTCACTTATTATTTTTTTTTGATATACCCATTAGCTGAAAGCATATTTTTGATCCATAACAGTAATCTTACTGGAGCCTAAAGACAAATCCGCTTAAATACACTTGATTCAGGAGGTTATTGAGCTAATGAAGTATGCTTGAGAGATAGAGATTAGACGTAATAGATCTCAGAATAGGGTAGACATAATAGATCTCGGACACGACTACAGTGTGTCCATCTCCGTCCCCACGCCTCCTTTTGTCTTCAGCTCCGATGTTCCCCTCCACTGCTGCCCTCACCTTGCCGGTCTGTCACATGCCGCGGTTTTTAGTGGTCGATGCCACCACCAGCGCCTCTGCCGCCTGCCGTGCCTCCCCTGCCAACGCCTCCCACGGCCGGTGGCACCTCACTGCCTCGCAGCACCGCCTCCACTCCCAGTCGCAGCCCCGTCCAAACCTAACTCCTCCACTGTCGTCTTCACCGCCGCCTCCCTCCCCCTCTATACCCAGGTCCTGGGGAATCCTCACCCTAACCCTTGTATCCGTGTTTTAGAACCGATCTTACGTATGATTATTTGATTCAGGGGATCTCCACATGTCACAGCCCCAACTAATTAAATTGGATTAATATGTATTTCACTAACATGCATTATCAAATTCAAATCATTTCATAATATATTGTACTTGGAAAATCTAATTTGAGGTGAACATACACATCAAAATTCAGATTTCACTTCAAATCAGTAATAAAAAGTTGTGATCATCATCTGAAATCAATTTATTTAAATACTACATTAATTATCAGGAATTAATATAATTTTTCCCAAATTTTTGGGACTAGTTTGAACCTCATTAAAATTCAAACGACATTCATAGACATACAACATGTTTGAATTTAAATATCACAAACTATCTTATGAACAGTAGGGTTTTATAATTTTTATGGGAACTATATACTCCCAGGAACCCCCACAAATTATTTCATGATTTTAGGAATTTTATTTCTATTTTTAAGCCCTTGGTCAAAGTGGAGAAAACATTTAAATTCTCAGTCAAACTCAGACCGAACCAGGCTACTATTCCTCGGGCTCGAGTCCGACTCGGCGAGCCGACTCGGCCCAACCGCCTAATTGCACCACGGCATTGCAACCCTTGGATCTTAGATCGACGTTCCAGATCGTGCCACCGTTTGGGTAGTTTAAAACGACACCACTAATCTCGTCCGTCCGATCGCCATCCAACGGTCCCGATTTAACACTGTGTCGCGTCACCTTGTGCCGCTGACCGCCCGACCCCACCGGTCAGGGCCTTCGTCCACCTCGCGCAGGGCGCGCTCAGATGCCGCAGGCCACGCGGCCGCGCCTCTGCTCCCGGCCGTTGGCGAGCCGTTACTCCGTTAGCCACCGCCACATGCAACCACTCCGGAGCCACCTCCTCTTCACGCCGCCTCCATCCCCGTCAACGCACGAGCATAATACCCCTCGAAGCCCCTCCTTTTCCCTCACTCTTCCTCTCGGCGGCTGAGGAAGGGGAAGCTCTCCCGTGCTCCTCGCCGGTGTAAGCTTCCTCCGCTTGGTTCCGATCGTCCCTGTGATCGATGCCTTTCCCATTTTTGCTAATCTCAGTTCTTGTCTTTGCTTGTAGCCTCTGGTTCACTTTCGTGCTCTAGCTCACGTCAAAGCACGCTCAGACAACACCACCTCGTCATCTTCGTCTCCGGTGAGGTACTCGAACTTTTTCGCGTCACATCGGGCCTTACAACATGGTTATGAAAACCCTCAAACAATTTCATGAATACATGACGGGGTTTCTTTGAATTGAAATTTGCCTTTTTCACCGAAGCTCAAACTTTTCATCTCCCACCTTGTTTTGGTAAGCTTTTCTTCAATTCCTTAGGTCCTTATCATCTCGTAACAGCCCTAACTTAGGGTTTGTATTTCAAATGTAAAATTTTGAGGAGAAATAAAAACTTTTGTTGTCTCTTCAAATCATTTGAAAGTTTCTACATTTTCCCTAGCAATTTCAATTTTCTAGAAGTTGATTCTTGTGATTGGGAATTGTTGTCATCAAATTATTAGCCTTCAAACTTGTGATCATCCTCTGAAATTATTTTTCCTAGCATCTTGATCATCCTATCTACCTCCTGAATTATCTCACAATTTTTAGATTTTATTTGCTATTTCAAATGGCCAAGTCAACCTAGTTTGAAATCTGGTCAAACTTCTGTTCAGCAGCTTGTGAATTTTATTGGGAGAAATCTGGTGCATGAAAACTCCTGGAAAAATTTCACAAGGTGGTCCTCTGTTCCAGTTAGCTTCCATAAAAATTTCGAAATTTTGGAGCCACTGGAGCTATCTCTAAAAATTTCCCAAAACCTCTCTGTCTTTTAAATCGAATTACGAAAACAACTGTTTGTCGGGCCCGAACCACACTTGGGCTCGAGTCCGACCGCACTAATGGACTCGGTCGCGTCAACTAATCGCACCGCCGAGTCCAATCAATCGTGACCGTCCGATGAAGATCGAGCGATCCATGTCGCGTCTTGCCAACCGACTGTCGAATGCATACACCAATCGGCCGTCCATTTGGATCCAGCGGTCGGTGCGTTCTTGATCAAATCAAACCACCGGTTCGCACCGCCGTCCGTCGTCGGCGGTGGACCCTACTGTCGGTCGCCTCGTCTTCTCCGCACCTCACCGGGCTCGCGGCGTTCGCGCATGGGTGCCACGTACCTCGCCGCTGCCACCTATTTGCCCTCGTGTCGTCAGTGGAGCATCGCGAGCTTTATAACCTCACGCACTCATTCATTCGCCGTTTCCTTCGCTCTCTCACTTTCTCGCGCCCGCTTCTGTTTGGCGGCGAAGAGGGCGAAGGTAGCGCCGTGTGTTAGCGCCGCCCTTGATTCTGCAACCACGCCACCGTGATCCACGCTCGGCGCGCCTCCATTTGCCCAACCGGGTCCTTGGCGTCGATGGATCACCGAAGCGACTATCGTCGTCTCGCCTCGGCGATCTCGCCCATAAGCTCGTTTGTGATCGGTGAGTTTCTAGCTCGCCAACTAGTCCCTTAGGATCGCAGCGATGCCCGAATCTAACGGTGGGCTTATTTACGCCTTTTGTGCATCGTTGCGGGCGTGCGACCCATTCTTCTCAAGCTCGGTTTCGCCACGTGGAAATTCCGGCCACCTCGAGCTTTCTTCGTCGGCGTTATCGTGTGCTTCTTGCTCACGGTGTTGGGGCGAAGCTTGTGCGCACCTTCCGAGTCTTCTAGAAGCTTGTCGCGTCCTCTCGCGAGCGCATCTTCTTCTCGCCTCCGTTCGCGCTTGACTCGCGCGGCATCCCGTGGGTCGCGTCACCGTCATCGAGTTCGTGAGATCTTCGCGAACCGAAGGTATCACTCACTCGCCGAAACCGCTGGTTAGCAAGTTCGATTCTTGCGCGCGCGCGCGTCCCGTCTTGCGCCGGTGAGCGCCGGTGGAGTTAGTTTAGCGCTAATCTTGTTTAGCTTTGAGTCTCGATTTGTGGGCCTCTCTGTTAAATCGCGTTTAGAAATCCTTTAATCCAGCCGTTATTTGTTCTCTGAGTCAACGCCATGTGGGTCCATCTTTGTCGATTAGGGTGTGTAGCTCTGGTTATCGTTTTCTCTGTCGGGAAGCGTATTTCTCGTGTGTATATGTTAGAAGTACACCTTGATAAGTCAAAGCGTATTCTTAGAATACGCCTTCGACGTCACTTCGGCGGGCAATGCATTGCAGTGGCACCTTTATTTGGGCCATTGTCGATGTGAGGGCTAGTTGGTGTGGTGCGAAATGGAATTAGTGCATTATAGATTTGGAAATGATTTAGTATTTACGGTTTATGTTTTCTGTTGGTGATAATTCAATTAAACTTGTAAAATGCATAACTAATTCAATTTTTATCCAAATCGCATGAAACCAGTCTTGTTCGTTTTCATTTTAATTGTGCTATTTATTAAAATTAGTCTCAACCTTGTCTCTGTAGCAAAAATCTGTTAATTAATTAAATGGTGTTTTATGTATTTTCCAAGTTAGAAAATTCATATCTTTTCAATAATTGTCCAAATCCATAAAACCAACTCTGTAAATTTTCATTTTTAGTGTGCTAATTATCAGGTTAGGTTTTAGATACTGTTTTGTTCATGAAAATTTGTTAAGTAATTAGCTAGTGTTTTCATGTGTATTGTTAGCTTGGAAAATTCTTAGAAAATTCATAACCTCTTAAAATGAATTGTTCTCTGTTTCTAAAATTTTGTTATATCATGCTTAAGCTGCTGTGTGAGTTTTAGTATGTTTGTTTGCTGTTGCATATTTGATTTTTGCGGTGTTATTCGTTCTTATTATTTGTTTTGTTCAATCGTTAGGATTCGATATTTGCGGCAACCAGAAACGACCCTCGCAACAACTTGAGCAACGGCGACCGAACAAGCGGTTTGATCATGATAATCCCGTATTTTAAAGTCTAATATTTTGTTTCAATTTGTATGTATGCATCGCTTAATTTGTGTTAAATTGATTAGTTAAATCCGTGTTGCATATCCTGTAGACAAAATATTGACCTCTACTACGAGCCTAGGTTATTTCTTTGTGATCGAGAGGTCATTGGATGATCTCTTATCACTTAGTAGATCCGGTCAACTTGCTTAGACATGTTTAGCTATCGGTAGAAATGGGCGGTTATCGACTTTAGTCGGTAACCTTGATCACCTAAAATTTACTACAACTTTATGTTTGACATTTACGCTTTGTTTAATTGCAAAACTAAAAATGAAAACAAAAATGATTTGGGCGGGCACAATGGTAAGATTGGTGTGATCTTTTGGGTGTGATGGAAAGGTGCCGGGTCAATTAAGGACCGAACATCTTGTGAGTGAATTTTTATCCGGGCATTTGGCGTGCTAACCACACTAGAGTATATGGGACCTCTCTTGACCTAGTACTTTGGCGTGTATTGGCTCGGGTCGCGGGAGGTCGCGGGAGGGATGGAGGTGGGAGCATGGTAGTTGTCAGAAAAGCTTTATCTGAGTGGGTAGTTGTCTTTTGGCTTTACCATGTAGCGTATGGGTTTCTATCCATACGAGCGGCTCGTAGTTAATACACAATATTGGAACAAGTCTCGTAGGACTTAGTGTGTGCGACATACCTTGGAGTGTGCTTTGGCTTAAAGCGATGCGAAGTGTGGAGTGCAGATGGTACACCTGCGAGGTTAAAAACTATTCGAATAGCCTCGTCTAGGTGATGGACACGCTTGGGTAAGCTTTTCAAGAGTTAGACTACAACATTTAAATTAAAACTTGATGGGTGAGTGCGAATGCGGGATTCGTGCTATTGTTAATGGTGACTATTGGGATAGTCACTTCTAGGTGGTTTATCTTTCGCTTTTGTTATTAATATCCTTCTTGTTATTTCAATCTTAAAATGAATTGCAAACTTGCCTTTAAAGCTGTATTACCTTATTGCAAATGAAAATTGGCTTTATGCAAATGAAACATATGGCCTCCACCAAATAAGCTTTGCATGTAGCTTATGAATAGGTGCGCTAGTTCACACGTCGATCTTGCGGGTACAAAGACAATCTTTGTACTCGGTGCTTTGCTTAATGTTTTTGTTGCGAGAGGAAGAAGGTGAGCCCCAAGGGCCTCACTTACGTGAGTGTGTTGCCGTTTCGTGGGCGACTAGACTTGGCGGTCGGTCGGATGCCTTGTGGGTTGGAGGCACGATTGGCTTTGTTTATAGCCATCTTATGGCACTTTGCTTCATTGTCGTTCTTGTTTATTTGTGTATCTTGGCACATCGGCCTTTATGCGTAATAACTCTACTATTTGTTTATCTTCCGTTTGGTAGTGTAGTGTTTGGACTCTATGTTTGGAATGGAGTTGATGTCTAATTTTGTACCGAGGTGTGTATCTTGCTTTAGGGAAGTATACATATCTCGAGATCGATTTATTTGATTTGTGATGCTAGGACCGGTGGTTGGTTAAGCATTACAAGCCAAATAAGCGGGGTCCTCAAAGTTGGTATCGAGCCATTCGACCGTAGCAACCCAAGCATAGTCGTCTTTAGGATATTTTGAAAAAGCTTAATTTCAAAGTATAAAAGGGTTTATGAAAACCTAGGCGATTCTCAGATTTTACTCCTTACCTATCTTAGCCTTCTACTCTCATCTTACTCTAATTTGAGTTTAAAACTTGGTTTCTCTCTTTCCTTTCAAAAGATAGTTACTACTGGTAGAATCGGTCTTTGGGAGAACCATAGAGAATTAGTCTAATTAAAAATTTGTGGGGGTATAAGGGTAAGATATATGTGAGTTTGCTAAGTGTCTGATTTTTTCAATTGGTTTTGTAACTTAAAAGTCTTGTGTTTGTTTTGTCTTTGTTAGTAAGTTATTTGCAGTGGGTTGTCGACTTCTTGTTTTCCGGCTATTGTTAACTTGTCTTAGTGAAACAGGATGGCGGGAGAGCAGCGTGGCGATCAGCCAGTGGTCATGATGAGGAGCTTCCCCTCCTCCGACCATGGTGAGGTGCTCGCTCGGTCGGCGAAACCGCATGGACAGACAGCGCATCTTGGAGGTTATTGCTAGGAATACCTCCACTCCTGCCGGTGGTGGCGGCCACGGACTCGCGGGGACTTGCGAGTTCCTCCGTCGCGACCACCGACTTTCTCCGCTCGAGGACCCACTCGATGCGGATGATTGGCTACGCATGGTTGGCGAAAGCTCAACATAGCTCGATGTCGGCGCGCGCGGATAAGGCACTCTTCGCGTCCCACCGGCTTGAGCGCGGCACTCATGGTGGGAGAACTATCTCGCCATGCGACCCGCGAATATGTGGTCGCGTGGGAGGAGTTCGATCGACTTTTACGTCGGGCCCACATCCCGATGGCTGATGAAGTGAAGAAGAAGAAAGAATTCCTCGCGCTCAAGCAAGGCGCAAATGCGTGACGAGTATCTATCTGAGTTTAATCATCGGCTCGTTATGCTCGGGAGGTGGCCTCGGATGAGGCTAAGCGGGAGAAGTTTATGGATGGCTTGTCAGGAGCTGCGGGACAAGCTATCTATTGTGGACTTCTCGACTTTCGGGCCTTGGTAGATAAGGCCATTGTTCTTGAGCATAAGGCAAAGCGTGGCGAGTCCATAGCGCAAATGGGAGGCACATCGGTCTACTCACACCAGCCTCACTCGTCCTCGGTGGGCGGCACTGATGGCCCGTTCTTTTGCTCCACCGCGCCGAGGCCATCTGCACCAGCTCCTCGTCCACCCGGCCGTGTTTCACCCACGTGCGCTGCGATCCAGCCACGAGCGGCCTCCGCAATCCGGCGGCGAGGTTACTTGTTTTATTTGCCACAACAAGGGCCACTATGCCAATGCTTGCCCTCGAGTGTTGCGGCGGCCTCGTCCTAATGGAGGGCGCGGCGGGAGTGGTCATCCACGACGAAGATGATCCGAAGCCCGAGTGCGGCGGTCGAGTCAACCACCTTCGGTGAGGAGGCTCGGGGCGCGGATGTCGTGATGGGTACACTTCTTGTCAATTCGTCCTGCTGCGGTATTATTTGATTACGGAGCATCGCATTCTTTATTTCAAGATCATTTGCTGCTGCTAGTGGTCTTCTTTGTGTTCCTTTGGGAGTTCCTTTGCTCATCCGCTCTCGGGGTCGGAAATGAGGGCGATTCTGATGTCGGGATGTTCCTATCATAGTCAAAGGAGTGGGATTTTTGGCAAACCTTATTCCTTTCGATTCGCGAGCACTGGATGTGATTCTTGGCATGGATTGGTTGTCCCAACACTTGGGGCAAATCGATTGTGCGGGAAGATTGTTTATCTCACCGCCCTTGGCGGCGGTCGGATTTTCGCGCGGCTTCAGGGGCCACATCTATGTGTATTAGAGGCAAAGCCGACCTTGCGGTTCGGGATGTTCCCATAGTATCGACTTTGGGGATGTCTTTCTGAAGACTTGCGGGATGCCTCGGTTCGAGACACAGGTTTGTCATCGAGTTCTTTGCCGTCTGCCCGATTTGAAAGCGCCGTGTCGAATGCCTCCCAATGAGCTAGAAGAATTGAAGAAGCGACTTGGTGAGCTCCAAGCAAAGGGTTTCATCCGTCCCGTTCATCTCCTTGGGGCTGTCCGGTGATCTTTGTGAAGAAGAAGGACAAGACTTTGCGCATGTGTGTTGATTACCGTCCTCTCAATGAGGTGGCGGTGAAGAACAAATATCCTTTGCCCGCATTGATGATCTGTTTGATCGGTTGGTGGAGCCAGTGTTCTCAAAGATTGATTTGAGAATGGGGTATCATCAGTCGGGATCGGATCGAGGATATTCGAAGCGGCTTTCACTACTCGTTATGGGTCATGCGAGTACACCGTCATGTCCTTTGGCTTAACCAATGCTCCAGCCTGTTCATGAACTTAATGAATTCAGTATTCATGGAGTATTTGGATAAATTTGTGGTGGTCTTTATTGATGATATTCTTATCTATTCCAAGGCTGAAGCAGAGCATGCTGAGCATCTGAAGATTGTTTTGGGCAAATTGCGGGAGCACCAGCTGTATGCGAAGTTCAGCAAGTGCGAGTTTTGGTTGAAGGAAGTGGCATTCTTGGGCCATGTTCTTTCAGCTGGAGGCGTAGCTGTGGATCCCAGCAAGGTCAGTGACGTTCTATCTTGGGGGCAGCCCAAGTCAGTCACTGATGTGCGGAGTTTTCTCGGTTTAGCGGGCTACTACCGCGCTTTATCGAGAACTTCTCCAAAATCGCAAAGCCAATGACCGAATTGCTCAAGAAGGACAAGAAGTTTGTGTGGACCTCGCTTGTGATGAGAGCTTTCGGGAGCTCAAGCGCGTTGACTTCACCCATCCTCACTCTTCCCGATATCCACAAGAGCTTGATATTTATTGCGATGCCTCTCGTCGAGGACTTGGATGTGTTCTTATGCAGGAAGGCAAGGCAGTTGCCTATGCATCCAGGCATTGAGACCTCACGAGCTCAATTATCCCACCCATGATTTAGAGTTGGCTGCTTGTGGTTCATGCACTCAAGATTTGGCGGCATTATCTGATCGGTAACCGCTGTGAGGTGTATTCCGATCACAAGAGTTTGAAATACTTGTTCACTCGGCGGATCTGAACCTCGAGCGAGGAGATGGCTAGAATTAATCAAAGATTATGACATGGGTATTTATATCATCTGGCAAAGCCAATGTGGTTGCTGATGCACTTAGCCGAAAAGTGTATTGCAATACTTTGATGATCCAAGAGCAGCAACCTGCACTTCTTGCAGAATTTCAGCGTCTCAACTTGGGTTTGGTTGAGCATGGTTCCCTTGCTGCCTTGGTTGTGCAACCGACCTTGGTGGATCAAATCAAGGCAGCACAACAATCAGATGATGGTGTGGGTAAAATCAAGCAGAACATCAAGAATGGATCAGCCAAGTGTTTCACAGAAGATGAGCACGGTGTTGTGTGGTTTGGGCAGCGTCTTGTGGTCCCAAAGGTCCCAGAGTTGCGGGATTTGATTCTTCAGGAGGCCCATGATTCGCCTTTGTCCATCCATCCCGGGGCCACTAAAATGTACCAAGATCTGCGTCGAGAGATTACGGTGGACTCGCATGAAGCGAGATTGCGGGTTCGTGGCGGATGTGACATATGTTGTCGCGTCAAGGCGAGCATCGGCGTCAGGCAGTCTCCTCCGACCCTTGCCTATACGAGTGGAAGTGGGATTACGCAGGCATGGATTTTATCACTGGTCTACCGTACTTCTTGAGGAAGGATGCTATACGGGTTGTTATCGATCGATTGGCGAAGGTAGCGCACTTCTGCGCCGATGCCACCACTCTCGGTGTCGATCGATTGGCGGATCTCTATATCTCCCGCATTGTGAGCTTGCATGGTGTGCCACGAGCGATTGTGTCGGATCGTGGCTCTCTTTTCACTTCTCGGCTATGGCACGGTTTACGAGGAAGCCATGGGGACCCGTCTTTCTTTCACTCGACCTATCATCCTCGGTGATGGTCGACGGGCGAGTCAACCAAGTTCTTGAAGATATGCTCCGTGCTTGTGTTCTTTCCTATGGGAAGAATTGGGAGAAGTGCCTACCGCTTGCGAGTTCTCCTACAACAACGACTTCGAGCTAGTCTCGGTATGGCACCGTTTGAGGCTTTGTATGGGAGGCGTCTGAGAACCCCATTGAACTGGTCGAGGCGGGAGAGACAGTTCTTTGGCTCGATTCCATCAATGAAATGAAAGTCAAGTGCGATTGATTCGTGAGCACTTGCGCGTGGCTCGATCGAGCGAAGAGCTATGCGGTCGGCGTCGCCGTGAGTTGAGTTTCCAACCCAATGACTTTGTGTATCTCAAAGTCTCGCCTCTGAAGGACATCGTCGTTTGGTGTCAAGGGCAAGCGGCTCCTCGATATGTCGGGCCATATCGCATCATCAAGAAAGTGGGAGCTGTTGCATACAAGTTGGAGTTGCCGGCTACACTTGAAGGGTGCATGATGTTTTCCATGTGTCACAATTGAAGAAGTGCCTCCGTATTCGGTTGAGGAAACACCATTGGAAAATATCGATGTGCGAGAAGATCTGTCTTATCGTGGCGTCCGTTCGTATCCTCGAAGAAGCTGAGCGAAGAGCGAGGAACCGTGTGATCAAGTTCCTCAAAGTTCAGTGGTCAAACCACTCAGAGGATGAAGCCACTTGGGAGCGGGAAGATCGTCTCGGCAGATTACCCATCATTCTTCTCCTAGTGATCGAAATCTCGGGCGAGATTCTGTAAGAGGAGATTTGTAACAGCCCTAACTTAGGGTTTGTATTTCAAATGTAAAATTTTGAGGAGAAATAAAAACTTTTGTTGTCTCTTCAAATCATTTGAAAGTTTCTACATTTTCCCTAGCAATTTCAATTTTCTAGAAGTTGATTCTTGTGATTGGGAATTGTTGTCATCAAATTATTAGCCTTCAAACTTGTGATCATCCTCTGAAATTATTTTTCCTAGCATCTTGATCATCCTATCTACCTCCCTGAATTATCTCACAATTTTTAGATTTTATTTGCTATTTCAAATGGCCAAGTCAACCTAGTTTGAAATCTGGTCAAACTTCTGTTCAGCAGCTTGTGAATTTTATTGGGAGAAATCTGGTGCATGAAAACTCCTGGAAAAATTTCACAAGGTGGTCCTCTGTTCCAGTTAGCTTCCATAAAAATTTCGAAATTTTTGGAGCCCTGGAGCTATCTCTAAAAATTTCCCAAAACCTCTCTGTCTTTTAAATCGAATTATGAAAACACTGTTTGTCGGGCCCGAACCACACTTGGGCTCGAGTCCGACCGCACTAATGGACTCGGTCGCGTCAACTAATCGCACCGCCCGAGTCCAATCAATCGTGACCGTCCGATGAAGATCGAACGATCCATGTCGCGTCTTGCAACCGACTGTCGAATGCATACACCAATCCCAGCCGTCCATTTCAGATCCAACGGTCGGTGCGTTGCTGATCAAATCAAACCACCGGTTCGCACCGCTTCGTCCGTCGCTGACAGGTGGACCCTACCTGTCAGATTCGCCCTCGTCTTCTCCGCACCTCACCGGAGCTCGCGGCCGTTCGCGCATGGGTGCCACGTACCTCGCCGCTGCCACCTATTTGCCCTCGTGTCGTCAGTGGAGCATCGCGAGCTTTATAACCTCACGCACTCATTCATTCGCCGTTTCCTTCGCTCTCTCACTTTCTCCGCCCGCTTCTGTTTGGCGGCGAAGAGGACGAAGTAGCGCCGCCGTGTTAGCGCCGCCCTTGATTCTGCAACCACGCCACCGTGATCCACGCTCGCGCGCCTCCATTTTGCCCAACCGGGTCCTTGGCGTCGATGGATCACCGGCGGTATCGTCGTCTCGCCTCGGCGATCTCGGCCCATAAGCTCGTTTGTGATCGGTGAGTTTCTAGCTCCGCCAACTAGTCCCTTAGGATCGCAGCGATGCACCGAATCTAACGGTGGGCTTATTTACGCCTTTTGTGCATCGTTGCGGGCGTGCGACCCATTCTTCTCAAGCTCGGTTTCGCCACCGTGAAATTCCGGCCACCTCGAGCTTTCTTCGTCGGCGTTATCGTGTGCTTCTTGCTCACGGTGTTGGGGCGAAGCTTGTGCGCACCTTCCGGAGTCTTCTAGAAGCTTGTCGCGTCCTCTCGCGAAGCGCATCTTCTTCTCCGCCTCAGTTCGCGCCACTCGCCGCGGCATCCCGTGGGTCGCGTCACCGTCATCGAGTTCGTGAGATCTTCGCGAACCGAAGGTATCACTCACTCGCCCGAAACCCGCCGGTTAGCAAGTTCGATTCTTGCGACGCGCGCCGTCCCGTCTTGCGCGCGGTGAGCGCCGGTGGAGTTAGTTTAGCGCTAATCTTGTTTAGCTGAGTCTCGATTTGTGGGCCTCTCTGTTAAATCGCGTTTAGAAATCCTTTAATCCGGCCGTTATTTGTTCTCGAGTCAACGCCATGTGGGTCCATCTTTGTCGATTAGGGTGTAGCTCGGTTATCGTTTTCTCTGTCGGGAAGCGTATTTCTCTGTGTGTATATGTTAGAAGTACACCTTGATAAGTCAAAGGCGTATTCTTAGAATACGCCTTCGACGTCACTTTCGTGAGCAATCATTGCAGTCGGCACCTTTATTGGGCCCATTATCGATGGTGAGGAGCTAGTGGCTGTGGGTGCGAAATGGAATTAGTGCATTATAGATTTCGGAAATGATTTAGTATTTCTGGTTTATGTTTTCTGTTGAGCTGATAATTCAATTAAACTTGTAAAATGCATAACTAATTCAATTTTTATCCAAATCGCATGAAACCAGTGCTGTTCGTTTTCATTTTAATTGTGCTATTTATTAAAATTAGTCTCAACCTTGTCTCTGTAGCAAAAATCTGTTAATTAATTAAATGGTGTTTTATGTATTTTTCCAAGTTAGAAAATTCATATCTTTTTCAATAATTGTCCAAATCCAGTAAAACCAACTCTGTAAATTTTCATTTTTAGTGTGCTAATTATCAGGTTAGGTTTTAGATACTGTTTTTGTTCATGAAAATTTGTTAAGTAATTAGCTAGTGTTTTCATGTGTATTGTTAGCTTGGAAAATTCTTAGAAAATTCATAACCTCTTAAAATGAATTGTTCTCTGTTTCTAAAATTTTGTTATATCATGCTTAAGCTGCTGTGTGAGTTTTAGTATGTTTGTTTGCTGTTGCATATTTGATTTTTGCCGGTGTTATTCGTTCTTATTCGCTGTTTTGTTCAATCGTTAGGATTCGATATTTGCGGCAACCCCGAGAACGACCCTCGCAACAACTTGAGCAACAGCGGACCGAACAAGCGGTTTGATCATGATAATCCCGTATATTTTAAAGTCTAATATTTTGTTTCAATTTGTATGTATGCATCGCTTAATTTGTGTTAAATTGATTAGTTAAATCCGTGTTGCATATCACGTAGACAAAATATTGACCTCTACTACTGAGCCTAGGTTATTTCTTTGTGATCGAGGTCATTTGGATGATCTCTTATCACTTAGTAGATCCGGGTCAACTTGCTTAGACATGTTTAGCTATCGGTAGAAGCGGGCGGTTATCGACTTTAGTCGGTAACCTTGATCACCTAAAATTTACTACAACTTTATGTTTGACATTTACTGCTTTGTTTAATTGCAAAACTAAAAATGAAAACAAAAATGATTTGGGCGGGGCACAATGGTAAGATTGGTGTGATCTTTTGGGTGTATTGGAAAGGTGCCGGTCAATTAAGGACCGAACATCTTGTGAGTGAATTTTTATCCGGCATTTCGCGTGCTAACCACACTAGAGTATATGGGACCTCTCTTGACCTAGTACTTTGGCGTGTATTGGCTCGGGTCGCGGAGGTCGCGGGAGGATGGAGGTGGGAGCATGGTAGTTGTCAGAAAAGCTTTATCTGAGTGGGTAGTTGTCTTTTCGGCTTTACCATGTAAGCGTATGGGTTTCTATCCATACGAGCGGCTCGTAGTTAATACACAATATTGGAACAAGTCTCGTAGGACTTAGTGTGCGACATACCTTGGAAGTGTGCTTTGGCTTAAAGCGATGCGAAGTGTGGGTGCGATGGTACACCTGCGAGGTTAAAAACTATTCGAATAGCCTCGTCCTAGGTGATGGACACGCTTGGGTAAGCTTTTCAAGAGTTAGACTACAACATTTAAATTAAAACTTGATGGGTGAGTGCGAATGCGGGATTCGTGCTATTGTTGTGGTGACTATTGGGATAGTCACTTCTAGGTGGTTTATCTTTCGCTTTTGTTATTAATATCCTTCTTGTTATTTCAATCTTAAAATGAATTGCAAACTTGCCTTTAAAGCTGTATTACCTTATTGCAAATGAAAATTGGCTTTATGCAAATGAAACATATGGCCTCCACCAAATAAGCTTGCATGTAGCTTATGAATAGGTGCGCTAGTTCACACGTCGGTCTTGCGGGTACAAAGACAATCTTTGTACTCGGTGCTTTGCTTAATGTTTTTGTTGCGGAGGAAGAAGGTGAGCCCCAAGGGCCTCACTACGTGAGTGTGTTGCCGTTTCGTGGGCGACTAGACTTGGCGGTCGGTCGGATGCCTTGTGGGTTGGAGGCACGATTGGCTTTGTTTATAGCCATCTTATGGCACTTTTTCATTGCTTCATTTGTCGTTCTTGTTTATTTGTGTATCTTGGCACAGTGTTTGGCCTTTATGCGTAATAACTCTACTATTTGTTTATCTTCGAGATCGTTTGGTAGTGTAGGTGTTTGGACTCTATGTTTGGAATGGAGTTGATGTCTAATTTTTGTTCCTTACACTTGAGTTGTGTCCGTACATCGACGGTCCAAATTGCTTTAGGAAGTATACATATCTCGAGATCGATTTTCATTTGATTTGTGATGCTAGGACCGGTGGTTGGTTAAGCATTACAAGCCAAATATAAAATGCTTTATGAAATCCGAAATCGGTCCTCAGAAATACATGTCTCTGTAGCAAAGGGCTTTAATTGGAAATTTATTCATTAAAATCATTATATTTACAATAGGAAAATGGATGAAATCTTTAAAAATGCATAAGTAATTATTGGAACCTCCAAAAGCAGTGAGACCACTTTTGATAATTTTCATTTTCAGTGAACTTAATTCTAAAAATAGTCTCCACATTACCTCTGTCACAGAAACTATATTTGGGGAGGACATAATCTTTAACTCTATTATTGTTACACTATAAAAGGCTGATAACTTTGAAAATACATAACTAAATCATAAAAACTCCAAAAGGACAAACTCAACTGTTTTTAACTTATAATAATATTGCCTATTTATCTATGTAATCCATGTACTCGCCACTGTTCTACAAAATTTCACTTCATAATTAAATTACATAATGACGACTTGTTGAAATTTGAAATTCAAACCATTATAAATTTCATATACTAAATCAAAATGAAATAATTCTTTCACCAGAAATCATTTAAAAACATGATCTAACTACTGTAGAAAAATCATGCATTTTGAGCATTTTGGTTTTGAGTTGTTTTCTGGTATTTATTTGATGTTATAATTATATAGATCCGAGCATATTGATATCGACACTTACGCTACCGAGTGAGCAGCTACTGTACCAGCAAGGCAAGCATCATTTGAACTTTCTTTTGCATCATATTTGATCCCAGTTTTGGTTAAGTTAGTGCAATGATAATTGCTTGCATGCTATTTTGATTATGTCAATATTTTTTTGATATGTAGTTTAGTTATGTCCTATGCTTGAGGTTAATCTTGAATTATGTCAACTCCTATATGCTTAAGATAGGATGTGTGAATTATGGGTTATATAATTGCTTAGCCATGCAAGTCTAGACACGGTAGTTCGATCGTCGGGAATAACCCGACGGTTTTGGGATAAACACAACTCTCATCTTTATGATTTATACTTCAGATCTTTGTAGCTGTTTTATGAGCTAAATTTTGTAATTTTTAAAATGAGATTTGGTCTGGACAAGTGTTGGTTAGTGATGGTGCTTTGTGCATGAGCATTGGGTAAGTGGAAGGACTTGTCTGGACAATTGAAGACCGAACTTTGGTAACGTCGTTAATTCAAGTACACTCGTGCTGCCACACGCGGTATATGGGTGCCGTATGGTTAAGTAGGGGGAGGGTTTTATTGTGTTAAGTCCTTGGTGGTGTAAGGGGCATAGCGACCGTGAAATCCTTTGTTCCTTAGGAACCGATGTAATCCTTTATAGTGTGCAAGAGAGCACAAATTCTTCTTGTTTTGATTGCATCGGTATTTCCAATATAACTTGTGAGCCCCCTAGCAAGTGCTATCAGACGCTTGTACTGTGCAAGGAACCATCTCACAAGGGGACTTAGCTCAATAGGATTTTCTTCTGAAAATGATCGTATCTTGATTTACCCACGCATACCATAGGAAGTGTGCTATATTCGGAGGCATCTGGAGGCTAACGGGCTAATCAAGTCGTGTGGGTAAAGTAGTACACCCCTGCAGGGTATAATCTATTCGAATAGCCGTGTCCACGGTTATGGACAACCGCTTGAGTTCGGGAGTTAGTATTGTTAGACTTTTAATTAAAATTGTGGTTGAACTTGGTATTCGTCATGAACGGGATGTTCATGTGTTTAGTACATCAAAGTGGGCTGCCACTTTGGTCTTTGTATGATTCAATTGTTTATTACTGAAATGCTTTACTACATGCTTTACTTCTACTTCAAATCTGATTTTAAAATGGGCACATGAAAACTAGTATGTGTAGGATGTTAATGGTTGCGTCTCTTCCGCAAAACTAAACCAATATGAGCCATCCTTTGAATGACCCTTATGCATAACTATTTTTATTTGTGTAAGACTTGCGAGTACACTTGTACTCAGCCAGATGTTTGCTGGCCTTTTCAGGTGAGGAAGATTATGAGTATGACGATCTCGCTAGTGTTGACTTGGGTGACACTAATGAGTAGTGTGCTATCATTTAACCCCCAGTCGGTTGCCGATGGGTGATGGGCATACCACTGCTGGTCTTTTGCTTTATCTATTTACTTCCGCTGCTACTTGATACTTTACTTGAATTTGGCCGGTCGGCCGCATGTAATAAACTGTAAACTTGACTACTATGCAGTATGTCTTTTATCTCTTGTTGTATGCGTTGTATGGATGTAACCAACGTTGGATGAGGGTATGAGTATATTGGTCGTTGATCTTGGGAGCCAATATAAGTCATACTCGTTGTTAATGGATCCCCATTTAACTCACCGAGTGTAGTGCTTCGAATCGGAAGAGAATCGACAATCATGTAGCGCTCGCAAGGGAGCAGCGCGCATGATCGTTGAGGCTCTAGTATTCGGCTAAGCCTCTCACTTGGATAGAGTTAAATTGGAATCCATTTCCCGGAGACCCGTGATTATGTCCCTAAGACCTTGTTTAATCTCGGTCTTATGGAGATAATTACCGGGGTCCCCACACCACAATTGATCACGCAGAGAGAACGACACATGGATTTTTATACAAGTTCAGACCTTCTCCGGAGAGAATAACAATCCTACACCTGTGTGTATTGTATTGAGTATAGTGGTTACAATCAGGGGAAAAGACTAAGAGTACTTGTGCTATGGATCGTGCTTGTTGTCTTCCCGATTGCCCTTCGCCGATTGCGTGTGTCCAATCGGGCGTGCCTTTGTTATCCGACTGCAGCCTTTATATAGTGTGCGAAGAGGTAGCCGTTTTTCTAGGTCAAGAGGCGCCTCATCATTTCATATAACAGGCATATTGATGTTAGTAATCACCGGAGCAGTAACCCCTCCACGTCGCCTGACAGTTACTTGTTAGAGATAATGGCGTATTTAAATGCGATTATTCGCAGAATAACGAGCGTATATTGATCGCTAGATTTTCTAATCAATTGGGTCCACTTGTTTATAGGCTTTATTGATTATAGGGTGGTCGTAGCTGACCTGGTCGTAGAAGAGCTCACGACCATGAAGTAGTCATAGAAGAACTTACGACTTGGTACTGGTTGTAGAAGAATTTACGACCAGAAGATGATCGTAGAAGAACTTACGATCAGGTGGTAGTCGTAAAAGGACTTACGACTATGGGGATGGTCGTGGAAAGATTTACGACCACCTGGTTGGTTTCTTTTTTATGTACAGTAAGGGGTATACTTAAGAACTATACAAAGGTATATTTATCCATAATAGGAATTATAGATAAATAATTAAATAAGAATTATTAGATCCTCGTCACCTGGTGAACCCTACTTCTAACCCCTCATCGGTCGTCGCCAGCTCGCCAGAAAGAACACAATAGTAGTTGGAGTTGAGGTGGTCATACGATGAGACTAAAAAGTTCGTGCGCACTAAATAGATTTTGCCATAGATCTCATAATAATAAGGTAGCTCATGAACCTGCAAACTTTGACCAAATGGACAGGACCGGGGCGGTATACCTGGTGGCTGACGCATGTACAAGACATCATCACGCAGTTTATGTAAGAGCGTGTTTGGAAGCTTAAATTCCCGATCAATCTCCGTGAAAATCCCGGCTCATCGACGGGGATTGACCGGGAATTTAGCTTCCCACACAAGGCCTAAGACGATTGTAACTGTGTAAGGCTTCCAGTTTGGGCTATTCTTGGGCCTGTTATAGACTTGCTCTGAAGGCACCAGCTATCTGCTCAATTTTCTCACGAAAAAAAGATATCTTCCCAATTTCCTTCCATCTCGGGCTCCACCGTCTCCTACAAATGATTCTTCTATCATCGTCATCACCAGCGCATGTGGCGCGTAGCAATGGCTAAAGGACATGCTTGCATGCCTGTACGTACGTACATACAGCGAGCTGTTGCGATGCATTTTGCAGGATGTATCATGTGAAAATAATGTAAATTCCACTAAAATCAAGCATACAAGTTTTCAAAAAATCTAAAAATTCTGTCATTTGTAGGTAGGTTCATGGTCTAGATCCATGGAACAAACTCAATCCCATTTGTGATATATGAAAAAGACAAATATGATAAGTAATAGCGTATTTGTCTTTTTCGTATCTCGCAACAGTAGTCAGCCCTACAACTGACAATTGTTTAGAATTTTTGAAAACTTTTATGAGCACTTTTAGTGAAATCTGTACCATTTTCACAAAATTGTTCATTTTCCCCGGATATGTCTCCACATTTTACATTTGCATCATTCCTATGTAGAGTGCACGGATACATACTTCTGCAAAATTCCGGACAATAATAAGATGACCGGTTTCCGTTGGCGAGACATCAACCGGGTGAGGATCTACACTGGCATGCACTGACTGGCCGACTCGGTCACCGACACCGCCGGCCCTTGGGGGGCGCATTCGCCGCTGATACGTGTTACTTCTTACTCACACTAATTGTTTGATGTGAATTTGCCAATGCGCGTTAGCAAGCTAAGCAGCGAGCGATTTCAATTTCGGAGTGGGGCCCATATATAGCTCTAGCCTTTGCCCTTTCCTTCCGCATTGCTTTGGTCTCTACGTGCCATCCTCCTCTCCGGTGACACAGCACGTACCGTCGTCTGTCTCTAGTGACGGTGCTCCTATTCAGTGACCGCGCTATCCTCCTCTATGGAGACCACGTGAGCCGTCGCCCCTCTCCCTTTCTCGAGATGCATCAGGGCGCTTTGCCACCGTCGCCAACGGACTGTACGTTAGAATTGGACCTATAAGTATAAATGTTTAATCATTTCTAAAATTTCAAAGAACGCATGATTTAATTCCATATTGCTTAGCCAAGTGGTGAGAGAGTAATTTATAAAGTGAAATCCTTACCACCTATTGAAACATGTGACATATGACATGGGGTGACATGAGGATGACTATAGCTAAAGTCACACGCACGCACGTACGCATGCGCGTGCGTATATTCACGTAACAATCGCGTGACTTGTGATTTAAAGCCATAGATCAGTGTGGTCGAAACATAGTCGTCGAAATAATATGGTCGAAGCCATAGACCACTGTGGTCGAAATAATGTGGTCGAAGCCATAGACCGGTGTGGTCGAAACATTATTTCTGGGCAGCGTATCCGCGCGACTGCTCGCTGTGCTACTACATCTACGATCTGCACTGTTTCGAGTCTGCGCTGCTTCTTGTTCTTCATAAAGCTCAACTGTAAATTGGTTGTGCGACCAAACTACTATGCTATAATCCTATTATTATGTATGTTTAGAAGTGTAATGAGTTGTCTGTTGTTAGTATCGCTTTACACATCTTTAGTTTTATATGATCTTTGTCTCATAATAAAAATCTAGATTTAAAATATTGTCCATATGTCAAACACTGTCGAACCGGAGGAGCCCAAGGGGGACGAGATCGTCTAACTTCACACCGAACAGATCGCACTGCGATCGAAATCTGCGTCGTCTGCTGCCGATCGGTCGTCTCGCGTCTGAGCTAAGCACTCGAGCCATCCGCCGCCGCCTCCTCGCTACATGGGCCTTGGCCCAAGAATACACCGCTACATGTGCCGAGAGCTCCTGTAGTCTCGTGGATAGGCAAAATCGCGCGCCGCCGCCGTCTTCAACGATGCGATCGCGCCGTCCGTCTGTTGCCGTCCTCGCCGAGCGCGCGCAGCCGTCCCGCCAACCGCCGCTCGTCGCCGTCCTCGCCGAAGGCGATTCGCCGGCCGCCACGGGTTTCTTCCCCTCCGCGCCGTCTCTCGGCGCCACGTCTCGTCGTTCGGATCTTTGCGCCGCCAGCTAGCTACCTCGGGCGTTCTGCGCCTTACTGGCGGCCACGCAGAGGCTGGTTTCCCCTTGCGCCAGCTGTGTGGTGCTCGAGCCCTGCTGCAGTATGCGGCCACCATGGTGGAGGTCCAGGCTGCCTTCTGCAAGTTCCAGGCTGCGTCATTTTCAGGAGGTCGTGCTTAGCCTGGGTGCATCGAGGCCTCAAACTTGGACTAGGAGCATGGACGCTGATGCACAAGCATTGTGTTGTGCAAATTGTGCTTGCTCTGTATTCTGTGAATTGTATCATTGCAGTAACTGAATAGAAAGCACAAGTTTCTGATGCTATCAAGAGGCAAAAGACATCATATACATACAAACTTGCAAAAGACATTCAGATTGCACATGGGTGGCAAAAGATATCCATGCTACTAGAATTCACCAATCACATCATCTGTGATTGCTCCCTGCAAAATAAAGAACAACGATTGAACATGGTGGCCATGTATGGTTTAGAAAAATGGTGTATTTTTCAAACATTACCGTAAATAACTGAGAGAAGGAATTGATGGCCACGTATGGTTCAGACTTTTCTTTCATGGGCAAAGAAGTACTAGGATAAATATTTTGTACAGCTTCTTTTTCCTTTTTCTTACCTCCCTTCTTTGCAGTTTCTTGTTCCTTCAAATAAAAGAAATAAAATTGAACATGTTCCCATTGAACACAGTGAAAGAGAATAAAAAAATTTATGTTACCACATACCTGTGAACCATTTTCCTTTTTCTTACCTCCCTTCTTTGCAACTTTGCGCCTCTTTTCAAACCAAGCTTTTTTGCGCTTTGAGGTTTTAGTTTCCACGTCCTTTTTCTTTAGGCTTGCTGTACTCAACAAATTAATTGGGGGAGAATCATTTGTGGGAACATTGATTGGATTCACTGCACTAGGAAAACTCGTGATTTCTTCTTCGACTTGCTTGCTAACCACGTCAAGTGCCTCGTTGACTAATAGGACGCACCGTGGATAACTCGCAGCTCGGTGTGCCAAATTGAGGAATTTGCGAGTCATATTTTTGTAGCAAAGCATAGCATCTAATTTTGGATCCTCTATTATGTTTCGGCCTTGGTTGTCTTGTACTGTCCCACTGCGTGCTTCTCGAGTCCATCGCTTCAATATATATTGTTCCGGGATTGACTTGATATTCATCAAATCAAGAACTTTTAGAGCATGAGCACACAATATTCCGATTCTATTGAACTGCCCACAGCTGCATGTGCTTGTTTGGTCTGCGGGGTCACCGGTAACTTTGTACTCCTTCTCAAGGGTAAAATTTTCATCAAGACTCCCAAGCGCTACAAGATATTCATTTTGCCTTCCAATGGCGTGGTGCATGCTGCCATGGACCTCTCATATTCAGATTGGAAAGCTTCAAAAACAATTGGTGTGTACAGCTTGCTAGCTTGGAGTAACATAGGTGTCCTCATTTTGAGTCTTGGTAATTTTTTTCTTGATTCAAATTCAGCAAGCAATTCATTATTTCTTTTATATTCCACAACCCTTTCAAAATGCTTAAGGAATCGAATGATATCAAAATCGATTTGAATTGTCGCTTCAAGTCACTGTTTAGACTCTCACTCAATTGTGTACTCCTCATCCCTAATGTGTACACATTAGCCATATAACATTCAGCCCACTTTTCTTTTACCTTATATACTATCCAACCAAGATTGCTTGCTGGCCTTTGTACTCATGATGTTAAATGCTTCTTGAAATGTTGCTTCATCTTCATACTCATACATACATGCACTAAAATCTGCGAGAATACTTGGTTCTTCCTTGCTGTCCTCAGCCTTTGTTTTTGGAGGAGTACATGATTCTTCATCGTCAGCTTCAGCTAGATGCTTAACAGCATTCTGCATAATATGAAAAGTACACAGACCATGCCAAGCTTCTAAAAAGACCTCCTTAACAGCCTTTCCCATTGCTGCATCTTGATCAGTATAGATTGTTTTAGGTTGCTTGCCATTATGTGCTTTTAGGAAGGTCTCAAATAGCTATTTAAAAGACTCAAATGTCTCATCATACATGAGAACAGCACCAAAAACCACAGTTTCCCTAAAATGATTGAACCCAACAAATACTCCAAAAGGCTTACTCTCCTTGTTTGTTCCAAAAGTAGTATCAAAACTGACAACATCACCAAAATATGCATAGTCAGTGAGCATTTTAGCATCAACCCAAAAAATGTTAGCTATTTGTTCTTCCCGGTCCATTTGCAATGCATATTGGAATGATGGGTTCTCGGCAATTTTTTCTTGAAAATACATGAGCATGCTTCCAGCTTGGCCATATGGCATCTCATGTTGGCGCTTGGCCCTTAAATAGTTCTTATGGTCTCGAAGAGTGTAACTAAGATTAAGTGAGCCACCAACTTGGATGGAAGCCAACTCATGTGCAGCTTTGGGCCCAATTCCTGCATCATCAGCCGTCTCAATTTCAAAACCTTGTAGCTCTGAAACTTTCCTTTGAGAGACCAACAAATGTGAGGTTTGTGGCAACTGAAGGGTGTGATTGTGTTCCAAAATCAGCTCAGTGACTTTATAATTTCCCTTCTTCCGGTCTAGTATGAGACCCATACGAACTTCACAATCAGTTCTTGTTTCAGCTCTTGGACACTTTATTAAATGATCCCTTTTATCTTTCAATCATGACCCTCATTCGCACAAACAAATCTGCATGACCTAACCTTTCCATCAGATTTTGTTTTGTTTGAGTACCTTTTCGACCTCAAAACCTTTTTGACCTCCATAGTTAAGCCAAAACATCCAAGCTTCCTCATACTCACTGAATTCCATGCCAACTTGAGGTAAGAAACTAGGGAAACCCCATCCCTCAAACAAACAAAATATTTAATTTCGTGGTCATATATATGTCGACCACATGGGAGAAAGAAACAAGCATGGGTTACACACCTCTTTGCTTCCATCTCATATATCCTGATTTGATTTTGTGATGAATGCAAGTTGATGTTTCTTTAATCAATTCTAACACGAAATGACGTAGTAGAGGATGGCAAATAAATTAGGAGAATATTGATGCAATCTGAACACACATGGAGAGAAGGAGTGCGGACTGCGAACATGTTGCGATGACACAACACTAGCGGCGGCCAAGATCGCCTCGCCGTGTTCGCGGGAAAAGCTAATCGTTTAACGAGAAGCGACGGAAATCGCGCCAAAATAGAAAAGCCGGCTCCCAAACGGGATGAGATGTTATTCTTGGGCCAAGGCCCATGTAGCAGAGAGTGCGGCGACCAAATGGCTCGGAGTGCTTAGCTTTGTCGCGAGACGACCGATCGGCGGCGGACGGCGATTTGCGGCTGCGAGTGCGATCGTTCGGTGTGAAGTTAGACGATCTCGTTCCGCCCAAGGAGGGGGAGTAGATGTCCGAATTAAAATGTTGCTCACCGATGCTGCAACAACATTTCGGCCACAGTCGAATAGGCAGTGATGGGCTTAGCTACTATTCCCGGCCAGGACCCCGGCCTAATCCGCGTGGGAGTTTTCCCCCGCCCACCTCAAAGACCTGTTTGGAAACTTGCCCAGGGGACAAAACCCTGTCCTTTCCACGGGGATCCACGGGGCGAAAAAAATTGCTTCCCGTGGTGTGAAATGTTTCCCCGTCGCCTCTCTCTCTCTCCCTCTCGACCTCTCCCGTCTTGCACCGCCGCGCCTGTTGCCGTCGTCTTTTCTCGAGACGCGCTGCCACCACTGCCTCCATGCGTAGGCCGCCGCTGCCCTCTAACACCTGCAACCACACTGGCTCCTAGGTTACCGGACGTTCCCACTGCCAAGCACAACCTTCGTCCCAGTGCATCCACGGCGACGACTCCCCCGTACAGATCCGACAGATCTAGTATCGGTGCACCGCCGCCGCGCGGTTGAGTCCTCTTCGGTACAGTGGAGGAGTGGCTTACGCGAAGACGCCGGAGCAGGGCTTGCGACGGCGGCTCCTCATCGAACTTCGGCAACGACAAGACGCGGAGCGTGGAGCCGTGGAACGCGGAGCGTGGAGTAGCATGAAGCTTAGCAACCGTTCCCCACGAGTACGGCGACCACCTTCTCTACCACCGTCGGCTTTGACCACGCTGCCAAGCCGCCCCCATGCTACAGAGCACCGCCGCTATGCATTGCCTCTCTCTCTCCTTTCCAATTTTCTGATTTTTTTTTTCATTTTTCCTGAATTCTTTCATGAATTCCTGAATGTAGCCGCATTTTACTCCTCACCCTTTCCAAACATAGCTGGGGATTATTCTCCATAGGATTTCCCTCCCACGGGGATTCCAAGATGCCACAAAAATCCTGATTTTTTAAAATAATACATTTTTAATATATAAATAAATATTTGTTTAATAAAATTATAAAAATAGGCTCATGTTGCCAAATCATTAGGCAACAGGGATCTTGGCGATAGGATCCTATTGGTCAAATGAATCAGTGATAAGATTGTCGACCAGACAATAATAAACCCATTTTTGTAATTTTATTAGACGAGTATTTCTTTCTTTCTGCAATTCTATTAAAAATAATATTATTTTAAAAATTCTAAAAATCCCCTAGGGTAAGTATTCCGTGAGTTTACTCCCTCTAGCTTCCAAACAAGGCATTAGTGTTATTTTATACCTAGCCTATTCAGGCCAGGCCTAATTCAAACCTGACATGGGCATTTACGTTTTCGGGTTTCCATTAGCATGGGCCCGATTTGGGCTGCATGTCGACCGGTCCATGGGCTTTCACTAGAGGCACGAGCAATCTTTCCCAACTAGGGCGAGTATGCCTGATGATAGATGACACACACATATATATATATATCACTTTATAGCGCGTAGAATAGGCGAGACCTCAGCGTGTCCACATCCCCAAATTTCGATTTTAGCCCAATCGTGCATACACACGTCGAGTCGATCGCGAGCTGCCCGATCGCGGTGCACGTCTCACATGCTGCAGAGGTCTCCGCACTAGAGAACACGTCGCCTCCTCTTGATCTCTCCCTCCCTCGAGTGATCGAGCCCCACGTCGCCCCTCTTCCCCTTTCCCTCTCACCTCCTCTCGATTTCTCCATCCCTCCCGGTGACACCGCCAGAGGCCTCTACCCGTGTGTCACCTTCATCTGCACCACCCTCGTCGCCCCTCCCCCTCCCTTTCATCCGCGCCGCCCTCACCAGCCGCCTCCTCCTCTTCGTCCGCGCCGTCCCCGCCGCCCCTTCCTTCCCTTCGGCTGCGTCGTCCTCTTCCCCTTCGCCCACGCAGCTCCCCTCGCCGTCCCTCCCGCTTCGCCGCGCGCCGCCTCCCCGTCCTCTTCTCCCTTCGCCCCGCCCCGCCCCGCCCGCGCCTGCGGCCCCGTCGCGCCACCACGCTCCTCCTCCCGCCTTCTACGCTGCCCACCCCTCCTTCTGTTGGCCCATGCCACCCCCACTGCCCGCCTCCTCTCCTTCGCCCGCGCCCTCTCGTCACCACCCTCCACTTGCTCGCACCCGCCTCCTCGCCTCCTCTGCTCCACAGAAATGATGTCACTAAGGGCAGCTAGTGATCCTCCCCTCCTCCCTCCTCCGGTGAAGCCCACGCCGCCCCCACTGTTCGCCTCCTCTCCTTCGCCCGCACCCTCTCGCCACCACCCTCCACTTGCTCGCACCCGCCTCCTTGCCTCCTCTGCTCCACAGAAATGATGGCACTAAAGGCAGCCAGTGATCCGCCCCTCCTCCCTCCTTCAGTCTCTAGTCATGATGTAGATTTGCAGGTACACATTTATTAATATGCATAGTTTTCGAATGGAATTATTGAAGATTTTCCATTAAGTTCATGTGCAATTGCCAAACTGCCACTCCATGTCTCACTAACATGTGGCCGATATTTTGGCAATTGCACATGAATTTGTGTGGCAAATGTGCCAATCCCCCTTTTTGAATTGTTACAGATCTAGCAATGTACCATGTTGCAAGTTGTGATGACCTCGCTATTAATTTCCTTTCTAGATGATTTTTGTGTTGTGTTCTGCTCCCTTCCCTCCTGAATTGAGCTATTGGTTCTGACTTTGATTGTTTGGTTTCTTTTCGTGCCTTTGGTTTTCAGATGAAGGTCAGGTTGATGCTTCACTGGGAGATGGCAAACCTCAAGGTTGGTCTGCAGGAGAGGCTTCCATCATTTAGCTATTCTTCGCTTCGTCTAGCTTGCTAAGGTAAAAAATAATGTTTGATTTGCAACTAAAAATATCCTTATGTATCTGACTGATGCAACTTCATTTCGATATTCATGCCTGTTTGCGGTTACTTCATTTTGATGTGAAGGATCGCGGGAAGGCTACGATCACTACTACAAAACAGGCTATAGTAGACACCCCATCACAGACGGGTTCATTTGAATCCGTCTGTGTTGGGTCTGTTGGGACGCGGCATTTGTAGTGCCGACCTATCACAGACGGTTCTTATTAGTAACCGTCTGTGATAGGCATATATCACAGACGGTTTATTAATAGAACCGTCTGTGAAATATCACAGCCGGTTCTATTAATAAACCGTCTGTGATAATCTCCCGTATCACAGACGGTTTATAAATAGAACCGTATGTGAAATATCACTACGATTCTATTTAAAAGCGCCGGTGATACGGAGATTATCACGACGATTTTGAATAGAACCGTCCGTGATATTTCACATACGGTTCTATTGAAAAACCGTCTGTGATATCCTCGCCGCTATAAATACCTAGAGTACCCCATGCCCATTCCCATTTGAGCCGCCACCCAGATAGAAACACACTGCGCCGCCGACAGAGAGAGAGGGGAGGAGAAGGAGAGGAGAAAGGGAGGGAGAAGGAGAGAAATCTCAAGAGATTTGGTATTTTCGTCGTGAGCTCCGAGGGTAACAATCTATAACTCTTTAGAGCATCTGTAATTTACGTGCTTAATTAGTCGGTTCAAATGGCTAGATTTGATGCTAGGAACTGATTCCACACGTGGAAGCTGCCTATTTCGAAGCAAAACTCTAGGAATCGATGCAAACTTTTCATTCGGATGCAAGGGAATAGAATAATTTTTTTCATATTGGGTAGTTGACATATGCATTAAAGTTTTGTGAGGGGGAAGGAAATGGAGAGAGAGAGAGGTTGAGAGAGATTTTATTAATCTAATTTGACACTGTATATTTTTATTACATGTGTAGCGTAGATGGACCGAAACTGGATGTATGGTATGAACCGTGTGAGTCAAGAGTACATTAATGGCGTGGTTGCTTTTAGAAAAGCCGCCGAGCAGGATATGTTGAAGAAGGGGATAAAATTTATGTACTGTCCAAGCATTGATTGCGGTAATCCGAAGATGTTTACTAACCCGGCGCAGATAGAAGCACACTTGATTCAAAGGGGTTTCAAAAAAGGGTATACATGTTGGACCAGTCACGGTGAAGAGCAGATTACACATGAAGTTAGTAATAACGACATCGCCGAGGAAGTCAACGATATGCCGGATGTAGACTGTGCTTTTGATGAGGATAGGTCATACGATGACAATCTGGATCAAATGCTACGCGATGCAGAAGAGAACTACGGTGAGAGAGAGTTTTGTAAATTCGAGCGCTTAATGGAGGACTCGGTGAGACCTTTGTTCCCTAGCTGCAAGCCGGAATACACAAGGTTGTCAACCGTGATTGAACTGCTTAAATTAAAGGCAAGCAATGGTTGGTCCGATAAGAGTTTCACGGCGTTGTTAGGTCTCCTAACGGACATTCTTCCGGAGGGAAACGTGTTGCCCAACACCACCTACCAAGCAAAGAAGGTTCTTTGTCCATTGGGAATGGAAGTAGAAAGAATACATGCATGTCTGAACGATTGTATCCTGTACCGTAAAGAGTATGCAGACATGCATGTATGCCCCGTGTGCAAAGCATCCCGATACAAGCGTCAGAATACTGCTAGGTTGAAGCAAGGACCTCCTACTAAGATGTTGTGGTATCTGCCTGTGATCCCACGTTTGAAGCGTTTATTTGCGAACCCAAAGGTGACAAGATTGGTGCGTTGGCACTCGAAGGACCGTAAGAAAGATGGAAAGCTAAGACACCCTACTGATTCCGCTCAGTGGAGAAACTTCGATCAGAGCTTCGAAGAGTTCGGTGCAGAACCGAGGAACATAAGGTTAGGGTTGAGTACAGATGGAATGAATCCTTTCGGTAACATGAGCATCCGACATAGCACCTGGCCTGTGAATCTATGCATGTACAACCTTCCTCCTTGGCTGTGTATGAAGTGAAAGTACATTTTGATGTCACTACTTATCCAAAGGCCGAAACAACCTGGGAATGATATTGACGTGTACCTAGCACCATTGCTGGAAGATCTTGTCACACTGTGGAACGAAGGGGTACAGATATGGGATGCGTACAAACGAGAGAACTTCACTTTACACGCCATGTTGTTCTGCACCATCAATGATTTTCCTGCCCTTGGTAACCTGTCGGGCTTCAGTACAAAAGGAGCCAAAGCTTGTCCGCATTGCTTAGATGCTACGGAGAGTGTATGTCTAAACAACTCACGTAAAACTGTGTATACGCGACACCGTAGGTTCCTTCCCAGGAGTCACCCATACCGAAAGATGAAGAAACAATTCGATGGAAATAAGGAGGACGGTTCAGCTCCAAGGGCTTTTAAAGGGAAAGATGTCTATGATATGGTTAAGGATATCGATGTTGTGCTTGGGAAGGGACGTCAATTAAGAACCCGTCAGAAGAACATCTGGAAGAAGCGGTCAATATTTTAGAACTTGCCTTATTGGGAGCACTTAGAAGTTCGCCACTGCATCGACGTCATGCACGTGGAGAAGAATGTATGTGATAGCTTGATTGGTCTCTTACTGAATATTAGTGGCAAAACAAAGGATGGTGTTAACGCACGGCGAGACTTGGTCGATATGAACATAAGGACCGAGTTAGCACCGCAAGAAGCGATCGAGACGACGAGCCTTCCCCCGACTTGCTACACTCTGTCCAAGGCCGAGAAAAGAAGCGTGCGAGCTTGCATGGTGTGAAAGTCCCGTCTGGTTACTTTGCTAACATTAAGAAACTTGTTTCTATGCAAGATTTGAAATTAATTGGTATGAAGTCGCATGATTGTCATGTGCTGATGACACAAATGTTTTCTGTTGCAATTAGAAGTATCTTGCCAAAAAAGGTCCGAGTGGCAATCTTGAGGCTGTGTTATTTCTTCAACTCAATTGCTCAGAAGGTCATCGATCCCCAAGGACTAGATGCTCTGCAGGCCGAGGTGGTGACGACTCTATGTCATCTTGAGATGTATTTCCCTCCGTCATTTTTCGATATCATGGTCCATCTCATTGTTCACCTTGTGAAAGAGATAAAGATATGCGGCTCTGTGTTCCTACGTCATATGTACCCGTTCGAGAGGTACATGAGAATTCTCAAGTCGACGCGTCACGGAATCGATCTCGGCCGAGAGCGGCATCATCGAAGGTTATGCAACGGAAGAGGTCATTGAGTTCTGCGTCGACTACATGGCTCAGGTGGATCCGATAGGTGTGCCTCTATCTCGTCATGAGGGGAGACTGGATGGTATCGGGACCATCGGAAGAAAATCAATCACTCCCGATCTGGATACATACGCTCAAACCCATTTCACGGTCTTGCAACACATGACCGAAGTGTCCCCGTACATCGACGAGCACAAAGACATGGTACGCCAACAGAATCCAAACCGGTCGGAGGTTTGGATCATGAGAGAGCACAACCGTCGGTTCAACGGATGGTTAAAGGTGCGAATCACTGGAAGGTCATGAAGTGATGATACATTGCTATGGTTGGCGCAAGGGCCACAATTTACAATTGTCACATGGCAAAGATACGACATAAATGGGTACACATTTTATCTGACATTTCCAGATAGGAAGAGCACGATCGAGCAGCGGTGTCCGCATAGATGCATTCAAGATCTTGATGGGTGAGGAGCTCGTACTATGGGCAAATAGAGGAGATATGGGAGCTCGACTCACGTGCTTTTCAAGATCCCCATATTTCGGTGTCGTTGGGTCCATCTCCCATAGGTGAAGGTTGACAAGTACGGCGTCACTACCGTGGACCTTGAACGTGTCGGATACAAAGACGAACCATTCGTAATGACTAATCAAGTTGTTCAAGTATTCTATGTAACCGACCCGGCAAATAAGAAACGCTACGTAGTTCTTCATGGAAAAAGAAGGATTGTCGGAGTTGAGAATGTAGTGGACGAGGAAGAATACAATCAATTTGACGAGTTGCCTCCTTTCGGAGATGGCATCAGGCTCGAGGAAGAACCCAGTGAGGAAGCTACCTATATGCGCGCCGATCATCATGAAGGGCTATATTTTAATTAAGAATTTAATCCATTGTAATTAATTTATTCCATAACATCATGTGTTATGGACTTGTAATCTCTCATATATTTTGATATTGATGTCAATGTGGACGTTCATTGTAACCGACAATTGGTTTTTGAAGTAAAATATGTTATGAGCTTGTCATCATATATACTTGTCACCAGGTTTTGTCATCTCTCATATATTTTGATATTGATGTCAATGTACAATTGTCAGGAGCTATCACAGACGATTCTAGTATATAACCGTCTGTGACAATTAATCACAGACGGTTCTAATATAGAACCGTCTGTGATATGAGATTATCTCAGACGGTTATATTTCAGAACCGTCTGTGATAGCTCGACAAAACCTACTGGCAATGTTTATCACAGACGGTTGTATTCCATAACCGTCTGTGATATGGAACGTATCACAGACGGTTATTATTTAGAGTCGTCTATGATTAATTATCACAGACGGTTATATTAAATAACCGTCTGTGATAGCCTCTTATAAGGTGGGAACCGCTAGGGTTTTGCTCACTTGTCCCTTAGGGTTTTTCTCACTCGTCCCTTCCTCTCCCGCACCCCTGAGCTTATCGCGCACTCTTTTGCCTCCGCGACCTCGGCGCCGTCGCTCCCGACCTCGGCGCCGCCTCGACCTCGCCCCGACACTGCGCGCCCGACACCGGTGCCCCCGACCTCGACACCGGTGCTCCAGACCTCGGCGTCGTCGCTCCCGACCTCGTTGCGTCACTCCCGACCTCGGCGCCGTCGCTCCCGACCTCGGCGGCCCCGACACCTGTGCCCCCGACACCGGCGCCCCCGACTCGACGCCCCCGACTCTCCCCCGACATCGCCGCCTCCCTTGCTCTTTGAGCCTTTGAGGGTTCGTTTTGATTGCCTTGCATTTTCTTCTTTTTGCGAGTAAATAAAGCATATGAATATATGATGATCTGAATCGCAGAACTCGAGCTTGGAATTAATCGCTCGTTTGTTTATTTGTTTGCCTCTGTGTCAATGCTAAGCAACTTGTTGTTTCAATGAACTAGAATTCGATGAGGCTCCTGTGATGTGACTTCGAACTAGAATCTTTGATGCTTACATTTAATCTCTTTGAGCAATATTGTGCCCTTACATTTAATCTCTTTGAGCAATATTGCATGCTTACAGTCAATGGGACACATACCCGACAGAAAAAATGCATAAAATTTAGTACAGCGAGTCCTTGACCCACTTCTGTGTGTGATGGCATGTGTATATGGAATGGAACAATGGATGTCGGTGTTGCTCACCTGTCCACCAGAACACACGACAAACATTCTCACTCATCATATTGCTGTTTTTTTACTCTCTCCTCTGTAACATCCCCATTTTGGCTTGTGTTTTAAATGTAAGAAAATGAGGATAATTTAAAACTTTTCCTGCATCCTAATGCCTTTAAGCTTTCCTGAAGTTCTTGTAAAAGAATTTTGGGAAATCCAAAATTAAAATCCTCATTTGTCTCAAGTAAACAACATCCTTGGTGAAATCTTATGTCAAACCCTTGGAAATAATTTTCCTTGGTTCTAAGGTTGCTTTGTGACACCTCTGAGTTATTTCATAATTTTTGGAAATTATTTGAAATATTTTAGAGGCAAGTCAAACCCTGGTCAAACCTCTGAAATAGACTTCTAGAATTTCTGGAGAAAACTGTTTTGCATAAAAACCTCTGAAAAATTTATACAAGGTTTATACTAGAGTCATCAACCTCCATTTAAAATTTCAGGATTTTTGGAGCTAGTTTTCTATCTCTAAAAATCCTTCCAAGATTCAGCTCATTTCAAAATCCTAAGTCAAATACCAAGAGCATACACTTCAAATAATTCTGGGAAAGAAATTACTTCAAGTTAAACTCTGGGAAATAATTTATTTAAATCTTATAATAATTATCATGAATAAATATAATTTTTCCAAAATTTTTGGAGCTAAACTCAATCCACATAAAATTCAAACTTGCTTCAATAACCTATTGTAAGTTTGAATTTAAAATAAGCAAATGACTCATGATCAATGAGATTTAAAATTTTATTTGGTCACTAGGTCATCCCAGGAACCTCCCTGAAAAATTTCAGATTTTTATGAATTTATTTCCTATATTTGGAAGCTCGGTCAAAGTTGGAAGCTTTGGATTAAAAACCCAGTCAAAACCTCTTTTCACTGTTCATCGGGTTCAAACCCAACACCGACCGGACCCAACCCCGACTTGACTCAATCGAACCGCCTAGCTGCACCGGGTTGAGTCGCACCGCACGAGTGCATCGCTAGCCGTCCGTTTGGAAATCGACGGCCCAGATTGGTTGAGCATTCGGACTGCCCGATTGCCCCATCACCGTCGACCCTCCGATCTCGATCCAACGGTCAAGAATAGCCGCCCGTTTAAAACTCCAACCCGACCTTTCCGTTGCGTCGCTGACTGGTGGACCCGCCGGCCGGTTGTCTTCTTCCCCGCGCTGTCACGCTCGCGTCCTCGCCTGCGCGCCGTCGTGGCTCCGCTCACGCCTGCGTCAGCGCCAACCACCGCCAACGGCTCTCCCGCAGCTCCTTCCTCCTCCTCGGGGCTACAAAGACCCCGCGAGCCCCTTGGACCACCCTTTGCCTCCCACCGCGCCGCCTTTGTCTTCTTCCCCGTGAGCTGTCGCCGTGCGCCTCCGAGCACTCTGGCCGCTCCGGTGACGCCCGGTCCTCTCCGACCGCGTCGCGTCGCGGTATCCCTCGCAAGGAGTCGAAGCCCTCTGTCAATTTGAAGAATCGCCACCGGAGCACCTCGCGCTACCCTTCTTCCCCGACCACGGCCGCAACCACCAAATTCACCGCGACCTCTTCTCCGGCGGACCTCCCTCCGATTCCCCTCTCCATGAGTATCACTTGAGCTCCCTCCACCTCCCCATATCACTCACTGGTGCCCTCTTTCTCTCCAGGGCCCTCTTCGCGGTGATCACCTTGCGCCGCCGCAGGTTCGTCGTCGCCGGGCCACTTCGGCCACCCTCCGCCTTCTCCGACCTCTCCGGCGTGCTCCAGGTACCCTGCTGGTCCTCGTGCTCCCCCTATTTAGCCCCCAGCAGCACCCGTGCACCGCCGCCCCTTTCCACCTCCTCAGCCGGCCGCCGCTCGCCTTGCCCGCGCCGCCTCAGCGCCGCCCGAGCCCTAGCGCCGCCACCCCTAGCTCCAGTAGTGTGGGGACCCTGGAGTTATCTCCATAAGACCGAGACTAAGCATGGTCTTAGAGACATAACTCTAGGTCTCCGGTAAATGAATTCCAACTTAACTCAGTCTAAATGAGAGTCTTGACTGCAAACTAGAGCCCCGACGATCATGCGCGCCGCTCCTCTGCGAGCACTGCATGATTGTCGGTTCTCCAACAAGCCAAGCACGACACTTAGCGAGCTAAATGGGAACCCATGAACAACGAGTATGACTTATATTGGCTCCCAAGATCAGCGACCAATATAACCACACTCTCATTCAACGTCGGTTACATCCATACAACCTTCAAACACTGATAGTACAAAAGGCATACAACATAGTTCCAAGTTTACATCTAATACAAGTGGCCGACCGGCCAAATTAAACAAGTTCATAAAGTAGCAGCGGAAACAAATAAGTAAATAAACCAAAAGGCCAGCAGTGGTATGCCCCATAACCCATCGGCAACCGATGGGATTAAAGATAGCACGCTACTCATCGGTGTCGCCTAAATCGACACCGACGAGCTCGTCGGTCTCATTATCCTCCTCACCGTAAAGCCAAGAACATCCGGCTGAGTACAAAGAGTACTCGCAAGTCTTACATAAATAAAAATAGTTATGCATAAGGTCATTCAAAGGAAGGGCTCATATTGGCTTAATTTTGCGAAAGAGACGCAATACTGAACAACCTACACATACTAGTTTTTCAAGTGTCATTTCAAAATCAGATTTGAAGTAGAAGTATAGCATGTGAATAAGTAATGAATTCAATAACAAATGAATCATACCAACAACAAAGTGGCGGTCCACTTTGATACAACAACAAGCATGAACATCCCATTCATGTCGATACCAAGTTATAACCACAATTTTAATTCCAAGTCTAACAATAAGCAGCCACAAGTTTCAAGCGGTCGTCCATAACCGTGGACACGGCTATTCGAATAGATTTATACCCTGCAGGGGTGTACTACTTTACCCACACGACTTGATTAGCCCGTAAGCCTCCAGATGCCTCCGAATATAGCATACTTCCTATGGTATGCCGGCCGGGTAAATCAAGATACGATCGTTTTTAGCAAGAAGATCCCATTGAGCTAAGTCCCTCAACCCATGGCTCCTAGGAAACACGAGAAATTAACGCCTCCATCCTATATATCCTAGGAAACACAAGACGTTAACGCCCCCATCCTATCGGCCCAAAAGGAACACGGGATTTCACGGTCCCATGCCCTTACAATTTCACCACCGTGGGACTCAACACAATAAAATCTTCCCCCTACTTAACCATACGGCACCCATATACCGCGCGTGATAGCACGAGTTTTGCTTGAATCGTAACAACCCAAAGTTCGGTCCTTAATTGTCCAGACAAGCCAAACCACATACCCAAATCTCGTGCACGAAGGCACCATCACTAACCAACACTTGTCCAGACCAAAAGCTCATTTAAAATGACAAAATTTCACTTGTAAAACAGATACGAAGATCTGAAACAAAAGTATATAATGAGAGTTATGTTTATCCCATAATTGGCGGGCTATTCGACAATCGAACTACAGTTCTAGACTTGCATGGCTAAGCAACTCAAACACAGTATTTCAAACATCCTATCATAATTATTTCAGTACTGGGGTAATTCATGGATAGCCACAATGACAAGATAATAGGATGTGTCTAACTATTCATCACAAAAATAGCAACATTATCAAAATAGCATGCAAGCAATTATCATTGCATCTATCCTAACAAATCTGGGATCAAATATGATGCAAAAAGAAAGTTCAAAGGATGCTTGCCTTGCTGGTAGTTCACTTGCTCACTCTCGGTTACTTACTCTCATACTTCCGGCAACTCGGAATCTAAAGAAAAAGCGATATCGAATAAACACCGAGAAATAGCCAAAAACTCAAGTTGCTCCAAAAAGCATGAAATTTATACAGTAGCTATATTATGATTTTAGATAAATTTAGGTACAAAAATTATTCCATTTGGAGTTTATATGAGAGAGGTATAGTAGTTTTAAAATCAGATTTTTGGAAAATGCTGAAAGTCAATGTTCTGTTACTGTTCATCCGAATTTAATTGTTTCGCGAAAATTTATATAATAGTGGTAGGGATAAGCTTTACATGGCATGAAAGGTAATTAAAAATTCATGATTAATAAAAATTGAATCACCCCATTTAGAGTTCATATGAATTAGTTATGAATTGTTGAAGTTAATTCCATTTCTATTATAAAAATCATTCTTTTCTGAGATTTCTATCGTAATAAATAATTTTAATATGTGGGCCGACCTAGCCTCAGCCATGACAAGAGGGGCATATGTATTTTTATTTTCTTTTTCATTTATTTTCTAAAGGAAAACATCTACCAACAATCTAACTTTCTCATAAGCATATACTTAACCGATTCTTCGGTGTTGAATCCAATCACATGTATAACACTCTCTGATCATATTCTCAGATCTTGATCTAAATCCTATACTAACCTCCACTAAGGCATTATCAAGGTAGTCAATCCACCGACTTATGTGCAAATGTCCATGACTAACTCCATCAATCATTCTCCGATATACTATTTAAACTAATACTAACTATCTAGCCCTACTAGTCTTGCCTCAGCAAATCACATTCGTATACACCAAAATTTCCACCGATCGAGGTTTATTTGGCCAACCGACACCTAATGAGCTTAACCATTTTAGTAACACATCCAACATCTAATGTCTCATTAATTGATCTACTCATATCCATACCACTAAACTTAGTTGTGTACTACATCTACCAATCCAATCACATATGCGTCTCTACGATCGACTAATAATCATTTAGCTACTAATCCAAAAGAGAGTAAAATTGCATCGACTCGGCACATAGGACTTACCTACTAATTACATGGCAATCCAAATATTTATCCGCAATCAAATAATCCATTCCTACCTTCTTCCAATCCTAGCATCTATGACTTCCATGACTATTGCTTAAGACCTCCGATTAATTTACTCATGATTGAATAAATCATCCGATTCAACCATCATATCTCATTAATCATCAACACCTAAGTCATCCATCAAGTAATAAATTATAAAATCTTTATGCGTCCTATCTCAAAATTACTAATTCAATGCGAGAAGAAGCTTCCAATTAATTCATCATCCAAGATCACCACTAACTTCCATGCGACTTCAAAATAATATCGCCCGATCAAATAATCAACTCATATCTTTTAGCTAGCATCTACCGATCAATACTACACACATTTCGCCACAATAATCTAGTTATCTGCATTCACCAAAATATCAATACATGATCATGCCAACGCCTAAATAAGACTTAACTAGAGAGTCGCACCGGTCTAAGCTATCAAACAATTTTTATAATTAAACATGCATGAAAAGATGTCATGCTCATGACTAATATACAACATGCACAAGTAAATAACATAAACGCGATTTGACACTAAAGATTTTAACCGCGGCACTAGGCGTGCGAAATATTGCCGGACATCGTCTTCTCGACACCCGTCCGTGTCCACTGTAGTCGTCGCCGTTTCCGCATCCGCTCATTCTCTCACCCGCTGTAGTCATCGCCGAGCTCATCCGCGTTCGCATCCTGCTCCGCATAGGCGCCGTCGCTCTCGACCACACCCACGGAGTCCCCTTGCCAACGCCGCGCTCAAGCGCGACACGCTATATCGCCTCGCCTCCCTCGGTCGTGGCATGCATGGCCGCCGCATGCATGCGCCGTGCAATGCTCCGCCTTCTATGTCGCCACGCTCGGCCATGCTTGGCCGCCGCATGCATCCACCCACCGAGTGCATGCGCGCATGCGCCGCCACATGCCCGGCTCCGGCCGCCTCGGTATCGCCTCGGCAGCCGTTAAGCTACACTTTGAGCCCGCTGCCTCCGCCAACCTTGACGCCTCGCTCGTTGTCGCGTAGTCGCATGCATGTACACAGCACCTCGGCCTCGCCTCGCCGTGATGCCGCACCGAGTGCCGCTTGGGGCCACATCATGCGTGCATGGCTGCCTTGACGCCGCTGCAACGCATGCATGGCTGTCACGCCTGCTGCCGCGTGCATGCTTGGCTCGGCGCCGCGCCAGGGCCCTGCTCCGCCGCCTTGCCTCCTCGCCTCGGCATCGCGGGCGGCGCACGAGCCGCTGGTCACCACCGAGCCTCAAAGACCACGCCGCGCGCGGCCGAGCCGCCTTGCTTGCTAGCCGCGCCATGTCGCCGCTGACGCCTCGCTCGCCTTGGCCGAGCTGCAGCCGCCATTGATAGCACCGCACAAACTCCTCTCCGCTCGGCGCACTCCGGCTGGTGCTGTGCCGTCCGATCGCTGTCTTTGCCGACTATGTCTTGGCGCCGCATGCACTGCATGTTGGTTTTCAAGCCAAGAATCGGGTGCTGAGCCTGTGCTGTTGCCGCAGCTAGCCATGCCGTGCGCTGGCCCTCGATCGCCTCGGCGTGAACTCTGGCCAAGCACCAGCCGCGCCATCGCTGCTCGCCCGATCGCCATTGTGCCGACGCCGCGTCCGACGCCACGCTGCAACAAGCTCCGACCGATCGCTCGATCTTGCTCAAGCCGCCTGCACGCACGCATGAGCCGAGTAGAAGCAGTGCCACTGCTGCTTCTTCCCCTTCCTCTCAAACTTGCTCAAAAGTCTTTGCATGCGAAAATTAATTGGATGGATGGAAAGCTTAGGTGATGGGGAAGGCAATGGTATGACATGCATTGCATGATTTTCAGTTTTTGATTGGGATTGGAAGGAGAGAAGTGTGCTGTTTTGAGCTCATGTGTGAGAAGAAATGGAGGTGTTGTGTTGGGGAAGAAGAAGTGACGTGGGAGATGAGTAGCAGTGGGTGATCCGGCTGGGCATTAAACAGTGGTCATGCATGTGACTTAAAGCAGTTCGGTCCTTGGGAAGAAAACCGAATGGCAGTGGCATGTGGTTGCTTTGCATGCTGGACAGGAAATGGCAGTGGGAGGTGTTGGTTTGACTGGACTAAAACAAGTGGCTGTGAGTGTTTTGGTTGGGAACAAAGGTGGAGAAAAGGTGGTGGGTTCGGCTGGGATAAGAAAATAGACAAAGAAATTATTTAGCAGTGTATTTCTTCCTCCTTTCTCTAACTCACCTAAATGACCTCGCATGTCCGAACTAACCGCTAAACGGAACACTCTCAAGACAACGATCGTAATGGTATAACATGCGTTGCAAGATTTTTGGTTTTGGTTGTGATTGCGAAGAGAGAAGTTGGGGAAAAGAATTGTACACGTAGGCATCCGTGCTGTGGTCGGTCGGACTAGAAAAGTGCGATGGTACAAATGCATGCATCATGATTTTTGAAATGCATGTGAAAACAAGAAACAGAATAATTTAATTTTTAATGTCGTCTCTCAAACGATTCGATTTAATAATATCTATTTTTGTTATTATGCAACTTTTAAATAACTCCATTTAACTTAGAATGCAACCTTTTAATTTATTTGATTTGACTTTTAAAAGCAATCTTTTTACTTAAACACAGGAAAATTTTAAAACAGAGTCAAAAATTTATTAGATCGCCAACTTAAATATTAGCATCCCGATTCTGAAAATCAGGATGTTACAAACCTCCCCCCCTTAGAAAGAATCTCGTCCCCGAGATTTGGACAGAAAAGATTAAGGGCAGAAAGACTTAGTCGCTTTGTGAAAATCCGATCTTATTTTCAAAGATTGAATGACTCGATCTCGAGCCAATACCACTACTATCTCAACACTTACAGTTTGGCGACTTCTAATCGTTGCTCATTCAATTAAAATCCACCGATTTGATGCAATCTATAGCAAGCATAATCCAATCTATCGTTTCACAATTTATACGTTAACCACCGAAATTACTTGCTTTGAAATAGTCTTCCAAACCACTAAAAATTTGTAGGTTTGATTTGATTTATAATAAGGATGCTGACTTACTTCTAAATTCTCACAATGCACAAGTGAGCACAAGCATCTACTAATCCAGTCCCACAATATAAATCATGGTTTAACTCCAATCTTGATTACATTATCGTGAACACTATAATCCTAAGTGAAACCACCATATTGCTCACATATTCCATTACGCTGGCTTTATAAATTTCTACCATAGGGTATCTCCAATTTAACTCCCAAATCGTGAGCACTAGAGAACCATATTTCATTGCGTATAATTCACCCATAAATTATTTGTTGGTTTCCAGCCATTTTTTTTCCACCATAATTTAAATTCCAAAAAGAGGGTAAGCCTATGCAAGATCAATTGCGTCTTCAAGCAATGCCTCTATATTTATGTTTCTCAATCCTTTTGGTCAGCAGGATCAATCAACTTGCAATAATCAATCCACCAATTACTTCAAATCAATCTTTTAAAGTAAAATCCACTTGTCCCTATTGTAGGATCTAATCAATCATCAAAACCAACGCAATTATCCAAGGTTAAAGATATACCTCCTTTATCTAGAGTCAACTCCGACCTAGGTATATCAAATCATCAAAAAGATCATCCACCCAAGGTGAATTTGTAATTCGACTATAATCTAAATAGTCTGAATCACTAACTTTGTCCGGATCAAGTTATCTACAATAATTATCTTAGTTCAATTCAATGATATTAACTCGATATCTTCCATAGTCTACTTATCCTTGGGTATTAACTAAATCCAACGGATACATTTAATCATCCCTTAATAATCCAATTATATCATACTTGGGACAACTATTTCTAAAGAGATAAATCTCCCATTCAATCCTCGTTGCCATCCACTATATGACCATTCAATCACCAAATCATCCTCCACCTCTAGAAGTATTACGATCCGGTCATATACTCAATTACAACTTCACAAAACTCAAATGATCATCATAAGCATACATCAAAATAAATAATATCATCACAGTTTCAAATTCTATCTTTATCACACTAAACCAAAATATGACTAACAATCTTATTGCCATAATGACTAAGACATACCTTTAATCTAAATCTCCAAGTGAACCCACAAATTAATTATCCAAGCCTATTACAAGTATTCTATGAGTTCTACCTGCAAATTTCTCCGATATAAATCCAACATCACCCGCAGGCAAGCCTACACTTCACTATACTAATTCCATTCATACTCATATCGTAACCTCTAATGGTAACACCTACCATAATCCACAATTACCATAATCCACAATTGATCTCACAAAGGTTAATATATCACAATTCGAAAAATCTAATTAACACTTCTAAGATCATATTCAGAGATCATGAGTAATAATTCTATTTCTCAATTATCATAAATCACTTTGACAATGCACAACCACCAATATCAACAAAACATAAAAGATCTAATTAAAGATAAAATAGCAGTTATTCAGTCATATTCTTCTCTTTACCAATTCCGCTATCCATCTCTTAATCAACATGCGACTTCCATTAAAGAGATGAGAGGGAAAAGCATAAGGTAGGGGGAACAACAGGGGTAAGGTCCTTAATTCAATTTAGAGATTTGAAGCTCCATAACACAAGAACCAACTTGAAACAACGAAAAAGGAAGCAGTAGAGACAACACAAGATTCAAACGAGCATGGTTAGTTTTTCAACATAGTTGCGATACAACCCACCTGTAGGCGATGCACAACTACTTGGAACCAAAGAGAGCAATTGATCGCCACAAAACCCAGCGTTTATGAGCTAAGTAATAATATCGTGATGGCGTATATAATCTAAGAATAAACCCTAATTTAACCCTAATATCATAGCAAAGCATCATCTTCTCGTCCTTTCGCCGATGCTCTGGACACGAGAGAAACCTACGAACATACGAGCTTGACGTCTTGGTCCAAGATTGAGTACTTGCCCTCTTACTTCAGGAAGACGGTACTCTGGTGGTGCAGACGCATATGGAGAGACCTCGTTCTCCCCATAAAGCACATGTCGGTCCACAAGCCCCATGTTGCATAGGGGTTGCCGACACCCTTGAGTCATAGTGAGATGACGCCGCGCCTCCCATAACTCATGCATAGTACAATGATGGATCTGATCCATGATGTGAATCAACCTTGCCAGCTGTCGCACTTGAGTGTCTTTCCTGCATCGATCCGGCAACGTTGTTCACTGCGCCACGTGCTTGCATAGGAAAGTGGTAGTATGGAACGAGCTAACTTCATCAAGTCATGATGAAGATGGCTCTGCCACACGAGCTACTTCCTACAATGTCGTGGCCTCGTGAGGTGCCACGCGCTCGAACCCGTATGGGATACTCCTCGTCACGCATCCGCAACGATATTGATCACTACCAAATACTCATCCATCCACGGTCCTTGATTCCAATGATAGATGGAGTATTGGTGTTGATAAGTGAATTTTGCTCTTCACAATATATCACTAGGAGCGCCAATATCCGTCCACATCTTCGCTTGAGTCTCCGAACAAGGTATTGATGACTTAACCAAGGGCAGAAAGGCAAGGTGAGCTAGTTTCGTAAATCGAAACAAGAATAAGGTGAGAAAAGGTACTAAGATGGATAAGGAATAAAAGAGATTCCTAACTTAGTTTTTCTGAAATTAGTTTGATACTTTGAAAATAATTTTAGACCCAAGGACTGGCTAAACTTAACGCCCATGCTATCTCTAACCTACAGTCAGTATGGCTCTGATACCAACGCTGTGGGGACCCTGGAGTTATCTCCATAAGACCGAGACTAAGCATGGTCTTAGAGACATAACTCTAGGTCTCCGGTAAATGAATTCCAACTTAACTCAGTCTAAATGAGAGTCTTGACGCAAACTAGAGCCCCGACGATCATGCGCGCCGCTCCTCTGCGAAAGACTGCATGATTGTCGGTTCTCCAACAAGCCAAGCACGACACTTAGCGAGCTAAATGGGAACCCATGAACAACGAGTATGACTTATATTGGCTCCCAAGATCAGCGACCAATATAACCACACTCTCATTCAACGTCGGTTACATCCATACAACCTTCAAACACTGATAGTACAAAAGGCATACAACATAGTTCCAAGTTTACATCTAATACAAGTGGCCGACCGGCCAAATTAAACAAGTTCATAAAGTAGCAGCGGAAACAAATAAGTAAATAAACCAAAAGGCCAGCAGTGGTATGCCCCATAACCCATCGGCAACCGACTGGGATTAAAAGATAGCACGCTACTCATCGGTGTCGCCTAAATCGACACCGACGAGCTCGTCGGTCTCATTATCCTCCTCACCTGTAAAAGCCAGCAAACATCTGGCTGAGTACAAAGAGTACTCGCAAGTCTTACATAAATAAAAATAGTTATGCATAAGGTCATTCAAAGGAAGGGCTCATATTGGCTTAATTTTGCGAAAGAGACGCAATACTGAACAACCTACACATACTAGTTTTTCAAGTGTCATTTCAAAATCAGATTTGAAGTAGAAGTATAGCATGTGAATAAGTAATGAATTCAATAACAAATGAATCATACCAACAACAAAGTGGCGGTCCACTTTGATACAACAACAAGCATGAACATCCCATTCATGTCGATACCAAGTTATAACCACAATTTTAATTCCAAGTCTAACAATAAGCGACCACAAGTTTCAAGCGGTGTCGTCCATAACCGTGGACACGGCTATTCGAATAGATTTATACCTGCGGGTGTACTACTTTACCCACACGACTTGATTAGCCCGTAAGCCTCCAGATGCCTCCGAATATAGCATACTTCCTATGGTATGCCGGCCGGGTAAATCAAGATACGATCGTTTTTAGCAAGAAGATCCCATTGAGCTAAGTCCCTCAACCCATGGCTCCTAGGAAACACGAGAAATTAACGCCTCCATCCTATATATCCTAGGAAACACAAGACGTTAACGCCCCCATCCTATCGGCCCAAAAGGAACACGGGATTTCACGGTCCCATGCCCTTACAATTTCACCACCGTGGGACTCAACACAATAAAATCTTCCCCCTACTTAACCATACGGCACCCATATACCGCGCGTGATAGCACGAGTTTTGCTTGAATCGTAACAACCCAAAGTTCGGTCCTTAATTGTCCAGACAAGCCAAACCACATACCCAAATCTCGTGCACGAAGGCACCATCACTAACCAACACTTGTCCAGACCAAAAGCTCATTTAAAATGACAAAATTTCACTTGTAAAACAGATACGAAGATCTGAAACAAAAGTATATAATGAGAGTTATGTTTATCCCATAATTGGCGGGCTATTCCCGACAATCGAGCTACCGGTTCTAGACTTGCATGGCTAAGCAACTCAAACACAGTATTTCAAACATCCTATCATAATTATTTCAGTACTGGGGTAATTCATGGATAGCCACAATGACAAGATAATAGGATGTGTCTAACTATTCATCACAAAAATAGCAACATTATCAAAATAGCATGCAAGCAATTATCATTGCATCTATCCTAACAAATCTGGGATCAAATATGATGCAAAAAGAAAGTTCAAAGGATGCTTGCCTTGCTGGTAGTTCACTTGCTCACTCTCGGTTACTTACTCTCATACTTCCGCAACTCGAATCTAAAGAAAAGCGATATCGAATAAACACCAGAAATAGCCAAAACTCAAGTTGCTCCAAAAGCATGAAATTTATACAGTAGCTATATTATGATTTTAGATAAATTTAGGTACAAAATTATTCCATTTGGAGTTTATATGAGAGAGTATAGTAGTTTTAAAATCAGATTTTTGGAAAATCTTTGAAGTCAATGTTCTCATCTTGTTCATCCGAATTTAATTGTTTCATGAAAATTTATATAATAGTGGTAGGGATAAGCTTTACATGGCATGAAAGGTAATTAAAATTCATGATCAATAAAAATTGAATCACCCCATTTAGAGTTCATATGAATTAGTTATGAATTGTTGAAGTTAATTCCATTTCTAGTATAAAAATCATTCTTTTCGAGATTTCTATCGTAATAAATAATTTTAATATGTGGGCCGACCTAGCCTCAGCCATGACAAGAGGGGCATATGTATTTTTATTTTCTTTTTCATTTATTTTCTAAAGGAAAACATCTACCAACAATCTAACTTTCTCATAAGCATATACTTAACCGATTCTTGATGTTGAATCCAATCACATGTATAACACTCTCGATCATATTCTCGAGATCTTGATCTAAATCCTATACTAACCTCCACTAAGGCATTATCAAGGTAGTCAATCCACCGACTTATGTGCAAATGTCCATGACTAACTCCATCAATCATTCTCCGATATACTATTTAAACTAATACTAACTATCTAGCCCTACTAGTCTTGCCTCAGCAAATCACATTCGTATACACCAAAATTTCCACCGATCGAGGTTTATTTGGCCAACCGACACCTAATGAGCTTAACCATTTTAGTAACACATCCAACATCTAATGTCTCATTAATTGATCTACTCATATCCATACCACTAAACTTAGTTGTGTACTACATCTACCAATCCAATCACATATGCGTCTCTACGATCGACTAATAATCATTTAGCTACTAATCCAAAAGAGAGTAAAATTGCATCGACTCGGCACATAGGACTTACCTACTAATTACATGGCAATCCAAATATTTATCCGCAATCAAATAATCCATTCCTACCTTCTTCCAATCCTAGCATCTATGACTTCCATGACTATTGCTTAAGACCTCCGATTAATTTACTCATGATTGAATAAATCATCCGATTCAACCATCATATCTCATTAATCATCAACACCTAAGTCATCCATCAAGTAATAAATTATAAAATCTTTATGCGTCCTATCTCAAAAATTACTAATTCAATGCGAGAAGAAGCTTCCAATTAATTCATCATCCAAGATCACCACTAACTTCCATGCGACTTCAAAATAATATCGCCCGATCAAATAATCAACTCATATCTTTTAGCTAGCATCTACCGATCAATACTACACACATTTCGCCACAATAATCTAGTTATCTGCATTCACCAAAATATCAATACATGATCATGCCAACGCCTAAATAAGACTTAACTAGAGAGTCGCACCGGTCTAAGCTATCAAACAATTTTTATAATTAAACATGCATGAAAAGATGTCATGCTCATGACTAATATACAACATGCACAAGTAAATAACATAAACGCGATTTGACACTAAAGATTTTTACCGCGGCACTAGGCGTGCGAAATATTGCCGGACATCGTCTTCTCGACACCCGTCCGTGTCCACTGTAGTCGTCGCCGTTTCCGCATCCGCTCATTCTCTCACCCGCTGTAGTCATCGCCGAGCTCATCCGCGTTCGCATCCTGCTCCGCATAGGCGCCGTCGCTCTCGACCACACCCACGGAGTCCCCTTGCCAACGCCGCGCTCAAGCGCGACACGCTATATCGCCTCGCCTCCCTCGGTCGTGGCATGCATGGCCGCCGCATGCATGCGCCGTGCAATGCTCCGCCTTATGTCGCCACGCCGGCCATGCTTGGCGCCGCATGCATCCACCCACCGAGTGCATGCGGCGCATGCGCCGCCACATGCCCGCTCCGCCGCCGGTATCGCCTCGGCGTGCCGTTAAGCTACACTTTGAGCCCGCCGCGCCAACCTTGACGCCGCTCGTTGTCGCGTAGTCGCATGCATGTACACAGCACTCGGCCTCGCCTCGCCGTGATGCCGCACCGAGTGCCGCGGGGCCACATCATGCGTGCATGGCTGCCTTGGCGCCGCAACGCATGCATGGTCGCCACGCCGCCGCGCGTGCATGCTTGGCTCGGCGCCGCGCTAGGCCTCGCCCGCCTTGCCTCCTCGCCTCGACATCGCGGCGGGCGCACGAGCCGCTGGTCACCACCGAGCCCGGCCACCACGCCGCGCGCCGAGCCGCCTTGCTTGCTAGCGCGCCATGTCGCCGCCGACGCCCTCGCTCGCCTTGGCCGAGCTGCGGCCATTGGATAGCACCGCACAAAACTCCTCTCGCCTCGCCGCACGGTGAAGGCTGCTGGTGCCGTCCGATCGCCGTCTTTGCCCGACTATGTCTTGGTGCCGCATGCACCGCATGTTGGTTTTCAAGCCAAGAATCGGGTCTTGAGCTCGTCTTTGTTGCAGCAGACTAGCCATGCCGCGGCTGGCCCTCGATCGCCTCGGCGTGAACTCGCCAAGCACCACCGCGCCATCTTTGCTCGCCCGATCGCCCATGCCGGCCGACGCCATTGCCGACGCCACTGCAACAAGCTCCGACCGATCGCTCGATCTTGCTCAAGTGCCGCTCGCCGCACGCATGAGCCGAGTAGAAGCGGTGCCACATCGCCGCTTCTTCCCTTCCTCTCAAACTTGCTCAAAAGTCTTTGCATGCGAAAATTAATTGGATGGATGGAAAGCTTAGGTGATGGGAAGGCAATGGTATGACATGCATTGCATGATTTTCGCTTTTGATTGGGATTGGAAGGAGAGAAGTGTCTTTGTTTTGAGCTCATGTGAGAAGAAATGGAGGTGTTGTGTTGGGGAAGAAGAAGTGACGTGGGAGATGAGTAGCGATGGGTGATCCGTGGGCATTAAGCAGTGGTCATGCATGTGACTTAGCGATTCGGTCCTTGGGGAAGAAAACCGAATGGCGGTGGCATGTGGTTGCTTTGCATCTTTGGACGAGAAATGGCGATGGGAGGTGTTGGTTTGATCGGACTAAAACAAGTGGTGTGAGTGTTTTGGTTGGGAACAAAGGTGGAGAAAAGGTGGTGGGTTCTATTTGGGATAAGAAAATAGACAAAGAAATTATTTAGCGATGTATTTCTTCCTCCTTTTCTCTAACTCACCCAAATGACCTCGCATGTCCGAACTAACAGCTAAACCGGAACACTCTCAAGACAACGATCGTAATGGTATAACATGCGTTGCAAGATTTTTGGTTTTTGGTTGTGATTGCGAAGAGAGAAGTTGGGGAAAAGAATGTACACGTAGGCATCTCGTGCGTGGTCGGTCGGACTAGAAAAGTGCGATGGTACAAATGCATGCATCATGATTTTTGAAATGCATGTGAAAACAAGAAACAGAATAATTTAATTTTTAATGTCGTCTCTCAAACGATTCGATTTAATAATATCTATTTTTGTTATTATGCAACTTTTAAATAACTCCATTTAACTTAGAATGCAACCTTTTAATTTATTTGATTTGACTTTTAAAAGCAATCTTTTTACTTAAACACAGGAAAATTTTAAAACAGAGTCAAAAATTTATTAGATCGCCAACTTAAATATTAGCATCCCGATTCTGAAAATCAGGATGTTACAAGTAGCCCCCGGGCGACCCATTTTGGTGGTCTGCTCCACCTCGCGCCGCTCCTTCACGGCGACGAACGCGACGACGCCGCGCTCGAGCTTCTGCTCGCCCTCTATTCTCTCTCGTCTCTAAATGGTAGAGCCACGAGGGTTAGTGTTAGCCAAGTATGGTTATGAACTAAATGATCACTCAAATGTAATTGACAATTGAATGTTGGTGTTAGTGAGAACATTAGTTGTCGAAACTATAAAAATATTGTGAATGAACTGTGGGCAGAGAAGAGATGGTAATGAGAAGAAATGTTGTTTTGTCAGTAGGACTCATTTGTAAAACCATCTGGCTAATGCTACCTCGTATTTTGTTTGTCATTTGAGTCACTCCAGTGAGTTAGCAAAGTGGGAAATTAGAGTTTAAAGGAAGTTTAGTTACAACACTTATGTTCGTAAAATGTTTACTATTGTAGGATGTAGGAGCATAATTTGAAGATAATCAATATTGTCAATGGATTGATGGCTTTGCTAATTTAGTAGTTAGAGTTGTTAACAATTCAATTAGCCACTTGACCATCACCTAACAAGCAGCATCCAAGTCTGAAAAGAACCAATATAAATGTGAATTCCAGAAATCAGCCGAGAGTTAACAAATTGAAGTAGAGGAAGTTCTGTAGCACCCAAATCTAAAAGTTCAGTTGGCAAACAGTCCAAATCAGAAAATTTCCTCTTGTTGCATACATGAACAGAGAAGTGGTCTAATGAAGTTGTATTAGTCTAATAACAGTACTAAGTTAGAGTTTAGTTCAATTAGTCAGTTGCATTTACCTAACAGAAAATAGCCGAATCTGAATTTTGTTAACTGAAGGAAGTAGCTAGTAACGCTTAGCACTTTAGTGAGAGAACTGTCCTTGTGTTTTACCAATTTGCAAATCAAAAACTGAAAACAAAAATTATATCTTGACTTGGGCACAATGGTATGCTGGGTGATCTGTTGGGTGTGATTGGAATGGTGCCTAAGTCCCTAAGGATGGTTACTTGTGCCATTGATCCAAGCAATTATTGCGTGCTAACCACACGAGGGGGATATGGAACCTCTCTTGACTAAGTACTTTGGGAGGTGTTAATTATGAGCTGGTCGGTGGGTGTGTTCTGTGTGTGTGTGTTTGTGGTGTTGGAGGAGCATTAGCGCACCGGTTAGGTCATCTAATGTGTCTTTCTCCGTGGGTTGCGGCTCTTAATTAGCATCGTCCATTGGAAAGCGTCTTGTTAGACTTAGCCATGCTCGCATACCAAAGGAAGTGTGCTAACCGTGGCTGGTGGAAAGGCGGTCTATCGTGTGGGTACATTGGTACACTCCTGCAGGGTTTTAAACTATTCGAATAGCCTCGTCCTAGGTTATGGACACGCTTGGTTATTTCCCACAAGAACTAGACTACAACCTTTTAAAAACTTAAACTTGACATGGGTGGTATGAAGGGGTACTTCATGCTATTGTTGTGGTGACTATGGGTTAGTCACTTCTAGGTTGGTGTTGTCATCTATCTATTGTTATAATTGCCTCTCTCTTTTATTTGAACAATAAAAGTTAATTGCAAACTTGCTTTGAATCTATTACCTTATTGCAAATGAAAACTTGCTTTATGCTGAAAATAAGTCCAGAGCCTCATCCACTTAAATAAAGCTTGCATGTAGTTAATTATAGTTCTGTTATCTTACACGTCAGTCTTGCGAGTACAAAAACAATTTTTGTACTCAGATGCTATGCTTAATTGTTTTGTTGCAGAGGAAGAAGGTGAGCCCCAAGGGCCTCACTTTTGTGAGCTGTGTTGCGGCGCTGTTTGGGACGATTAGCTTGGCGGTCCGGTTGGTTGCCTTGTGGGTGAAGATGATGAGGACATCACTTCTTCGGATACACACAACAATCCTCCACTTGACATTCAAGGACCAATCACTAGAGCTCGCGCCCGACAATTGAATGTACAGGTGAGCTCGTTCCTAAGTACTTCTTTTTGTTCATTTGAGAATCGATTGCTACCTAATGATTTAATTATGATTAGGAACCATGGAGAGGACTCGAAGTACTTGGAGAAGGGCTACGGCGCACAAGTCCAGCAAGGGCGGTCGAATCATGTTGGAGGCCCAACTCAAGCCGACTTCAATCCAATTCGGAGTCCAGGACCAGTCTGCACTAAACGGACGCCCAGATCGCATCCGGGCTCCGTTTTGGATGTTCCACATATGTATCGAAAGCTGAGAAGACAACCTTTCCAATGGCTCTGGTCCCATGTCAAAATTCCTTCTGAGTCAATGGGAATCGTCGAAACAAGTGGGCATTCAGAATCTGTCAGTCTGCTGCATCACCGTCTTTGGGCCGCTCGACTTTGTATCGTGTTGGAGCCCATTAGGGCGCGTCCGAGGTTTTGCACGCCCTCGGTCCTCTATATACAACCGCCACCCCACCATTAGGGTTGGGTTTTGCTTAGATTAATTCTGTCTTGAACAGTTTCACGTTCATCGGTTTGTGAGACCCCAACCTTCGAGTGCTAAAACAATACATCTGCAATTCCGTTGTGTTCTTCCTTGTTCTTGCTTGTGTTCTTCGATTCGCAGGCGAGGATTAGCCTTCTTGGCGAGGTCAACCGGGCTGCGCACGGTTGATAACCTGAGGAGACGTGGTGCTGCGATTGCGGGTTCTAACGTGTTGTTCGAAGCCGAGTCGATTTGTGTCGCGCCTCCACCAAATCGAACTTATCCAGAACCTGTTGGAAGATCGGGACCCCGTTCCCATCAAGTGGTAATCAGAGCTTCAGGTGTTCCTTCAGGTTCGAGTTTACCATACCCTTGTTGTTTTCGGTTTCATCCTAGAGTCCAAGAAAAAGCCCTACAAAAAATTGTAGTCATAGGTTGTTCCCTGTCCCAGATCTCGTTTAGCCTTTTGCACAATTTGATTTCAGAGTCCATAGTGTTGAGTTTGTGTCCTTAGTCGAGTTGTGTTGCTGGTTTAGATCGTGTTTTATTTCGGGTTGTCTTGCTTCCGCTACCTCTCATACAAACCCTAGTCGTCAATGTTTGTTTCTCCCACCCTCCCACCCTCTGTTTTTGAGTCATACATCGCGTCTCGTGATCACCCAGCACAATTCCCCCTTGAGCCTCGTGATCACCCAGAACCATCCCCCACCTCTTCCCGAGCTTGCGCCCCCATTTTCCACCAATTTTCTTCACCCGATTTCGTTTCTGCCTCCACAGCAAACATAACTCGGAGGCCCTTTTTCAAACGGCCGTAACTTTCGCATACGAACTCGAAATCAGACGATTTTTTTTTTGAAATTGGGTGAAATTAAATTTTGCATCCGATACTCTCCTACTTTGTGGGATTCGGCGAATTTATTTTGCCCAAATTCGGCCTGGAAAAAAGAGTACTCGAGCTCTGAACTGTCATCACCAAATTTACAGCACATTCATCATTTTCTGTAGGCCACACCTTACATCAGATTGAGGTGAAACTTTGTGTGGTTCCTATTTCTGTGCTCCGCTTCGTGAAAAAAATAACAGAAAAAAAAAAAAATAAAAAATTTCGGCACCTGGTTTTGCCTGAGAAAAAAAAGGCACCTGAGAGCACTCCGTGCCTAAAAAAACACAGTTTTAGGTGACAGATATTGATTTGTGCTGTCTTTCCCTAGCCATCCTTGTTGCTGTCTTTGCTTTACTGTTCTGGTCTTGACTCCTTATTCATCATATCATACCTGCTATAGGACACATTTGGACCAGCAACTAGGACCCGTGTTTTGGACATTTACTCAAAGATTACTATCTGTTATTGATTTGTGTTCCACTAACATATTTGGCCTTCCAAGCTCCATATACCTACTACGGATAGCATGACTTTTGACCCTTGCAATCGCCGGTCACACTCTCCGTATCACGAACCACCACCGGTTGTACCACCTCCATTTGCGATAGTAAGAACACTTGTAAGAGCTTGGTAAGCCACTTCCTTTGCGGGTTCCCACTGTCCTCCTTTGTAGTTGATAGGGATAATCATTTTGTTTTGTTTTCCCTGTGTTTCCACTAACCATGGCAGGGACCGAAGGGGACGGAACACCGGTCGATTTCAACGAGTGTGTTAGTCGCGACCACTACAAGTCTGCGCTCGACAAACAAAATGCTTCCTTCATCGATCTCGCGCGAATGGACACCATCGCGCGCCATTTCCAAGTTGAACACCACAGAATGCATTGAGCGGGTGGAGCGGCGGATGGCTGACCTCACTGGTCAGATGGACACATTGGAGGCACGCCTGCCACCTGTCACTGACGGTCATCATCATGATGATGACACAGTGCATGATGCGGTTGGCAACATTGATCGATGGGAGACACGGATGCACGACTACGTCGGCGTCTTCAGCAAAACAGACATGGTATGGGAGGTAATAACCAGAACCGTCATGGTAACGATGACCCTTTTGCTAAAGTCAAGTTTACCATCCCATCTTTTTCTGGCCTTTATGATGCTGCAATATATCTTGATTGGGAGATGACGGTAGAGCAGAAGTTTAATTCTCATTTGGTTCCTGAACAACATAGAGTTAGGCAAGCTACTAGCGAGTTTAAGGACTTTGCTATTATCTGGTGGAATGAACTGGGTACCATGCGCTTACAACCTGATACATGGGAGCGGTTAAAAGAAGCTATGCGTAATCGTTTTGTTCCTCCCTCATATAAACGTGATTTGAGGAAAAAATTACAGCGCTTAGAACAAGGTGATAGTTCTGTTCAGGACTATTATGCTGAGCTTCAAAAGGGTATGGTGCGTTGTGGGGTTGTTGAGGAAACAGAGGATAAGATTTGTCGTTTCTATGGGGGGTTACGGCGTGAAATTCAGGACATTGTTGATTATAAAGAGTTTACTATCACAACCGGTTGTTCCACTATGCTTGCGTAAAAGAATTGCGAGGACGCAAGGAATCGCGACGGCAAGCACCGATTGACCCTCCTACACGCCGCGACGACTACATCGACGGATCGCCCAAGTCTTCTTGAGTTTCGTTCTCCTCCACCACCAGATGCACAAGATTGCTGCGGCGCCACCGGCCACCTTCCACGACACGCCTGCGATTCTACAAAAATTCTTTGCAGCTCCACCAAGAGTTCTTCTTCCGTGGCTTCCACGGGCTGCTCCTCCGACATTCAGTGTCACCGCTGCCATGGACTTGGTCATGTGCAGAGGAATTGCCCTAGCCAACGGGCATACATCGCCACGGAAGATGGAGGCTACATCGACTTCCGGATGTCGAGGAGGATGAAGATGTTGTTGCCGCCTCGGGCGACAATGGCGGTGGTCATGACGACCTGTTCCTTGGTGGGGCGTCCACAGCGACGCTACGGAGTATCATTGTGCAGCGAGTCCTCAGCACACAGGTACAACAACCCGATAAGCTTCAACGCCATAATTTGTTTCAGACTTTCTTTGCAATCAAGAACCGGCGCGCACGTGTCATCATTGATGGAGGAAGCTGCAACAACTTGGTGAGTTCTGATTTGGTCAAGAAGCTTGGCTTGACCACGCGACCGCATCCACATCCATACCATATTCGGTGGTTAAATGACTCGGAAAAGCTAAGGTAACACAAACATACCGAGTCCATTTTTCCATTGGTGGTTATCTTGATCATGTTGATTGTGATGTGGTTCCCATGCAAGCATGCTCTCTTTATTGGGTCGACCTTGGGAATTTGATAATGATGCTTTGCACCATGGTAGTAGTAACAAATACACTTTTATGCATAAGGAAAGAAAGTTACTTTCTGCCTTTGACCCAATTGAGATTATAGAGGCCGATAGGGAGCGTAGCTGCCGCTAATGATCCAAAGGAACATGATAAATCTGAAAAACATTCATTATGCTTGCCACAAAATCAGACCTTGCTGAAATTGATGATATTAATGATACATGCTATGCTTTTGTGTGCAAAGATGCTTTATTTTCTCTTGATAATATGCCTTGCACTTTGCCTGCTCCTGTCACTAACCTTTTGCAGGATTTTAGAGATGTTTTCCCTGATGAGATACCTCCAGACTTCCCCATTTGAGGGATTGAGCACCAGTTGACTTGATCCTGGAGCGAGTTTGCCAAACCGTGCGCGTACATGACCAATCCCGACGAGACTAAGGAGATTCAAATACAAGTCCAAGACCTTTGGACCGTGGGTATGTACGTGAGAGCCTTAGTCCTTGTGTTTTTCTGTTCTTTGGTACCCAAAAAGATGGTTCTTGGCATATGTGTGTAGATTGTAGAGCCATTAACAACATTACTATAAGGTATCGTCATCCTATTCCCGAGGCTAGACGACATGCTTGATGAGTTGTGTGGTGCTATAATTTTCACAAAGATTGGCTTATGTAGTGGATACCACCAAATAAGAATGAAACTTGGCGATGAATGGAAAATCGCTTTTAAAACTAAGTTAGGCTTGTATGAGTGGTTAGTCATGCCTTTTGGTTTAACTAATGCACCTAGCACTTTCATGAGATTAATGAACGAGGTTTTACGTCCTTTCATTGGCAAATTTGTGGTCGTTTACTTTGATGATATCTTGATTTATAGAAAGTCCATGGATGAACATTTGAATCACTTACGTGCTGTTTTTAATGCTTTGAGAGATGCATGTTTGTTTGGTAACCTTGAGAAGTGCACCTTTTGTACGGATCGAGTATCTTTTCTTGGCTATGTTGTGACTCCACAGGGAATTGAGGTTGATAGAGCCAAGGTGGAGGCGATATGGAGTTGGCCCACGCCCACGACGGTCTCCCAAGTGCGGAGTTTTCTTGGCCTTGCAGGGTTTTATCGCCGCTTTGTCAAGGAATTTAGCACCATTGCGACATCGTTGATTGAGTTGACAAAGAAGGGAGTCGTGTTTCATTAGGGGCCATCACAAGAGGAGTCCTTTAATCTTTTGAAGGACAAGCTTACACACTCACCATTGCTCCAACTTCCGGATTTTGGTAAGACTTTTGAGCTGGAATGTGATGCTAGCGGAATTGGTATTGGTGGTGTTTTGATGCAAGAAGGCAAACTCATGCCTACTTTAGTGAAAAATTGAATGGTCCTGCTCTTAATTATTCCACGTATGATAAAGAATTGTATGCTCTTGTTCGTTCTTTAGAGACGTGACAACACTATTTATGGCCTAAAGAATTTGTCATTCATTCTGATCATGAATCACTTAAGCATATTCGTAGTCAAACTAATTTGAATCGTAGACATGCTAAGTGGGTTGAATTTATTGAATCTTTTCCTTATGTCATTAAACACAAGAAAGGGAAGGATAATGTGATTCTTGATGCTTTGTCTCGACGCTATACCATGTTGTCTCAACTTGATTGTCATATTTTGGTCTTCAAACCATTAAAGGACAATATGCTTTAGATGCTGATTTTAAGGATGTGTTGTTGCATTGTAAAGAGGACAAGCATGGAATAAATTCATAATCAATGATGGGTTCTTGTTAAGAGCTAACCGCCTATGCATTCCAAATTGGATCCGTTCGTCTTTTGTTGTTGTAGGAGGCGCATGGCGGTTTGATGGGACATTTTGGTGCTAAGAAGACGGAGGACGTTCGCCACACACTTCTTTTGGCCAAAAATGAGCGAGATGTTGAGCGGTTTGTGGCTCATTGCACTACATGTCAAAAGCTAAGTCTCGCTTGAATCCACATGGTTTGTATATGCCTCTTCCTGTTCCTTCTATTCCGTGGCGAGATATTTCTATGGACTTTGTTTTAGGATTGCCCGGACTAAAAGGGGAGGGATAGCATTTTGTTGTTGTGGATCGTTTTTCTAAGATGGCTCATTTTATACCATGTCATAAAACCAATGATGCCATTCATATTGCTTGACTCTTTTTCAAAGAGATAGTTCGTTTGCATGGTATGCCTTCTACTATTGTTTCAGATCGTGATGCCAAGTTTTTGAGTCACTTTTGGCGTACTCTATGGAACAAGTTGGGTATAAAGTTGTTGTTCTCTACAACATGTCACCCACAAACTGATGGCCAAACCGAGGTGGTGAACCGCACATTGTCTACCATGCTGAGAGCTGTTTTGTGAAATAATTTGAAGCTGTGGGAAGAGTGTTTGCCGCATGTTGAGTTCGCATATAATCGAGCGGAACACTCCACCACCAAGGTAAGTCCTTTTCAGGTAGTATATGGATTCAATCCACGTGCCCCTCTTGATATTTTACCTTTGCCTACTAGTGAGAGAGTTCATAATGATGCTAAGGAGCGTGCTGATTTTATTGTCAAAATGCATGAGACTACTAAGGCAAACATTGAAAAGATGAATGAAAAATATAGGATTATTGGTAGTAAAGGTAGAAAGGAAGTTAAACTTGAACCGGGTGATTTTGTTTGGTTGCACTTGAGAAAGGATAGATTTCCTGAGTTACGAAAGTCAAAATTGATGCCTAGAGTTGCTGGTCCTTTTAAAATAGTTGAGAAGATAAATGATAATGCATATAAACTTGAGTTGCCTTCCGAGTTTGGGGTTAGTCCCACCTTTAACATTTCAGATTTGAAGCCATACTTGGGAGAAGAAGATGAGGCTGAGTTGAGGACAACTCCGCTTCAAGAGGGGGAGGATGATGAGGACATCACTTCTTCGGATACACACAACAATCCTCCACTTGACATTCAAGGACCAATCACTAGAGCTCGCGCCGACAATTGAATTTACAGTGAGCTCGTTCCTAAGTACTTCTTTTGTTCATTTGAGAATCGATTGCTACCTAATGATTTAATTATGATTAGGAACCATGGAGAGGACCTGGAAGTACTTGGAGAAGGGCTACGAGGCGCACAAGTCCAGCAAGGGCGGTCGAATCATGTTGGAGGCCCAACTCAAGCCGACTTCAATCCAATTCGGAGTCCAGGACCAGGTTGCACTAAAACGGACGCCGGATCGCATCCGTGCTCCGTTTTGGATGTTCCACATATGTATCGAAAGCTGAGAAGACAACCTTTCCAATGGCTCTGGTCCCATGTCAACATTCCTTCGAGTCAACGGAATCGTCAAACAAGTGGGCATTCAGAATCTGTCGCAGTCTTTGCGTCACCGTCTTTTGGGCCGTTCGGCTTTGTATCGTGTTGGAGCCCATTAGGCGCATCCAGGGTTTTGCACGCCTCGGTCCTCTATATACAGCCGCCACCCCACCATTAGGGTTGGGTTTTGCTTAGATTAATTCTGTCTTGAACAGTTTCACCGCTCATCGGTTTGTGAGACCCCAACCTTCGAGTGCTAAAACAATACATCCGCAATTCCGTTGTGTTCTTCCTTGTTCTTGCTTGTGTTCTTCGATTCGCAGCGAGATTAGCCTTCTTGGCGAGGTCAACGGGCTGCGCACGGTTGATAACCTGAGGAGACGTGGTGCTGCGATTGCGGGGTTCGGAACATGTTGTTCGGAAGCCGAGTCGATTTGTGTCGCGCCTCCACCAAATCGAACTTATCCAGAACCTGTTGGAAGATCGGGACCCCGTTCCCATCAGAAAGGCACACCGATTGGCTTTTGTTTATCGCCATCTTATGGCCATTTTGCTTCCGCTGTGTATTTACTTATTTGTATGACTTTTGGCCGGTCGGCCTCTCTTTTGTACTAACCCTCTTATATTATGTATGTCTTTTATGTTGTGTTGTGTTTCGGTTCTATGCGAATGAATGAGTTTGATACATGATTTTGTAACGAGGTGTGTATCTGCATTTAGGAGTATACATATCTCGAGGCTTGGTTTATTTGATTTGTCTTTGTTAGGACCAAGTGGATGGTTAAACAAACAAGCCGAATAAACCGGGTCCTCACAAAGTTTGGTATCAGAGCCATTCCAACCGTAGTAACCCAAGCTTGGTCGTCCTTAGGATCTTTTGGAAAACTTAATTTCAAAGTATCAAATGATTTATGGAAGCTTAAGTAAGTTCTCAGATTTTACTCCTTACCTATCTTAGCTTTCTTCTCTCATCTTGCTCTAATTTGAGTTTTAAAGAGTGTTTTCCCTTTCCTTCTCTCAAAAGATAGTCATTATCGTTTAAATTGGGTTTTGGGAACCAATGAGTTTGGCAAATTGGAATGTTAGCCGCCCTTTACAAGATTTTGAAGCTTCCGAAGTTGAAGATTTCGGCTTAGAAGCTTGGATGCAAAATCTGGACAGCGATCATTCAATTTCCGTACAACAAGCTCGAAGGTTCTAAATAGGGTAGAAAATGAGAGGATAATCAACTAAAAAATGTGGGAATAAAAGGGTAAGATGTGATGCTAGTTAGATAAGTACCTAACGCTATTTTTGCCGCCTTAACCTTGCTCTTGAGTAGTGTTAGACTTGAGGTAGTGTGCTGAAATTTTATCTTCTCAAACCATTGCTCGTTCATTCAATACGGGTTAATGGCAGTGAGAAGTTGAGCTTGGTTTAATGTTTCCTTTGCTGTTTTGGATCCTTTTTGGAAGCATTTAAAGTTTATATACTTGCTAATTTGGTTTTTGTCTAGGGTGATATCTCATTTCCCCTAGTCGTTAGCTTTTCGCTTTCATCAACTTCAAGTTCGGGCGGTGTTGCTAACCAAAGTTATTAGTAACACCCTTGTTTTCTAAACCTTTTCAAGGCATTTAAAATAAAATAGAACCATTTGGTTTTGATGAGAGTTCAAAACTTAACCTAAGTTTCGAAAGAGTCCTAAATGACTAAAACAAACTTCAGAGATCAAATTTGAAGTTCTTTGTGTTGAGTGGGTTCTAAAACTACCTGTGCCTCCCTTTTGGCTCTGTCTTCTCTAGAACTCTCTTTGGTACCTTTCTGCGAATATCCATACGCGTCAACTAGGTATTACCGCTATGCGGTATTACCTCCGTTCAACTCGTGGTCACACCGCTTCATGAGAGAAACAAACTCTTAAGAACATAGGTTCTGGGAATCCCTTACCGCCATGTAGCACCGGTGCTACCGGAGGTGTGATGGTACCGAGTCCTGCAAACTCGCAAAGACCAGTGTTTGAACCTCTTTATTCCATATGAGACCTCCTTGATTTAATCCGAGCCATTCAGACCTCTTGTTGGATCGATCTTGACCGTTAAGGACTACGACATGGGAATTCATTACCATCCGGGCAAGACTAATGTTGTCGCAGATACAATTAGTCAAAAAGGTGTTTTGCAATGCATTGTTGCTCCAGGAACTGCAGCCTACCCTCCTTGAAGACTTTTATTGTCTCAACTCGGGTGTGGTTGAGCACGGGTCTATTGCTGCTTTGGTTGTGCAACCAACCTTAGTGGATTAGATCAAGTTTGCTCAGCAGTTGGATGCTGGAGTGAACCAAATCAAGCAAAAGGTCAAGATCGGAACAACCACCTTCAGTTAAGTCGAGATCGATTTCGCACAGCTCAACCAGACAGAAGGGCTATGCGGATCGTTGTCGTCACAAGTTAAGTTTACTTCTGTGGCCTAAATGGCCATAGTCCATCTAAGAAGCTGGCTGCGGAGGGATGACTCCGTATAGCTAGTTAACCGACTGTGGTCTCGTTCAGTAGTGGAGTAACCAGACAATTTGCTTCCCCAACTAGGATGACCATAATCCCTCTAAGATAGCTAGCTGTGGAGGGATGACTCCGCATAGCTAGTTGGCAGACTGAGATTCCGTTGTTAGTGGAGTTAACCAGACATATCGCTCCGGAATTAACCAGACAAATTGATCCGGAATGGACCAGACAAATCGCTCCACCAACTAACAACGGCCAGGCACCACCAACTATAACATCAAGAAAGGTCTCTCAATCTGTCAATCCTTGTTATATCTAGACCTGGTAAGTTTTCCCCGTGACGACTAAAGTGGCACATTTTCTACCAGATCAGAACCAAGATTCGTACCGGTCACTTGGCTGAGCTTTATGTCTCAAGAATCGTAAGCTTGCAAAATGTACCGAAGACGATCGTGTTGGATCATTTCTCTGTTCCCTTCTCGATTTTGGCATAGTCTGCATGAGGCTATGGGAACTCGTCCTTCTTTCCATTCAGCTTACCACCCTCGACCTGATGGTCAGGCCAAAAGGGGCCATCAACGTTTCGGCATTAAGGGTAGGTTAGCTCCTCGATGTGTGAATCCTTACCGCATCATCAAAAAGGAATGGGTCGTTGCTTATAAGTTGGAATTGTCTGCTGCACTTGGTGGGGTACATGATGCGTTCCATGTGTCCCAATTAAGGAAGTGCCTTCATGTTCTAACCGAGGAAGCTCCGTGGGAAACTCTTGATGTGTAAGAAGGTAGGTCAGAATCATAATTTAACGAGAAACAATGCAATAAAACAATAGATCCAAGTACAACAAAAATATTCTAAAATAGATAAAGAATCATAAAGAAAGGTTGTGTCTTTGCAGAAGCCGAACGAAGAGCAACGAATCGTACCCTCGAATTCGTGAAAGTTCAGTGGTCAAACCATTCCGAGGACAAGGCTACTTGGGAGCGAGAAGATCGTCTCCGTGTAGACTACCCCTCTCTCTTTTCCGAGTGAACCAAATCTCGGGACGAGATTTTTGTAAGGGGGGGGAGGTTTGTAACATCCCCATTTTGGCTTGTGTTTCAAATGTAAGAAAATGAGGATAATTTAAAACTTTTCCTGCATCCTAATGCCTTTAAGCTTTCCTGAAGTTCTTGTAAAAGAATTTTGGGAAATCCAAAATTAAAATCCTCATTTGTCTCAAGTCAACAACCTCCTTGGTGAAATCTTGTGTCAAACCCTTGGAAATAATTTTCCATGGTTCTAAGGTTGCTTTGTGACACCTCTGAGTTATTTCATAATTTTTGGAAATTATTTGAAATATTTTAGAGGCAAGTCAAACCCTGGTCAAACCTCTGAAATAGCCTTCTAGAATTTCTGGAGAAAACTGTTTTGCATAAAAACCTCTGAAAAATTTATACAAGGTTTATACTAGAGTCATCAACCTCCATTTAAAATTTCAGGATTTTTGGAGCTAGTTTTCTATCTCTAAAAATCCTTCCAAGATTCAGCTCATTTCAAAATCCTAAGTCAAATACCAAGAGCATACACTTAACATAATTCTGGGAAAGAAATTACTTCAAGTTAAACTCTGGGAAATAATTTATTTAAATCTTATAATAATTATCATGAATAAATATAATTTTTCCAAAATTTTTGGAGCTAAACTCAATCCACATAAAATTCAAACTTGCTTCAATAACCTATTGTAAGTTTGAATTTAAAATAAGCAAATGACTCATGATCAATGAGATTTAAAATTTTATTTCGTCACTAGGTTATCCCAGGAACCTCCCTGAAAAATTTCAGATTTTTATGAATTTATTTCCTATATTTGGAAGCTCGGTCAAAGTTGGAAGCTTTGGATTAAAAACCCAGTCAAAACCTCTTTTCACTGTTCATCGGGTTCAAACCCAACACCGACCGGACCCAACCCCGACTTGACTCAATCGAACCGCCTAGCTGCACCGGGCTGAGTCGCACCGCACGAGCGCATCGCTAGCCGTCCGTTTGAAATCGGCGGCCCGATTGGTTGAGCATTGATTTGCCGATGCCCCATCACCGTCGACCCTCCGATCTCGATCCAACGGTCAAGAATCGCGCCGTTTAAAACTCCAACCCGACCTTTCCGTTGCGTCGGCGACCGGTGGACCCGCCGCCGGTTGTCTTCTTCCTCACAGTTGTCACGCTCGCGTCCTCGCCTGCGCGCCGTCGTGGCTCCGCTCACGCCTGCGTCAGCGCCAACCACCGCCAACGGCTCTCCCGCAGCTCCTTCCTCCTCTTTGGGGCTACAAAGACCACGCGAGCCCCTTGGACCACCCTTTTTGCCTCCCCACCGGCGCCTCGCCCTTTCTCTTCTTCCCCGTGAGCTGTCGCCGTGCGTCTCCGAGCACTTTGGCCGCTCCGGTGACGCCCGGTCCTCTCCGACCGCGTCGCGTCGCGGTATCCTCGCAAGTGAAGCCCTCTCGTCAATTTGAAGAATCGCCACCGAGCACCTCGCGCTACCCTTCTTCCCGACCACGGCGCAACCACCAAATTCACCGCGACCTCTTCTCGGCGGACCTCCCTCCGATTCCCCTCTCCATGAGTATCACTTGAGCTCCCTCCACCTCCCCATATCACTCACTGGTGCCCTCTTTCTCTCCAGGGCCCTCTCCGCGGTGATCACCTTGCGCCGCAAGCAGTTCGTCGTGCCGCCGCCACGGCCACCTCGCCTTCTCCGACCTCTCCGACGTGCTCGGTACCCTGCTGGTCCTCGTGCTCCCCTATTTAGCCCCAGCAGACACCGTGCGCCGCGCCCCTTTCCACCTCCTCGGTAGTGCCGCTGCGCTTGCCCGCGCGCCTCGCGCCGAGAGCCTAGCGCCGCCACCCCTAGCTCGGTAGCCCGGGCGACCCATTTTGGTGATGCTCCACCTCGCCGCGCTTCCTTCGCGGCGACGAACATGACTGAGCGGCGCCCGAGCTCTCTGTTACGGCCTCTATTCTCTGTCTCTGTCTCTAAATGGTAGAGCCACACGAGGGTTAGTGTTAGCCAAGTATGGTTATGAACTAAATGATCACTCAAATGTAATTGACAATTGAATGTTGGTGTTAGTGAGAACATTAGTTGTCGAAACTATAAAAATATTGTGAATGAACTGTAGGCAGAGAAGAGATGGTAATGAGAAGAAATGTTGTTTTGTCGAGGGACTCATTTGTAAAACCATCTGGCTAATGCTACCTCGTATTTTGTTTGTCATTTGAGTCACTCCAGTGAGTTAGCAAAGTGGGAAATTAGAGTTTAAAGGAAGTTTAGTTACAACACTTATGTTCAGAAAATGTTTACTATTGTAGGATGTGGGAAATAATTTGAAGATAATCAATATTGTCAATGGATTGATGGCTTTGCTAATTTAGTAGTTAGAGTTGTTAACAATTCAATTAGCCACTTGACCATCACCTAACAAGCAGCATCCAAGTCTGAAAAGAACCAATATAAATGTGAATTCCAGAAATCAGCCGAGAGTTAACAAATTGAAGTAGAGGAAGTTCTGTAGCACCCAAATCTAAAAGTTCGGTTGGCAAACAGTCAAATCGAAAATTTCCTCTTGTTGCATACATGAACAGAGAAGTGGTCTAATGAAGTTGTATTAGTCTAATAACAGATTACTAAGTTAGAGTTTAGTTCAATTAGTCGATTGCATTTACCTAACGAGAAAATAGCCGATCTGAATTTTGTTAGCGAAGGAAGTAGCTAGTAACGCTTAGCACTTTAGTCGAGAACCGCCCTGTTGTTGAATGCTTGAGCAGAGGAGTTTGAATGAAAACTAAAAGTGATAGTAGGCTTATGAATTTAGCAAATTCTAGTACCTAGAATGTTAGTGTTCCAGTTAGACTTTTGACCTTTATCTGAAAATGGTCACCACTCACAACCAACTAAACAGAAAAACAATTAGGAGCTCTTGATCTCAGTAGCAGTAAGGATCCACACCGTCTTAAGTTAAAAATTTCTGTAAGCATCTGTCAATCCTTATGTAAGTTCTTAGGCAGCTATCAATTCAATTGGTTCCTTAGCTGTCAGAGAACAAGATTAGATGGTAAAATTCTAATGATAGTAAGATAAAGCTTTGTCTAATAATACAAATGGATTATAAAATATAATCACTCATCTTTCACTTGTAACCTAACAGAGTGAAATCAATCTTGAGCCAAGATTTGTTTTATGAATAGTCAATCAACAGTAAACCTTATCTTAGTAACAATTTCAGTAATTCGTAACCAATTCATTTCAACTCGAAGTCAAATAATTTATGCCCCTAGATGAAAATCCAAAATAAATTGTTTGCAACTTGAAATTGGGTAAACTTCACAATTACTTAAATAATTCAAATCAACCTCAAATCCAATTATTTTTGTTCTTCAATTTATCTAAAATCATAATCTATCTGTTGTATTAATTAATTTCTGGTTTTTGGAGAGTTTTGGAAGTTTGGTGTTTATTCGGTGTTTTTCGTTCTTATTGTTTCTTCTCGAATCTTTCGATAGGTTAGCGATTCTATTATACGAGTGATCCTCTGCGGCAAGTGAATTATCGGCAAGCAAAGGCAAGCAGTTTGATCATATCCACTCAATCCCATTACTTTTAAAATCTAATACTTTGTTTTACTTGTATGTATGCATGCTTTTGTGTCAATGATTAATTTTGCCGAATAGAGGTAGCTAAGCCTAATTGCATTGTTTCCCTTAAATTGTTCACCCCTGCCACAACCTTAGGAATATTATCATCACCTGTGAATTAGAGCCCGGTGAATGATTTAGGGTCTTTTATTTGTCTTTACGATATGATGCTTAGCAATGCTTAGTTATCGGTAGTATTGGGCGATCATCGACTTAGTCGGTGATCTTGATCACACTAATGCTATTATTATTCCATTATGTCTAGCCCTTGTGTTTTACCAATTTGCAAATCAAAAGCGAAAACAAAATTATATCTTGACTTGGGCACAATGGTATCTTTGGGTGATCTGTTGGGTGTGATTGGAATGGTGCCTAAGTCCCTAATGACCGAGTTACTTGTGCCATTGATCCAAGCAATTATTGCATGCTAACCACACGAGGGGGATATGGAACCTCTCTTGACTAAGTACTTTGGGAGGTGTTAATTATGAGCTGGTCGGTGGGTGTGTTCTGTGTGTGTGTGTGTTTGTGGTGTTGGAGGAGCATTAGCAGGCCGGTTAGGTCATCTAATGTGTCTTTCTCCCGTGGGTTCTGGCTCTTAATTAGCATCGTCCATTGGAAAGCGTCTTGTTAGACTTAGCCATGCACGCATACCAAAGGAAGTGTGCTAACGTGGTGGTGGAAAGGCGGTCTATCGTGTGGTACATTGGTACACTCTGCGAGGTTTTAAACTATTGAATAGCCTCGTCCTAGGTTATGGACACGCTTGGTTATTTCCACAAGAACTAGACTACAACCTTTTAAAAACTTAAACTTGACATGGGTGGTATGAAGGGGTACTTCATGCTATTGTTGTGGTGACTATGGGTTAGTCACTTCTAGGTTGGTGTTGTCATCTATCTATTGTTATAATTGTCTCTCTCTTTTATTTGAACAATAAAAGTTAATTGCAAACTTGCTTTGAATCTATTACCTTATTGCAAATGAAAACTTGCTTTATGTGAAAATAAGTCGAGCCTCATCCACTTAAATAAAGCTTGCATGTAGTTAATTATAGTTACATTTATCTTACGTCGGTCTTGCAGTACAAAAACAATTTTTGTACTCGGATGCTATCTTAATTGTTTTGTTGCAGAGGAAGAAGGTGAGCCCCAAGGGCCTCACTTTGTGAGTCTGTGTTGCTTTGTTTGGGACGATTAGCTTGGCGGTCGGTTGGTTGCCTTGTGGGTGAAAGGCACACCGATTGGCTTTTGTTTATCGCCATCTTATGGCCATTTGCTTCATTGTGTATTTACTTATTTGTATGACTTTTGGCCGTCGGCCTCTCTTTTATACTAACCCTCTTATATTATGTATGTCTTTTATGTTGTGTTGTGTTTGGTTCTATGCGAATGAATGAGTTTGATACATGATTTTGTAACGAGGTGTGTATCTTTGCATTTAGGAAGTATACATATCTCGAGGCTTGGTTTATTTGATTTGTACTGTTAGGACCAAGTGGATGGTTAAACAGTACAAGCCGAATAAACCGGGGTCCTCACATCCTCCCTCCATGCTGCTTTAGCAAGCCAGGATTGGTGGGTTTGGTCGGTTGGCAAACCCTAGCCGCCCCCATCTCGTGTCGTGTGCCGAAACCGAGTCCTTTTATTGAGCCTTGTCCGAATCAAAGTTGTTTGGGAAGAGTAAACCCTAGTTCATAATTTCAGATTGTGTATTTAATGTCTTTGAGCAATATTGTACCCTTACATTTATCAATACAATGTATACACTTTGCTCAAGCTCCACTAAATATTATTACTTAGCTTTATAACAACTTGAATTTCAGATTGCATAGGTCAGTCACATCTTTTGCTATCGATGGGTTTGTTTTCTTCTGTTGGAATTAATTATTGTTACATCTTCCCACCGTCGCGCCGCCGCAGATGGCAGAGGCACCATCTTCCCGCCATCGCCGACGCCAGATGGCGAGGCACCATCTTCCGCCGTCGTCATGCCGTGATGGCGAGGCACCATCTTTGCCGCCTAATGCGTCGGCGACAATGATCTGGCGAGATGGCGGAGGAGAATCGAAGATGCGGTGGGCCGATGGTCATCACGGAGGTTAGTGAGTTTGGGGTCCCTCTGCGTCCCAAGAGCTGTGGCGGATTCGGACCATGTGCGGGATACTTGCAAGGAAGCGAGTCCCCATCACCACACCAAGGTGGAAGGATCGGCGAAAGAAGCGAGAGGCGCGTAGTGGATGAAACTATTACAAAAGTTCACTATCCCGAGCGGACATGGCGCGCGTGGAGCGGACAACGATGCTCACGATCAATAAATCGTGGAGCACGTTCAAGAGCATTCTTGTCACGCAATGCGTGAACACGGGTCGACGCCCGCCGGCAAGTGGATTTCTTACGCGAAACATGGGCGCCTTTGTTTCTATGAAGACGCGCCCGAATTTAACGAGCAAAGTGTGGCACACAAAGCTCTCCATACACGAAACACTCATCCGCACAGACTCAAGGCTTGGCCCGAATACGCGAGTAAATATGATGAATGGCGACGGCGGAGGACAACGCGTTTCACGATGTCACGGACCGTTCCCTAGCTTGGTTAAAAGCGAGGCAAAGTCTCGTCTTGGGCAGCATCTCTTTCACAAACCCGGCGCAGCGAGGAAGTGTCTCAACGTTTGGTAAGTATGTTGAACTACCTAGTTAATAACTCCATATATAACTTCATAGTGTCTATAATAACATGATGACCTCTTGCAGCGTGGAATTGTCTACCCAAACTTCCAAGGCTCCTTCCATGTAGACGAGGAGAAGGATATACTCTCTACGGCCCGGAAACAAGGAACACCGGTCACACGCGAGGTCTTGGGGTTAACGTGCCTTGAGTCATGGATTCGCGACGACTCCGCACGCATCACGTAGGAAGAGATCTAAGGCCAAGCGCGAGGACCGTTGAGTGCGATGATTGCGCGAAAAGTTTGAAGGAAAGTCGCGCATTGCGGATCAAATGAATTAACTCGAGCGATCGCGATGCAAAGCCACCTGTTAATTTAGGAGCCAGTCTGCTCGACATCGAGAAGGCGTCGCGTCCATGCATAATTACGAACATGACGATGTCCAATTACCGATAGACGACATCAAGGTAATGTACATCTATGGAATGCAGCTGTAACACCCCAGCCTGACAAAGGCCTGGAATGCTACTAAACTAACACTATAACCATTTTAACATTGATACAATTCTCTAAAATCCGACAGAACCTCCTTTGTTTAGTTACTAAACCGGAGGTCCCAACCTTTAAATATGTCATAGTTAAATAATCCAACATCCAGCATAAAAAAGAGACCACCAAAACTATACTAATCAACACTATATCATCCATAGCAAGCTAAACAACTACAAGCAAAAACCAAAGGACATCCATGATCCTCTAATCAACTCTATTACAAATTATTCCAAGCAGAGCGAGTAATCATAAAGAATTCTTTAAGTAAGTTTCTGATCTACTAAATTATCATTCTATCAATTCAAATGTGAGTAGTTCGTGCCATTGTGCAACCACTCTAAGTCTTACTCCCTCCCATGCATGCCGTTCTTGTAAAGGGGTACCTAAAAACACAGCAACAGCAAGAGTGAGTCCAAAGACTCAACAAGTACAATAAATGACAATAATAACATAAACAACTGTAATCATCTACATCCATCTACAGTCTCTATTATAAACATGTCATATGCTCATGCTATGCAAGATGCTTAAGTGCACTTTCTCTTTCTCTTTCACTTTTGTATTTTACCGGTAATGCAAAGTATGCAACCGTCGCTGCATACTCATGCCTGTGCTCGCAAGCACAGGGACCAATTGCCCAATACTCTGCAAGTAAAGGGGACATCAAGCCCACACTCCACAAGTTTGGGGACCATAAGCCCATCGTTTTCATGACGGGGACCTCTTTTCAATGTCCACATTCCACGAAAGTGGGGACCTCAAGCCCGTCATCTACATGACGGGGACCTCGAATATGCATAGTCACCACGTGACCAAGCCTCCAATATGATAGCATGATGCACATGAACAAAACCTTAAACCATCATAAATTTGTATTCACAACAACGTCATACATGAATAAACTTATTCATACTTTCAGCATTCATCATCGTTTGACATTCATAGCATTCTAGCATCCATGAATAACACATATATTCATAATACTAGCAAACATGAACAATCACACTTGAATAACAATTAATCGTATCTCCAGCATTCACCATCCTTAATCATACATATCACACTATCAACCATGCATAGCTAATACGTATCAAAATACTAGTACTCTCTATCAACCATTCATAATTATTCTATCAACCAGAGTACTTGCCTTAACCGCGTGAAAACGGAGGATTTGAAGAGGGTTCTACCTCTGGGACCAATCCCCCACCTAAATTCATTTAAAAATATACTAAGACAACAGTGAAGGACCAAACAAACTATAAAAGTAAGCACGAACTAGCAATAACTCGAAACACGACCCCGACTTCAAATTCCAGAATGCTGAAATGACCCCTCTGGGAACAGTCATGTTAAAAAATTTGTATCTTTTAGTACAGGAGTCCAAATGAGGTGATCTTGGACTTCATTGAAAGCTTATAAAATTACCCAACTAAACCTAGTTGGTGGGCCGTACTGATTCAGCCATCTAATATCCTTTTTAAGCTGATTAACAAAACATCAATTTCACATCAAGTTTTCTGGACAGAATACTAAAACTATCATAACTTTCAGCTCGTTTGTCCAAAGTTTGCGTTCTTGTGCTTCCCTGAAAGCTACAACAATTATATACAACTTTCGTTATACTGAGATCCTCTAATTATCCTTTAACTGATCGCACAAGTCAGATTACTAAAACCTGTCAAAATACCGACAGATTTGCAGAACAGTTACACTAATAAATTCATAACTTTTGAACCGCTCGTCCAAACGATGCCATCTTCTACTCTACATAAAGGTATCGATGTCGCCTACAATTCTCTAGGAGATGGACAGATCAAATTATGCTGTTAAATAACTCAAAAACATCGCCCAACCTGATCTGCTCTAGTCAGACCTAAATACCGACATTGCTAAAGATCAAATAATCTACTAATCGGAAGGGGATCGCATCTTACCCTTGAAGAACCGCCACTGAACGCGAAGAACACCAACCCCAGGCCACGATCTCTCCCTTTCCTTCCTCCCTTCTTCCCCTTCCTTCTTCTTCCTTTCTCTTCATTGGTCGGCAGCACCCAAGGAGCTTTCTCCTTCTCCTTCTTAGTTGGCGTAAAGCAAGGGTGGGAGAGTGCGTGGCTCGCCATGATGCTGTAGCATGGTAGCGGCACTGTAGCACGTCTACTGTAGCAACCCTAGAGTTGCCCCCTCTCCTTCTTATGTGGCCCACTACCCCTTCCCCTTGGGCCTAAATGCTGTGGACCGGAAGCCCACAGCCCAGGTTGTCCAAATTATACATAAATCACCCTCTAATCTCCTGTTAAAACATTTGTTTTTAATTGATCTTTCTCTCTAAGTTATTTCTTCTCTCTCGAATACATTTGGGGTATTACAGCAGCAAACATAGACCTATAGGACACCTTAGCTAATTGCGTATCGTTTTGTAGGAGCCACGGCTGCAAGCTCCAAGTGAGGTTAGTTGGGTCCATTTCTATTGGTGGGCGGGGATGGTGCATCCATACCGGGAAGGCGATGTAGCACGGTGTCCGGTGGCGCGAGGGTTACGCCGGGGTGGAGGTGGACATGGTACATGAACATTTCATGGTCGTCCCGGAGATTCGCCCGGCGAAGAGATCACAACACTAGGGGATGCGGTACGGTTTTATCCGATGGCCCAAGAAGGACGTCGTCCTGGACCAGCGATCTGCGATCTCAACACGACCATTCCTCACGAGCGGGACCCTCCATGACTCCACCTCATATTTCGCCTCGAAGGCCACCTTTTGGTTCCCTTGGAGAAGGCGCGAAGGAACAAGAAAAGCGTGCGTATGTCAGTCTCGAGTCGTCTCGAGAAGCAGCGCCAATGCTTAAGACCAAATCGAAATCGACGAGCGTTAGGTGCCTCTCAAGTCCGGCAAGTCGGAATATCCGGGAAGTACATCATCGGAAAACCATTGTGCTCCCACGCAGTATTAGGCCGTGTTGGATATGCTTGTCAGGCTTTGCATGCCTGGTACTTGGATATGACCCAAAAGGAGGGGTGCGATCTTTGGAATCACCGTCGGATCTGAGCATAAGCATTTCTTCAGCGGGCGAACCACTTCGTCGTGGGCTTCAACGACCTATATGACCTATTCAACCTCGTTGGCCTTGACGCCTCGCTTCTACGATGTTGGACACTGTAAGTGCATACAATCAAGTTCTACATTCACGTAATACCAATAAATATCACAACTCATTTCTTATGTATAGATACATGATGAAAAATGTCCGAGAATGGAAAGAACCGGTGGGTTTCCTCGACCCACATGTGGTATCGTTGCAAACCATCCAAACAGACTCGTCCTCCGTCGAGAAATACATAACGCGAGCATTGCTTCGTCGGCGAACATGAAGTACATCGTGGTGCCCTACAACCGAGGGTAAGTGTCACTACTTTCTCTACAAATTTTATTTGTACTTTATCTGCATGACACGAATTCAGGTTTAATGACTATAGTGATATACATGAGTAAGTACCACTTGGATCCTTTTAGTCATCATACCAAAGAGGAACCATGTGATATACCATTTCCTAATCCGCAGCGACCACAACTTGACGTGCAAGGAATACTCGGCGGTATGCTTATTTCCTTCATACATAACTCTATTTTAGTCTTCATTCGTTTGAAATGGTCGAGATAACTTTTGGAATCATGTAGGTCGTTCATCGACTATGTTGCCAACAAAGGAATATACGATGGAAAGAGCGCCGAACTAACACACAGGACAAAATTTCCGGTACGCGCTACAACACGATAATCCTATATCATACTTCATAATAACGCATCTCGAACTGATATATGTAATTCTATTTTTGCGATGCCATGACAAAAAATGATGAGTTATGTGCAATCTCGTTTGCCATCATATGGAGCAAATAATTAGAGCTAGGAAGAAGGATCCCGAGGTTTGTGAATCTCGAAATGATTATTTCGTAATTATAAATTTAAATATATATGTTTAACACTTTACTCTTGCTAGCGATAGGCCTTGAATTTAGAATTAGATGGACTCTTTGAGAATGAGATCAAGGACATTCGAGGGAAGCTCTGCAGCTTTATCATATCAGAGATAATTAAGAACAGGAGAATTTCACTCCATTTGCCGACCAACGCATCACCCAGACACTTCTCAACCACCGCAAACAATTGACTCAATTGTAATCAAATTTATTTTGTAACAATACTTGAACAAATGTGATCTTTTGTAATTTATTTTGAGTAATGAGATTGAGTTTGTTGACAATTGACTATCTGTGATGTATCTATTTTTCTGCATGCTTGTTTTGAGAGGGCATGGCTAGCAATTCTGAGGCTAGCCAAAAATCATAAAAATTAGTTAGTGTAATGAACTATCACGAGGCGATTTTTAAATAAAAAATGCAGTGAATGCTAATATCAAAGACGGTTACGTAATCGAAGCGTCAGCGAAGTCGATATCACGCAGCGGTTACGTGTAAAACCATCTGTGAAGTTTGATTATCATAGACGATTCTAAACATAAACCGTCTGTGATACTCGACTTCCTGAGCGGTTTGTGTGTGAAGTAACTGCGCGATCTCGAAATTCTGAGCGGTTTTTATTTAAAAACCGTCTGTGATATTCGTATCATAGACGGTTTGCCGACCGTCTATAATAACAACCTGCTATCAGAGACCAACTTATCCAGACGGTTCAAAAACCGTCTGTGATGAGGGTTCCGAACCGTCTGTGATGACTGTTTCTTTAGTAGTGGATAGCACAAAATAAAAAATTCACCACGCAACCAAGGAACCTCCGCTAGTAATAGATCACGAGATTACCACTAGACACGTCGACTCGTAGCGGAAGTAGAGTCGATGTAGCGAGTTGATGCAGTCGTAGTCGTACTTACCGCGCGTTTTCTCCTCCTATTTCGATGGTCATCACGAGTTGCGGATCTTCCTAGTGTTGATGCTTCGCAACAACACCTCCAAGGTATCCACACGTACGAGGCAGGGACACCACGCGCAGTAGTGCTAGTGCCAGCGGCGTGGTTGAGGAATGCGTGGCTATTAGGGTTTCGAGAATTCTTTCAAAAGGATTACCGCACCCCATGCCACCGCCCCTCTATTTATAGGCATCCATAATAGGTCTCCAACTTGAGGCCCATTACAAACTCGAGGTCTACAAGAATTCGGATCACCATCCAAATCAAATCCTAGCCCTTTAAGTGTGTGACCCTATAGGTTCATGCGTGATCAGTTGTGACTCGAAAACTCTTTTCGACCACGAGTCGTTAGCGGTACCTAGCAGCACATAACGATTCCCGAACACACATAGAATATATCGAACGAACCTTAATGCATTATGATCTATGACCAGGTTCTCATCATTTACGACCAGCTCGAATTCAGTCAAAGACCAGTCCATGTGTAGTTACGACCAGTCTGTAACTCCTTACGACCAGTTTGTAACACCTTATGACCAGTTTGTATCTCCATACGACCAGTCAGTGACTATGTTCGACCAGTCTACGACCAACTCGTAATTGTATTCGACCAGTCTACGACCAGCTCATAACTGTGTACGACCAGTTTCGACCAGTCTACTACTAGCTCGTAACTGTGTACGACTAGTCTACGACCAGCTCGTATATCCACGCTTCCTTTGCATAGAATAGCTTCACACCTCTCTATATGTGTTACACCTTAGAGAAAGGTGTCGTGCAATGGTTTCGGTACAAGTTGTCTGTGTAACCCAAGATAAAGGGTTTCTCTTCATGTTTCCTTTAGTAATGCATTACCTCCAATAACTTCACACCCCTCTCTATGTGTTACACCTTAGAGAAAGGTGTCGTGCAATGGTTTCAGTACAAGCTGTCTGCGTACCCCAAGATATAGGGTTTCTCTTCATGCTTCCTTTGGTAATGCATTACCTCCAATAATAATCCTTGTTTGAATACTGCGACAAGCATCTTTTGTTGCCGTATGTGTGTGAATTTTTCTCCCAACTTCTGAACCAATACTTATTTGTAGCCTCTCGTGCAGTAGTTTTAGCCGGATCTAAAGATCATGACCCAAGTCTCAGCGACTCACTTTTTGTATATCTATTGTAATCTAGGTCCAATTGCTCACCTTCATACATATGGTCACAAAGGCCAAGCCATTTGCCTTCTTACATTTCCCTATTTATATTTCATAGTGTTGCGTTGTAATTATGCTATGAGCAATTTGTTACTTTCTGATAATTTATTCTCATCCTGGCTGTTTTCTTTTGCAGGAAGAGGTAGAAACACATTGCTCATTGTAGCCTAGATCATCGGGGTTTTGGCATAAACTTGATGCATCTACCGTGAGTTTGCTTTAAATAAATTGAAAATTTAACAATATATTCCATTATTACATTCTAGGTTTCATTCTCTACAAAGCTGTTTTTTCAAGACTATTGATACTAATGTTGTCATTTTAGAATAGCTAGAACTATTCTAGGTTATATCGTTTAAATTGAGAATTTAACAATATATTCCATTATTACCTAACAATATTACGATCACAAACTCCTTTAAAAAGACAATATATAGTACGCACAAATCAAGTATTAGTTATTCTTATTTTATGGGATCACATGGTGATGTTTTCGTGTTATTATTGGGCATGCCTTTTGTCGGACCCTGGGCTTTGAATACCCGAAACCCTCATGTTTATACCGTACTAGTCGCATGATCAGTGGCTAGTGCACACAATCACAACATTGATATTCACATCCATACATTCATTCATACATAATAAAACAACTGGTGGTACTTAACTTAAGCATTTAAAAGTTATTACATCACAGTTAAAAATTATTCATCACAGACCCACAACACATGAATTCTCTAGTTTGTTGGACATCCATCGGTACCACCGCTCACTACCTTTGGTGAGCAGTCTAAAGCACACGTCGAAGCCTTTACATCACCTTGTCCTAAACTTGCATTAGCCCGGTGAATGAACACCCTCACTTCACCCGGGTACACCCACATCTCAGTGAGGCATTCGCCGTTGTGTCGGTAGTCACACATGCTCGCACCACTACTATCTACCAATCATACAAGGTTAGTTTTCGATAACTTAATTAGCTAAGGTCGTCCCATACCGGCACATGTGGTTGCACGCTTACGCTTAGGTCAGATATACCGGTGTTTGGTCCTTAAGTGACCCGGGTGTGAATCTCCCCCTATCTACTTGCGAGACTCCTTTATCACATTTCTCAAAATAGAATATAACTCGTGCACGTTGAAAACTAGATTTTTCATTTTATTTTTATAAAAAATAACAGAGGTACACCCATCTGGACTTTTTTTTTCAAAATTTCCCAAACTCATTGTAATACCCTAAATTTTATTCGAAAGGATTAGTCGGTAGAAATTAATTAAATCGGGAGGAGGGTTCTTTTAGTAAAACACCAAATCAGGAAATGAGAGGGGGTTTTCCGCGTTTTGTGGGCAACCTGGGCTTGGGCCTAGGCCCATGTGGGGCTGGCCGGCCAAGGAAGGGGGTGCCACTCCCCCAAACCCTAGCCGCCCCTCTCACCCCTTCCCCTCTTTCCTCCCCCATTCGGCCGCCACTTTTCCCCCCACCTTCTCCACCCCCTTGTGCTCCTCCCTACCTCCCCTCCACCTCCATTGCTGCTGGCCAAAGGAAGAAGAACCTCCATTGCAGCCGGCCAGGAGGAAGAAGAAGGAGAAAAGAAGAGAAGGGAGAAGAAGAGGAGAAGAGAAGGAAGAGAGGAGAAGGAGGATCATCTTGGGGCCTGCTCATCGTCGTCCAGCACGTCGTCAAGGGTAACGACGGGTTTCTTGTGTTGAGGATGGTCATTAGAGGCGATTGCTAATAGGTTGATTGGATCGGTTAATTTCTGTTCTCTGTCCAATTTTGTCCAGTAGCTTGCGCGGCCGATTTCATGTGGTTAGAAGCAGAATTAGGAGTTTGGATCTCCTAGAGAGTTGTAGATTATGTTCTTAGCTTTCAGCGTCCGCCAAGATCACCCAAATACGATCAACGGTCAGGAAGTTATGAATTTTTTAGTATCGCTGCTCTGTTATTCTGTCAGTTTTGAACAGTCTGTAGAAAATGGGATGAATCTGCTAGTTAAAGTCAAAATCAGAGGACCTCAATATAACGAAAAATGTAGGTAATTTCCATACCTTTTCATAGAGATAAAGAACACGAGATTTGGACTTTCGTAGCAAAAGTTATGATGGTTTTAGCGTACTGTCCAGAGAACCCGACGAGAATTCTGTTGTCTGATGATTGGTTTGGTAGGGAAGTTAAGGGCAGAATCAAAAGGGCTCCCAACTAGGTTTATTTAGGCAATTCAATTACCTTTTCAGAGAGTCTAAGATCATCTTAATTGGACTCCTAAGCAGAAAGTTATGTATTTTAGAATTTGGCTGTTTTCAGTGAGCACAAAACGATCGCTAGAAATTGGAGGTTTTGTTAGCGCTTGAGAGTTTAGTGAGATCAATTGTATATTTATGCTCTTGGTCCAGCGTGTTGGTCTTAGATTGGGTTACCTTTATGTTCAGGTGGGAGCGCGGTTCCAGGGGCAGTACCCTCTTCGCGTCCATCGCTCTCCGCAGTTAAGGCAAGTATTCGGCTATTGTATATTTATGCTTGTATGCCGTGACTGTTTGTGTCGTGCTCATAATAGCTATGCATGGATGTTATGGTGATGAGTTCCAATTTATCTTGGTTAATGCAAGTGCATTTGTATGATTCGTGGTTGTGTTCGATTGGTCATGATTGTGTGCTTCTCGATATGTGGTAGCATAGTGAGATTGTTGGCTTGATGTTGATTTAAGATCGATGGATGCTTCATATATGTCCATGCTCTATTATTATTATGTTGTTACTGTCTTGTGGTAATTTGATGATGATTATATGATGAGCATGTGCATATTGAGAGCATATTGAGGCTTGGTCACGCGGTGACCAAGCATGTTTCCTGAGATCCCCGTCATGAATGTGGCGGGCCGAGATCCCCACACTCGAGGAGTGTGGGCTTGAGGTCCCCATTACTTGCGGAGTAATGGGCAATTGGTCCCCGTGCGTGCGCGCCTGAGCATGGAAATAGCGCGACGGTTGCTTACTGCATTACGGTGTAATGCACGAGAAAGTTAAAGATAAAGGATCCTTGAGCATTGCATTGGTTGCATTTCATAAGTTAAAAAGGCTATGTTTAGTGTTGTGTTATTGTGGATCATTAATGCTATGTTTGTGTTCTTGTTTATAGCCTTGTTGATACTTGCCGAGTCTTTGGGCTCACTCTTGCTTTAATGTATTTTAGGTACCAATGGCGGGATCGACATGAATGGGAGGAATAGATGATGGATGCACGCACTACCTCACAACATTAAAGCAATTGTCATTTAGCTTCATATAAGAATAAATAGACTGCTGAAAAATACCCATGGTTGTTTTATGATTCGATTATGGTTGTGAGAATAGTGTTAATTTGCTTACATTCATATGATTATCTCTTATGCATGAGTGAATTGGATTATGAAATTATTGTTAAATGTTATGTCTACATTAGAAGCTATGGATAGTTTGAGTTTCGAGTTAAGCGTAATAATGAGAATAGAAAGTTTTGGTTATGTTTATGATATTATTCTACACGCTTGAATGAACTCGATTATGATTATATTGATAAATGCCTTGATCAATTGTTGGAACCTCGGTATAGGCGACTATACAAAGGAGGTTTTGTCGAGATTTTGTAATTGGTCTTAGTTTAGCTTAGTTTAATTTAATTTTAGTAGCATTCGTGCTCAATGTTGGTAGTCGGTTATTCTGATTGGTATCGAGCGAGTGTAGGTCCGTGGTGACTAGATATAAAAAAATTGCTAATGTTAATCAACTTAAAAGTTTGACACAGCGAGCACGATGGGATGGGGATGGGTCAATCTTTGCATTTACGTTCCGTTATATCGTTTTGATTATTCTGATATGAATTGAGTTTGGCTGCTTATTAATTAATTATTATGATTATTATGAGTGGGATTAGTCGTTGTTGAGAGGTTAAGGTCGTGGTTGTGACCACAGGCTTTACGAGTTACACCACCGTTAGTGGAGTGGGTATAGAGAAGTGCTACCCGAATATCTTAAATACAGTGTCGATAGCGAGAATCTTTAGAAGAGTTGCTCTCTTCCCGAATTTGAATTTGGTCAACTCTTAACCGGTTGCGATTGATGGGTTTCTTTGAAATGTTTGGAGTGTTTCCTTTGGCTTAATTTGCCCAGTAAATCAATTATTGTTTTTCCCAACCGTTGAGTTATTCTCGATTGGTGAACTTTGCTAATTGTCAAGATTGACTTTTGTAGTGTTGGTTTTGTTTTCTTATTGGAAAGCTTGACCTATTTATTAAGCTTGATGTTTTTAGTTAATGAAAGTTTCCTTTTGCAAGTCCTTTAGTTCATGAAGGCTTTGACTCAACGTATCACTCTTGGGTATTTTGAGCGTTGAAGATTAATGGTTGTGTTATGAGTTTCAAGTTGAGTCCGCGATGTGTGCATGATCGATCTTAACTAAGGTCCTTATCAAAGAAAGTTGAATAAGTGGAGGTTGTCCTTTGGTGGTTCTTGATGAGTGTGACTATGAGTACGACAATAATTAGTTGGAATCAATAGAGTTATTAAGAGGTGTGGTACTTTGATGAATTGGTGCGATCGTTAGGATTGTGGAATCGGTAGATTTATTGGATAGCATGGAGTAATGTATCTCTATGGATTAGCTTACTCATTAGTGATGGTTATGTTAAGAATGTGTTTGAACGATGCTTTAGAGGATATCAGTTGGAAATTTTCGTAAACTAGTTACTTGATGATCATACATAATTGCTAGATTGAAAGCGTGTATATTAGATTAGGCGAGCGTTGAGGTAGCATGTTGTGAAACCCTGTTGTCTGCAGCGATAATATTATTAAATGTTGACTTTGTGTTTATAGATGGTTATGTGACTACAAGCAGTAGGACCCTATTTGTGTACATGATACATACAATTGACAAATGTTAATGACAGTTGGAGCGGGTGTGAGTAACACTAATGGTTGAGTGGATGAATGAGTAAGTGGCCTCGATAGTGTGCTTTGCGAAAGTATCATTTGATAGTATGAACTAGTTAAAATAGGTTTGTTTCAACCTTTTGGCTTGTGTTTCTTTTGGAGAAATTTATGATGGGACAAGAGGCTATGATGAGTCTCACTAAGAGTGTATTATTACATTACTAATGTGATTGTCGATGAAGGATTATGATGATAATATTGAATGTTTTGTATAAAGGAATTGGATCGCTCTTGGATGTTGATTAATTGAGTATGTGCTTGTAAATACTTATGTGATTTGGAGAGGAAAATAGGTAGCAACTATATCTCATAATGAAACTAGTCGATAACAGAATGGTTGGAGTACAACTATTGTGTCTGAAGTTTGGTGTTGAGCATTACTAAAAAGTTGCAATGATATGATGTAATAGGAGGCTTATGCTCATCTAATTGTGAATTAAATGGTTGATAATGTGACCTTGATGAAAGGGTTATGGTAGGAGCTTTTCAATTGTTTAGTAGACCCTTCTAAGTTTAAGAGGTTGATGTATTGATGTTGTATGGTTTTGGTATACACTCGTTTTGAAGATGGGATGAAAGGATAGTATGGGAACTTTTGGTGAAACTTTGGGGCTTTCTAATGGCATAGTTGATGATAAAGATTCGTGTGTAGAGTATATTATTCTTGATGTTAGTAAGATTATCTGCAAGAAGTTGCGACATGAGTTATGTGGTGATTGAGTTTGTTTCGAGCAAAGTGACATGTTGAAAGATTTATTTGGTTCCTTAGTGGTACCTGTGATTTGGGTTTTAAGAGTTTTCCCTAATTCTAAAAGCAGTGTTTTATTCTCGTCTGAGGTTTGTTATTCTCTGATTGTGGGAAGTGCGCCCTCAACTATTGATCATATCTTTTGGTTTTAGAACAACTTTATCGATTGTTTCTCTTGATCTTGTAACTCTTGTAAGTGGTAACGTTTTCCTTTGTGCGAGATTTATTTCTATTTGCCTCTTCTTCCAAGAAAGGGTTAAGCGATCTGTATTGCAAAGTCTCGTAAGTAGTGTTTTGGCATCTAGACAGTGGTGGACTAGTAGATGGTTTGGTGAACCCTTAGATGTCGGGTTGTCGAGAGGCTGGAGTAATAAATCGATTTATTAGAATAATCCTTGGAGAGGATTTGAGTTAAAAATATTTGTCTTTAGAGCTAACAGATTTCGTTGTCGCAACTAGTAGGACCTATAGCGAGATGTAGTCCAAGATTTGGTGTTCTTTTGACCGAGCATTAGAATTAGCAAATATGGAAATCGGATCAATTTATTAGAGTATCACAATTTGGTAGTATTGCGAGGCTATGAGAGTTAAACTTGATGATGTGGTTTAATGAGAGTGTGATTATAAAGTAATCGAATCGTCATGTCAATTAATGGGATAATGGAAAATGTTGAGAAATGTCAAGAGTGATTTGGCTCTACATGTGTAATCTTCTGAGAGTTATAATCCTTGTAATGGTTAACTGGTCAAGAAAATATTTTCATGATGATTTTAATGAGTGAGTATGTTGGAATTGTGGGTTTATAGGAATTAATATGAGAATTTCGTTGCAAGAGTCTTGGAGGTTAAATTTGGGCTTTGCATTGTTGTGCTAGAACTTTGAACGCCCATTGATAATGTGAAAAAGTAGTATAAGGGTGGATTTCGAACAGTGGGATGGTCATTGATAGAAATATTTTTATGAAATACATGAGAATATGTGATGTGAATTCCGAGTTGTCCATTCTTGAGGATTGAGGTAACGTGATTACGTGTGAAGATCCATTTTGGGATGCATCAGAAGTTATCTATCAAAGTAATTATGTCAGTAAAGAAATTCGGTTAGAGAATGTTTTGTGAGATCTTCAGAGTCCCTTTTCAAAGGTGTTGACAAGGTGTTTTGATTTGGGTTTGGCGTTGAGATCGCCAAGTTAATAGTAACAAGTTAGTGTTGTGCGATGATTGGGATTGCATAACTTGAGGGAAATTTGGTCTTAAAAGAGAAACTATTAAATTGATGTGTCCTTAAGAAGTGAATCGCTTTTACGATTATCGTTTAAGTTCTATCTTTGTTGACCATTGTCTTTCGCAAAGTTGAGTTTGGCTTTATCTTTGGTATGTGTGGTTCTTATCGATTCGGAAAGAATAATGAAATGATGGATTTGGTTATTCGAGTGATTTTCCTTTGGTGGGCGTGGTGTTTAATTGCAAATTTTCTAATTTGAAGGTGGAAAGATTTTCGTGATAAATCTTGATTCAATTTGACTCTTTTAGTACCGAGTTGGTAACGTTTGGTTGCGATGAGAGTCCTTCATTTTAGTTGGGGTTCTTGTTGTTTTGCTAGTAGATGACAGTAGAATTCGGGTCGATTCTGTTTAAGGGGTAGAATGTAATACCCTAAATTTTATTCAAAGGATTAGTCGGTAGAAATTAATTAAATCGGAGGAGGGTTCTTTTAGTAAAACACCAAATCAGGAAATGAGAGGGGTTTTCGCGTTTTGTGGGCAACTGGGCTTGGGCCTAGGCCCATGTGGGCTGGCCGGCCAAGGAGGGGGTGCCACTCCCCCAAACCCTAGCGCCCCTCTCACCCCCTCCCTCTTTCCTCCCCATTCGGCCGCCACTTTTCCCCACCTTCTCCACCCCTTGTGCTCCTCCCTACCTCCTCCACCTCCATTGCTGCTGGCCAAAGGAAGAAGAACCTCCATTGCAGATCGGCCAAGGAGGAAGAAGAAGGAGAAAAGAAGAGAAGGGAGAAGAAGAGGAGAAGAGAAGGAAGAGAGGAGAAGGAGGATCATCTTCGGGCCTGCTCATCGTCGTCCAGCACGTCGTCAAGGGTAACGACGGGTTTCTTGTGTTGAGGATGGTCATTAGAGGCGATTGCTAATAGGTTGATTGGATCGGTTAATTTCTGTTCTCTGTCCAATTTTGTCCAGTAGCTTGCGCGGCCGATTTCATGTGGTTAGAAGCAGAATTAGGAGTTTGGATCTCCTAGATAGTTGTAGATTATGTTCTTAGCTTTCAGTGGCCGCCAAGATCACCCAAATCCGATCAACGGTCAGGAAGTTATGAATTTTTTAGTATCGCTGCTCTGTTATTCTGTCAGTTTTGAACAGTCTGTAGAAAATGGGATGAATCTGCTAGTTAAATTCAAAATCAGAGGACCTCAATATAACGAAAAATGTAGGTAATTTCCATACCTTTTCATAGAGATAAAGAACACGAGATTTGGACTTTCGTAGCAAAAGTTATGATGGTTTTAGCGTACTGTCCAGAGAACCCGACAAGAATTCTGTTGTCTGATGATTGGTTTGGTAGGGAAGTTAAGGGCAGAATCAAAGGGCTCCCAACTAGGTTTATTTAGGCAATTCAATTACCTTTTCAGAGAGTCTAAGATCATCTTAATTGGACTCCTAAGCAGAAAGTTATGTATTTTAGAATTTGGCTGTTTTCAGTGAGCACAAAAACGATCGCTAGAAATTGGAGGTTTTGTTAACGCTTGAGAGTTTAGTGAGATCAATTGTATATTTATGCTCTTGGTCCAGCGTGTTGGTCTTAGATTGGGTTACCTTTATGTTCAGGTGGGAGCGCGGTTCCAGGGGCAGCACCCTCTTCGCGTCCACCGCTCTCGCACGGTTAAGGCAAGTATTCGGGCTATTGTATATTTATGCTTGTATGCCGTGACTGTTTGTGTCGTGCTCATAATAGCTATGCATGGATGTTATGGTGATGAGTTCCAATTTATCTTGGTGAATGCAAGTGCATTTGTATGATTCGTGGTTGTGTTCGATTGGTCATGATTGTGTGCTTCTCGATATGTGGTAGCATAGTGAGATTGTTGGCTTGATGTTGATTTAAGATCGATGGATGCTTCATATATGTCCATGCTCTATTATTATTATGTTGTTCTGTCTTGTGGTAATTTGATGATGATTATATGATGAGCATGTGCATATTGAGAGCATATTGAGGCTTGGTCACGCGGTGACCAAGCATGTTTCTTTGAGATCCCGTCATGAATGTGGCGGGCTCGAGATCCCCACACTCGAGGAGTGTGGGCTTGAGGTCCCCATTACTTGCGGAGTAATGGGCAATTGGTTCTGTGTGTGCGCGCACGAGCATGGGTAAGCGGCGACGGTTGCTTACTGCATTACCGTGTAATGCACACGAAAGTTAAAGATAAAGGATCCTTGAGCATTGCATTGGTTGCATTTCATAAGTTAAAAAGGCTATGTTTAGTGTTGTGTTATTGTGGATCATTAATGCTATGTTTGTGTTCTTGTTTATAGCCTTGTTGATACTTACTGAGTCTTTGGGCTCACTCTTGCTTTAATGTATTTTAGGTACCAATGGCAGGATCGACATGAATGGGAGGGAATAGATGATGGATGCACGCACTACCTCACAACATTAAAGCAATTGTCATTTAGCTTCATATAAGAATAAATAGATCACTGAAAAATACCCATGGTTGTTTTATGATTCGATTATGGTTGTGAGAATAGTGTTAATTTGCTTACATTCATATGATTATCTCTTATGCATGAGTGAATTGGATTATGAAATTATTGTTAAATGTTATGTCTACTGTTAGAAGCTATGGATAGTTTGAGTTTGGGTTAACTGTAATAATGAGAATAGAAAGTTTTGGTTATGTTTATGATATTATTCTACACGCTTGAATGAACTCGATTATGATTATATTGATAAATGCCTTGATCAATTGTTGGAACCTCGGTATAGGCGACTATACAAAGGAGGTTTTGTCGAGATTTTGTAATTGGTCTTAGTTTAGCTTAGTTTAATTTAATTTTAGTAGCATTCCAGGCTCAATGTTGAGCTGGGGTGTTACACTCATGTTCATCGGGTCGTCCTTTTACAAGTTTTAGAAAAAGACTATCGCTCTAGTTGGCATTTGTGCGATGTTCGCACTTAAAACTCCCAATTTGATATTATCTAAGGCCTAACCCATATCCTAATGACTAAAATAGTAAGGGAATCAATATTTCAAGGAAATTCATTCATCGATTAGGATTACCACTACCGTTATCCCAAACATAGCAATTTTATATCAAACATACACGCATGCATAATAGACTTTGAAAAAGAAGTACAATAATTAAAATAATAGGATCAACATGGTCAAAGGGGGTGCTTGCCTTGCTCTGGTTGGTCTGAATAGGAGGACGTATGGTCGTAAAAAATATCGTTCGAACAATCGACGTTTAATCAAAAGTGCTAGAAACAAATTAAATAAGTCAAAATAATTTCATTAGTAAACAAATCCAATATTTTTTTTTTGCATATTCTGGTAGAGCATGATTTTATATGAATTTATAAAAAAGAATCATCTCATATGGAGTTTTTATGCAAAAGTTATTAATGTTTCAATTTGGTTCGGTTTGAAAAATCTTGAAAAAGAAAAAGATGACGTCGATGACGTATTTCCGATTTTTACATTTTCCAGCAGAGAAAGCGTATTCTCTTCTACGTTCTACTAAGATTTACGCTTTTCAACAGAGAAAGCGTATTATCCTCATAACTAAAAGCGGCTTTTTCTATTTTCATTCGAATTTCATTAACCTTACTCGTGGGACCTACCTGTCATTGACTTGGTCCATGTGAGCAGTGCCTGGACCGGAGGTCCACGCGTGCGGTGCTGGTCCACGAGGTGATCTACTGTGCACTTATAGTGGTGGGGCCCGATTGTCAGAAACTCATAACCAAACTGATTTTAATTAGTTTCTCGTTAACTGTTCTTGGGCCCATATGTCAATCTAATAGAGGTGTATTTAACTCAACTCTAATCATTCCTTTGTCCTAAACAACACTGATTCGGTCTTAATGACCAGGCTATAGTGCCAGTCCATTTTTGGACAAATAGAGCAGGGAAGGGGGCTCTCTGGTGGTGCTCATCGCCGGCGAGTCAAGCCACGGCAGCGGTCAGTGATCACCAAAATGGGTTGCTGGTGGCCTAACGAAGCTAAGGGAGGTGGCGTCGCAGCTCCGGCGGCTCTATGGCAGCACAGCGGTGTCATGCGGTGGCTGGCCATGAGGACGAAATGGCAACATCGGCGTTGGGTGGAATAGGGTGCAAATTAGGGGGAGCATGAGCACTAGGGAGTCATGTGGACCTCACCGAGGTAGTTGGAGAAGGGGGGCAACCGAGGCAGTCCGACGGCGTGAACTTGAGGCGGTGGAGCGAGTTCCATGGTGGTGGTGACTTGGGGTGCAAACTAACTCCGATTAATGGTAGGGGGAGTTAGGGAATATTGTGGAGATGCTCTGGGTGAGAATAATTGGCATGAGGTTCGCCCGACAAGGAATGGCGGCGTCGGAGGTGATTTCGGCCGTGCGCGAGGAAGGAGACAATGGCAGGGTGCTCCTGCGGACAGAAGTTCAAATTAATTGGGGGGGGGGGAATGATCCTTGCGGGCTAGAACATGACGTGACGTAGTTCATTACGGAAGGGGCTCACCGAGTAGGTCGGAACGACAAGCGAAGGCGGCAGCCGCGTATCGAGCGTCGTCGGACGCGAAGAAGACACGTGTGTTCCCGGTGATTCGGCTGCATAGAAAGAAGAAGATTGTTGGACTGAAACAGCAACTGGAGGGGGGTGAATAGGAGCACTATCTCTTTTTTCTCTCTAATCGGATTCAACACGATTTTCACTCCAATAGCTATGAGAGTCACGAAGATCAATATACAAGCATAGCGGAAGACTTGTATTGAATCCAATCCAAACCCCCATGCATAGCAACCAAAAATGCGCTGACAAACAGTGCCTATGAACTGCGCTGATGAACAGTATCATTAATACCAGTGAACAGTTGCGGTATTACCGCGCAGTGGAAACAACACGATGAACAGGAAAATCAGCCCGAAGCCAAGATCCAAAATTGACACAACTTTTGTTTCTGTGTCAATCTCTTGTTTCTGTTCTTGTGTTCTTGCATTGTTCTTACGATTATGGTTATTGTCTACGAGGTAATCGCTCGGACTGGACTCGCCAGCGACGGTTCCTCAACACCAGCTACTACGTGCTTTAAGCTTGTTGTGAGGCCCCTGGCCATCAGTTTTCGACACCAAGGCAGGGCATCCAATGCGCAATTTCCATGGTTCTTTTCTAAAGACTAGCTCACTGTCTGTGCGTTATAATGAATTTTAAATAAAACATAATATAACTTCTAAACATAGAAAACCAATATACATAAGATAATTATACATACAAATAAAAGTTTCATACATAATTTGCATCTAATCAACAAACCATATAGAATTTTATCATAAACCACAAACACAGATAATCAATTATCCACATAAGATCCTTCAAGCATCTTATACATGTGTGCACATATTTATTCACAAAAAATCACACTAACTTAAGAGAGGGTAGATGACAGACTCACCACCACCAAGTCCTTATTTCGTAGTAGTAAAGATACGTTGTTGAGTCGATTTCAGCACGAATATAGCAGTTTTTTCTAGCCATGACGTCGTAATAATTCTATCGCTTATTTATGCAGATAGTGTACGCAAATTTGCATGTTCGGGACCACATGAGCACTCTTTTTTTGGTGAAACAAGACCACATGAGAGTTCAGCGATTGCATACATTTGCAGATTGAAGGCGTTAGTGTCGCAGATTAAGAAAATGTCGTGTATAGGAATAATTTGAGGACATAAATACTAACACGAATATTTAAAGAATGTCTTGCCGCATTATGAATAGTACTACTATATAGTAGCATCTAACTACATATAAATTTGACTAATTAAATTAACATTAGACAAACAAAGGCTAAAAAAACCTCCATTTGAGCATTGGCTTATCACACATCGAAGTCCAAACGCATAAAATTGTAGGGATACAGATAGGCTACACTAGCGAGCAATTAAAAATTTTATCACATAAACCAAGAAGCCATGCGAGTAAGAGATCATATATCGTTACAGCTAGACGCGTAGTGTAGCAAAAGAAGAGTTGGAGCATCCTGGTCCAACATCGTGCGCGTCGATGTAGTGGAAGTAGTCGATCATCCAACATCTTTGGTCACCGATCGTCTCCTTCAGTAGCATCTTGCTTTCCCAACGTACGTTGCGGATCGTCCTCGATCAACGTAGCAATGATTGCAACAACGCCTCTACGGTATCCACGCGCCTAGGGGTGGAACATCGTGCACCGGTGTGCTAGCACTAGCACACACGACAGAGCCTTTGGAGAGGTGGTGGCTAGGGTTTCGGTTGGTGGTACTCGTTCTCCCATAAACCCCACACCTCCTCTTATAAAGAGCCCCTAATGGATCCAATCTGAACTAATTTGTTTCAACCTATTAAGTGTGTGACCTTGTAGGTTTAAGTAATCGGCCTTGACCCAGAAACTCCTTTCCGATCCACAAATCGGCAGCGATTCCTAGCTGGACATAGCGACTCCCGAATACACATGAAAGATCATATCAGACGAACCTTATGTAATAGGATCTGCGACCAGGTCCTTATCACTTACGACTAGTTTGTAACTCCTTACGACCAGTTAGCATTTGGTCACGATCAATTTGTAACACCTTAAGACTAGTTCGCCGACTAGTTTGTGATCATGTACGACTAGCTCGCAACCAGTCCTTATCCCCATACGACCATTTTGTATTTGGTTGGACTAAGCGACCTAATTGCGTATTCTCCTTTTGCCTCATGATATCTGATAGAACTCTAGGTGAGATATATATATCATCTATGGGCTATTCAATCTTTTCTCGATCTAGTGATGGATAACTTTGTGTGGTCGACATTTCGAACACTTGTATCACGACCATGCACTTTCTTTATCCTAGCACATTGAGGGGCCCAGAGATATCTCTCCTGTTATGCTAGGAGGGGCAAATCCCATATTGGACCAATCACATCTGTCTGTATGTTTCATAGTATACTCGAAAGCTACCTTTATAACTACCCAGTTACGGAGTAGCGTTTGGTAACCCCTAAGTGTGTTCTTACACATGTAGAAAACCATACTGATCTCAGGTCTAAAGATTATACATCATTATTGCTTAAGACCAACTGATGACACATAGAAACATAGCAATTTCAATAGTCTCACGGTGGATCAATCCAACATCATGTTCTCTAACATATGCTCACACTATTGATTCGATATCCCCATATCTATGACCGGTTAAACATCGTCATCAATTAATACACGTGTTGGTCTATGAGTCACTGGTGCCCCGACTAGTGACATCCGACCATAGATCTTTTAGAATGATATCATACAACAATTAAAGAGCTCCACCAACAAGTCACATACTTACTAATCTTTATAAGTGATAATTCATCCAAGGAACATAATAACATTTATTCTATAATTCATAAACATAGACGCGATACAATCATCTCCATGATTGCCTCTATGGCATACCACTAACAATTTTCCACTTGCACTAGACTCAATCATGCAAGTATCTAGTACCCATAGCTTTTGTGTGCGCTTTATGCTTGGGTTGTGGGAGAGGTTTTGTCAACGGATTAGCAATATTTAAATATGTGTGTACTTTGCATATCTTTACATCACCTTTTCAACAATCTCACAAATAATGTGATAGCGCCGAAGTATGTGTTTGGATTTTTTTATGCGATTTAGGATACTTGGCTTGTGCAATGGTTTCACTATTATCACAATAGAGATTCACTGGACTAGAAGTACTAGAAACCTCACCCAGTTCATAAATAAACTTCTTTATCCAAACCGCATCCTTTGCGGTTTTAGAAGCTGCAATATACTCAACCTCTTCTGTAGAATCAACAACGGTCCCTTGCGTGGAACTTTTCCAGCTCACTCCTCCTCTATTAATACAAAACACAAACCCAGACTGCGATCGAAAATCATCTTTGTTGGTTTGGAAGCTAGTATCAGTGTAACCATTTACAACCAGCTCTTCCTCACCTCCATAAAACAAGGAACATATCCTTAGTCCTTCTCAAATACCTCAGGATGTTCTTAACTGATATATATATATACTCGTAACACTTAGAACATAGGGCACATCTGGGCGTGTACAAAGTATAGCATATATGATAGATCCAATAGCAAAAGCATATGGAATTTTACTTATTTTGTCTCGCTCGTCAGGTGTCAAAGGACACTAACTCTTGCTAAGACTAATGCCATGTGGCACAAGCAAGAATCCCTTCTTGGAATCTTGCATGTTGAACTGCTTCAACACCTTGTCATTGTACTTATCTTGGCTTAATCTAATTAGCCTTTTAAATCTATCACTATAGATCCTTACGCCCAAAATATACGCTGCATCTCCTAAGTGTTTCATAGAGAAACTGTTTCTTAACAAAGTTTTAAGAGATTGAAGCAAAGAAATATCATTACCGATCACCACATATAAGATCAGAAAAACAAGTGCGCTGTCGTACCCCCGGGCGTGGAATACCCGAAGACCCTATGTGTGTACCGTACTAGTCCCATGATCAGTGACTAGTACACACATTCACAACATTTGGCATTCACATCCATACATTCACATACAAAATTAAGCAAAGGGTACTTAACTTAAGTGGTAAAGTTATTACATCAACGGCCGACCGGCCAAATAAAAGCAGTCATCATTAGAGTAAAAGTAGCAGCGGAAGAAGTAATAAAAGTAGCATAATTCCAGCAACATGCCCATCCAATCTCTTAGGCAACCGACAAGAAACAAGGCCTAGATAGACCCGTCAACGAACCCTTCGGTTCCGAGTGCGAAGAACATATCGCAAGGCGTTGGCTCATCTTCGAACTCTGAACAACAATATAAGCAAGATTGAGTACAATGCGTACTCAACAAGACTTGTAGTGTATCGCAAAATTTATATTAAATGCAAGGCTATCAAAGGATGAGGCTCTACTCTACAAGTTATTTTTCTTAAAGCTATTTTTATTTGCAATATTCATTAGTAGTAATTTGCAACGGAATTTGAAAGCGCAATTAAATAGGAACATGACAGTAAATAAAGAACTGAAAGAATAATAACAATAACTCGTAACCCTTCTCGGTTACGAGCACAAAAGAAAGATATCAACAACTCGCAACCATTCTCGGTTACGAGCAATAAAAGAATAAAGTCAACAGCTCGCAACCCTCCTCGGTTGAGAGCCACATTTCATGTTAAGCCATAACATGGCAGTTAACTCAAATAAAAAATCCACAAGTCATTACACATGTTTTTCCAATAAAATGGTTTGTAAAAATCAAATCTAAACCCATACCGTCCGCACTAAGCACGCTTATGACTGCACAAGCACGACTATTTAAATAGATTTACACTCTGTAGAGGTGTACAACTTTACCCATAGTATACGAATTATCTAATTTATTCGGCATCCGTCGATGCCACCGCTCACTACCGTAGGTAAGTAGTCCAGAGCACGCGTCGAAGCCTTTACATCATCTAGTCCTAACCTTACACTAGCATAATGAATGTTGTTCCTCACCTCACCCGGGGACACCACTGTCTAGGTGAGGCATTCACAGTTGTGTAGACAAGCTTTGTGCCCAACACCTTGGTGAAAGGAGCCCCTTCGGACGTGCCAGTACATTCGGCCCTGCTTGCACTCCATGGCCTACCTACGTGCAAGGCTAGTTTTCAATGACTTAATTAGCTAAGGTCGTCCCATATCAGCACATATGGTGGTACGTTAGGTCTTAGATTGGAGTTGCTGGCGTCCGATCCTTAATTGACCTCGGGCGAGAATCTCCCCCTATATACTATGAGTTACACCCCTCACTCTTCTAAGAATATAACATAACTCGCCCGCATCCAAAACTAGGATTTTCATTTTTATTTTTATACAAAATAACAGAGATACACCCCTTTGGATATTTTTCAAAATCTCCCAAATTCACAATTAACATATTATCCTTTTATATAAAAAAAATCAGAAAATCTATCGCTCTAGTAAGCAGTTGTGCGACAATCGCACTCAAAAACACCCAAACGACATCATATATTGCCTAACCTATAAACTAATGGCTACAATAGTAAGGCATCAATATTCGAAGGAGATATATGCAGCAAATAGGATTTTCAACTACCGACTTCCCAAATATAGCATTTTCATACAAAACATACACGCGTGCATAATAGATTTCTGAAAACAAAGTACAATAAGTAAAATACTAGGATCAACATGATCAAAGGAGGTGCTTGCCTTTCTCTTTCTATTCTGAATATATGGATGGTTGGTCGTCGAAATAATCACTCGAGCAATCAACGTCTAGTTCAAAAAGAGCCGGAAACAAATTAAATAACACCAATAAACTCAATAGTGACCAAATTCAAATATTTTTACATATTCTGGTAGATCATGATTTTATATGAATTTAGAAACAAAAATCATTCAATTTGGAGTTTTTATGCAAAAGTTATTAACGTTTTACTTTGGTTCGGTTTGGAAATTCCAGAGAAAGAGAGAAATATGCTTTCCAGCAGAGAAAGCGTATTCTCCCTCATGTTCTATTGAGGTTTATGCTTTCCTGTAAGGAAAGCGAATTTCCTCAAAACTAAAAAGTGTACTTTTCATTTTCTTTTGATTTTTATTAACCTAACAAGTGGGGTCCATTTGTTAGTGACTCGGTGCACGCAACAGTGCATAGATTGCAAGTCCACAAGCACAGCGCATGGGTTCACCAAGGCGTTCACTGTGCACTTAAGTGGTGGGACCCACGTGTCAATCTAACAGAACGACAATTAAACCAGACTAATCATTGCTTTGTCCTAAATGACAGTGATTTGGTATTAATGGCATTTGCTATGATCTTTGTCGTTCGACGGCGTAGAGCGCGACTCTTCGGCCCTCACGACCGTGCTCATCGTTGGCGCGATGGTGTACGGTGGTGCCAGGGAAAGCCCAAAATGGGTTCCGCGTGCTCTTGCGCACCTAATGGTGCTGGCGGAGAGGGCTGGGGTGGCCCGACGCGGCGGCGCGACTGTGAGGAGCGGCGGAGGAGCTACGGCTACATGCTAACGACGAAACTAGTGACGCTTCTGACTAACAAACACGCGCATGAGTATCTACGAAGTACTAGGAGTATACCGAAGTCGAAGAGGGGCTCCAGGGAAGCTCGAGAGAAGGCCGACGATGTGAACCGAGGTAGCGGCGGTGGAGCTTCACGTGGAGGAGTCGTTCGGGCGAATGGGGAAGCTCGGGAGGCTTGAGGAATCTTGAGGGTGTCCTTGCGATGTTCCTGGTATAGCTAATTGGTGCGAGGTTCAGTGAGACAACATCGGTGACTGCGGCGGCGGAAATGATTGGAGATAGGGAAGAAGCAGGCTCAGGCGTGTCCCTGTAAATGAAATGTGAAATCAGATGAGGCGAAGGGATCAAGGTGCCCTGGAACACATGATGACACAGATAGAGAAGAAAGAGCTCCACTGGTGCGGCCGAAACGGTGATGGTGGCGTGGCGACCAAAATGGAGCTTTAGCGCTCCGGGTGTTTAAGCTCAAAGGAAGAGGAGAAAAGGAAGGGGAATGACGGGAGTGGTGAGGAAAGGGAGAAAGGAAGCTCGGGGTGGCTTTTTATAGGCAGAGGGTGGAGGAATCGCGAGAGAGAGGTGAATGCCCATGGGCAAGGTGGCGATGTGCTCGGAGGTGGTGATGGGACTCGGCGGGGTTGGCGAAGAACGAGGCGGTATGGGTGCGGTGAGATGCGAGGGACGGTTGGGCGGTGAAACCGCGGGTGTGCGATGATGTCTTTGGTGGCGTCTTGTTGGCGAGGCCAGCGTGAAGTGGATGAAGCTCCCAGCGATGGGACCCACTGTATATGACCCAGCTTTATGAACAATAATAAAATGCTTTATGAACGATAGTAGGTATTGTTCATAACAGAATGAATCTTTGTTCATAGCATCACTGTTCATTTTACAAATTGGGCATTATGTTACAAATTAAGACCTTCCTTTTCTAGCTAAAATCCAAAACCTATTTGAAATTTCAAAGAAAATATAAGTTAGTGCTTGTATTATGACTGGGATGTATTTTTATTAAAGCCTAGATAAATTATCTTGGCCAAAAATAATTTTTGTTGAATTTTTATAAATTATTTTGATCTTGAGAAAAATAATTGTTTTTAAATAAACCCATTCGGGGTAATTAAATTATTTATGTATTTTAAAAGGTGAAACAGTGGTTTTCAAAATTTATTTGTGACATATATCATCCCAGTAGCATACTTGCAAAATTTCATGATTTTACAAATTTATCTACTATTTTTAAAGCCCAGTCAAACCTTTTGGAGATTAAAAGGGGTTAGTCAACCTTTTCAGTCTAACCCTAGCCGTTTGTCACTATAGCGACCCAAGCGAAGTGGGTTTAGGTCCAAACTGTGCAATCGGACCGCACCCGACACGTTCACGCGCGTGCCCAAATCTCTAGCGAACGTGAATCGTCGATTTCTTGATGGACGACCGAGATTCGCAAAGCCTCGCGGGACATCCACGTACTCTATGCGATTTCCACCGTTGGATCTTCATCCAACAGCCTCCGCTTTCAATTCAAAATTCTAACGCGCCTCAATCATGGCCGTTAGATTTAAATCGTGCGGTGCACCATTTTTGGGATAAAACCCATTCTTAAAAAGGTAAACACTAAAATGCACCCGAGCCGTTAGATCCTCTTTATGCGGGCCGGATCTAGTGGGCCGTTTGGATCACCGAATGCCACAGTGAACCTGAGCCCTTAGATCTAGATCGGGCGATCGAGAGGGGTGGTGACATTCGGACCCCCGAACTCCCCACTTGATCTCCACCGTTGATCTTAGATCCAACCGCGCCGCCCTTTTCGTTTTTGAACTTAAAGGCGCACATCCATTTTTGGCCGTCGAATTCAAATCCTTCGGTGCCCTTTTGATCGTGTGCGTTTAGGGCCCGATTTTCATAGGGTCGTTGGATTTTGATCGTAGGGTCTATAACGATGTGACATTCGGACCGCCGAATCTCCCATCAATCTCGACCGTAGAAAACAAATCTAACGGTGCCACGTCATCTCATTTAAAGTGACGTGTATCTTTTTGAGATCGATCGTTGGATTCAAATCCAACGCTCCTCTTTGAATATAACCTTCGGACTTCCTTAAGGCTCCATTAAATCTCAACCGTTCGTTTGAGATCGTCCGACCCATATTAAACGATATCGATTAGATTCTCTTAACGCCTATCTTTATCGCAGCCGCCCATTTCTAATCGGACGGTCGGTGTTCTTTTGAGTTTTAGGAGGCGTGCGTGCCTGCGGCTGACAGCGGGGCCCGCATGTCAGTGGGACGCCCCTCTTCTTCCTCACGCCTGTACATCGTCGCCGGTCTCTGTTGCCGGAGAGGAGCGTTGCGCCGCGATTTTGGCAAGTAATACCTTGACATCTGGCATTGAAATGGACACCTCATCAGCTCTAGAGAGTTCCCGTTTTCTCTTGAGGTTCAAACCCTATATAAACCCTAGATTTTGAGCCTATCCGCCATTGTTGACCGTGAGAGCTCCCTTCACTTTCTTTCTTCCTGTCCAGTGAAGATTTCTTGCTCTTATTTCTTGTTCATCTCTATCTATGCATAACCTATTTGATAATGAGAGTTTCGGGCCTCATTTGTGGGTGGAGCCCGTGAGCTTGCTCTCTGTTGAACCGAGCCGGTTGAAGCCCACCATGGTGATTTCTTGCTCCGGTGAGGTTTGCTCCAAACTTTTCTGTCCAGATCATGTATTGTAATCCTCATGACTCAAATCTTCATTGTTTTCATTTTGGTCAGACCGGCGAAGAGGACTTTGAATCTTTACTGTTTTGACCAAGCACTTGACTTCATCTTCTCCTACTCTAACTGGTAAGCTTAGACCTTAACTCTTGTCATCTTAAGCTCCCTAAGGACCTCAGTAACTCTCTCGAACCATTCTCTTGTGCATGTAATACTTGAATCTTCTTTAAACTGAAAAGTTTTTTTTATAACTTTTCGGTATTTCATATCTTTTTCAAGTTCTAGGGTTTCTCCTGTTAACTTATCATCCTATTTAGGTCTCAGCTAAACCCTCATAGCATTAGCAGTAATCCTTTTTACTTGTGATGTTTCCAAATCAGCCTTTTGGTCAAAATCCCCTTTTCTGCTGATTTAGTCGGTCAGACCGACAAGCAGACCCTAGCTGCACTCTTTATTGATTAGTGTTAAGAATGACTGATTTAGATTGTTATCTCTGCTAAAGAGTGGTTTGTAGTAAGCAAAGGTAGCTTTTGCTTAATTTGCCTCTAAATCGATTCCATCTCTAAATTCCTTTCTTTGTGCTGTTGTCGGGCAAAACCGACAAGAGCTGTAACCCAATCCATTTTATTAATCTATGTTGGCTAATGCTAATAGGGGTTAAATTAGAGTTCCATCCTTTCTGCATATCAGCCTTAGCTCTAGTAAGAATCTTTTGCTTAGTGTATTTCAAAAACCACCGAAATCTGCTCTCTGCTTTTGCTGTTTGTCGGTCAAACCGACAAAATGCACAACACAACTCTCATTCTTTAATTCTTATCCATTTAGTGATTAAATGATAAGTTGGGTTACTGCTATAGTTAAAAATACCCTTAGCCTAAGTAAAGTATTTTACCTGTAATATGTTTTGGTCAGCAAACCATTTCTTTTGCAATCTGCCCTATTCTCAGTTTTCCAAAAAACTGCAATTGTAGCTCTAATCAGAACCTTGATTCTTGTTAATAGTGATGTTAGGTGTTAAACTAAATGGTTATAACTTAAGCAAAAGTGTTTTGTTTATAGTGTATATAAATCAACAAAATCTTATTAACTTGTCCTGTTCTATTTTTCAAAATCTGAAACTATAGGTCCATATTAAACCTTAATCTTGATAATTAGTATTAACTGATGTTAAGTAATAAGTTAGACTTTTAGTTTTACTTATTTAGCTAAAATTTATACAAAAATATTATTTTGTTCATAATATAGTGCAGCAATAAATCCTTCTTTTGCAAACTATCTTACTTTCAGTCTTTCCAAAACCAAAAAAAAAAAACTGTAACCTAAAATTAAACTCTAATCTTGACAATTAATGTCAGTAGATGTTAAATATGGGTTAGTGTCCCTATATAAATCAGGTGTAGCTTAAGCATGTTGTATGTATGCATTAAGACATTGATCATGCATTCTTTTTCTATATTTTGCTCTCTGCCATCTTCTTGTTGATCATTGGATTTTTATTTGTTTCTTTTAGATTCTGGTTCTCTTGAAGTGATTGAATCTGTGATTGAGCAACAAGAACCTGAACAAGAGGTGTATTACTATCAAGGCAAGCATCCTCTCTGCATCATGTTGATCCCAAAGTTTTATACTATAGATTTTCAAAATACAGTGATAACTGTTGCATGCTAATTTTCTGAAAATGCAATGGTGATCTGTTAGTAGATAGTTATGACCTAACCTTGTGGCTTACCTTAAATTTAATCATACACTCAAACTTAGAGTAGTGCTGTATACTACGACATTTAATTGCAGAATTTGCTTAGCCATGCAGTCTATAGAATGTTAGAGTTTGGCAAGACTATCTTGTCGAACATGGGAGCAACAAATGAATTTCAGTCATTTTAACACTTTGTCCAGTTTATTTAAAACAGAACTGAATTTAAATTTCAATTGATCTGGACAAGAGGATGCTAGTGGTGGTGCCTTCGTGCACGAGATTGGGAATTGTGGTGGACTTGTGTGGACCAATTAAGGACTGAACTCTGACTATTCAATTCAAGTCCCCACGTACTTCCACACGCGGTGTATGGGCGTTGTTTGGTTAAGTAAAGGGTTAATGCTATTGAGTTGGAAACAAGGGAGTAAGGACATGTGTATTGATCTTGTATGGCATAGATGCTTAGGTCTTCGGGCTGTGTCTTATGCCATGTGAGTTTTTATATCAGTATCAGATGTTCTTAGGAGGGTGAGGGCGTATATGCGTTCTATCACATGTACGTACCTTAAGGGTCCCGATTGCGATTTGGTATGTGTAGTGAACACAACCTGCATTTCTTTTGATTGGGTCTGTGTTCCCAGCACAACATGTGTGCCCCGGTTAAGCAGATGCTATCAGTTGTTGTTTAAGCGGGATTAGTTCACACATGGGTTATCCAACTCAATAGTGTCAACTTGTTGAAAAATACCAAATCTTAGTTTCCCCGGTTGGCATACCAAAGGAAGTGTGTCATCATTCGGAGGCATCCGAAGGCAACGGGCTGACTAAGTCGTGTGGGTAAAGATGTACACCCCTGCAGGGTATCAAAACTATTCGAATAGCCGTGTCCACGGTCATGGACGATAACTTGAGTTGATGTCACCTGTATAGAACTTTGATTTAAACTTTTGTTTTGGGTTCTGGTTCAGCATAAGGGAATTCATGCAATGTACTGTTTATATTCACTTTCATTTACTTACTGTTCTAGTCCAACTTGATTTATTAAATTGCTTTATCAAAACTTATCAATTGTAAGTTAAGATGTATTGCTTTATGCAAAATTTAACCATTATGCCTTCCTGTTGTAACCTCATGCATGTACAAATTCTATTCCATTGTATAGATTCTTTTACACACTTTCCTTTATTAGTTTGTGTAAGTCTTGCTGAGTACCTTTCGTACTCAAGGTGCTATAACCTCTTGTTGCAGGTGAGGATGGTTATTTGTATGAGTGTAATATCCCGTTTAGTTACAGAGAAAATAAGGAGATTGAGAGATTCCTTATTTGCCTCGCAAAGAAACGGGACAGAATCGGTAATCATCTTGTAGTGTGATTTTCGCGACTGGAACGGCTTCGATTGGAAAACCTTATAACTACAAAGTTGTAGATCGTTTCTCATAGTACAATTTAGAGTCCTCATTAACCTAATTTGGAGTTCTGAGGTTTGAGATATGGGGCCCGCAAGGCAGGCTGTACAGAGAATCAAGGTCCATGGCGAGTCAACTTCAAGGCAAATTTCATAATGAAGACTGAATTTTCAGAACAACTCCACAACTAGGAAGTTGAAGTAATATAAGTTAGCTAAATTTTAAGATAAGAATCACTCCATTCCGAGTTTTGGAGAGAAAGTTATGACCTCCGAGGTATTCATTGCATAGAAAGAAATGTTCGAACTTGGGCCTTTAACCTTGGAGGCCCATGTGGGTGCTTGCCGAAAACCCTAGAACTCCTCCCTCCTTGTGCCTCCTCCCCTAGAGCCGCCACTCTCATTTCCCATGCGCCACCCTCCTCTCCCTCCCATCTTCTCCACCTCCTCCTCCCCATTGGTGCTGCCCAGCGTTGGCGAAGCAAGGAAGAAGGAGAGCCACGAGCTTTGCCGTCGGCTAAGGAAGAAGAAAAAGGGAAGTGGGGGAGAGGAGAACCTCGCAAGGATTCAGCGGTCTCATACGACTCTTCAAGGGTAACAAAGAGCGTTCTTCGCTGCTATGTTCTTATTAGATGCGAATTCGAATAGATTGATTGGATCGAATTGTTTCTGCTGTTAGTTTGGTTCTGTCCAGTATGTTGTGTGCTCTGTTTCGTGATCTTAGAGGCCGAATTTGAGTTGTCCATCTCCTAGAGTTATGTAGGTATTGTTCTTAACTTTCGGTGGCCGCCAAGAACACTTGATTCTTACGTACGAATCAAAAGCTATGATCGTTTTAGTTTCTGCTGTCCAGATTTCTGATGAGAATTACCTTTTAAGTTGTCTTCTAAAATATGTGTATGTTAATGGACGAATCAGGGTTTACTCTCAACTAGGTTATTGTAGATAATTTCATAACCTTTTCAGATTGATAAATAACGCCCAATTCGGAGTTGTAGACTAAAAGTTATGGTCGTTTTAATTCGGATGTCTTAGCTGTTCACACAGATTCTGTTCAGCTGTTTCATTTAGCTGTTAGCAAATTAATTTGGCCGATTTGGGTTATCTCGTCAACTGGAATGTTGTAGATGTGTTCGTTAAATTTATGTAGGATCTGGGCTCACCTCGTTTCGGGCCCCAGGTTATTAGTTATGAGTGTTTTCGCGCTGCTGTCCAGAACTAGTTCATTGTTGATGTAATCTGTTTTTAGATTAGAACAAGCTAGATATTGTGGGTCGTCGGGAAGGCGTTGTAGAACGTTATTGAAAGCGCCCTGTTATATGTTGTTCTTATTTCAAGTATACTGTGTAGGCGGAGAGGCTTCAGGTTTAGGAGCACCGCCGTTGACTCCTAACGCGTCGCATCGCGGAAGGCAAGTACATTGACTTTTGTGTGATTTGTAAATACTGGATGCTCGATGATTAGTATTGTGTTTTGTTTGATATGAGAGAAGCTTCAATATTCATGTACCGTCCACGGGAGTGGAGATTAAAGAATACAAGAGGTTCCAATGATTATGTTCCTTGCGTATGTTCTTTCATATGTGTGCAGATGATGTTAGTCATAATACTTACGTTCATTAATGCATCCATGTTTATGTTCCGTCCACGGGAGTGGAGTCTAAAGTCCCATCAATTCCAGTATGGGCATGTGAAGTCCCACCATTCCAATGTGGGTAGTTTTGGACACCCATATGAAACGTTCTTCATATGGTATTTTGGATCCCCGTATTTCGATAAATACGGGCTTAAGTGAATACCGACGGGTGTGTCACTAGCTATACCGGTATAAGCATTGTGTGCAGTCCATTCCTTTCATTAAATCTATACATTCCATTATTCCATTTATACTCCTTCTGCATATGTTTCGCTTTCTTTAATGATGAGTATTCGTTCGTATTTGTGGTATGTTTAATTATTTACTGTACTTGCTGAGTCCCGGACTCATTCTTGTTGTTTGTTGTTTATTTTAGGTGATCATTGATGCTTGGCCGATCGGGAGGAGTAAACGCACTCATTATACGTTTCACCACATTCCAGTTCAACTTTATGATTTAGTCTCTACCGTTCTTTCATTATTGACGAATTGTAATAAATAACTCTAAATGGAGAAGGAAGGATACCTTCTCCGTGATATAGTTCTGTAACACCCCAGCTCCGCATGAGCCTAGAATGCTACAAGACTTACACTAACTAGAACAATCTATAAATTTTCGACAGAGCTTCCTTTGTAATAACAACAAAATCGTGGTAACAACAGATAACCATGGCATTTATTAACAATTCCATAATCCAAATCTTTCATGCAAATAAGATAACCATACGATTGTAAACAGTTAACTTCCGTCACATAACCAAGAGTAATCCAACCATCAACATCAAAAACATCCATATATAGTCACCACACAGTTATTTATTCTTAAGTGACGCTAATTAGCAATTGCATAAATAGTGTGAGGTAGTGCGTGCTTTCCAAAGTCTACTCCCTCCCATGCATGACGTTCTTGCCTGTTGTACCTATAACAAGACAAAGCAAGGGTGAGCCAAACGACTCAGCAAGTACCAACAAGGTTGCATAATCATAAAGACATGACAGCATAAACAACTTTAATCAACTTCATTCATGGCATTTCAAATATTAGAAATTTAATGATCATGCTATGCACTCTTTGTTCTTTATCTCTTTACGCATTTTACCGGTAATGCGGGGTATTCATCCGTCGATGAGTACCCTTGCCTGTGCCCTTTGGCACAGGGACCAAGAGCCTATACATCACATGTATAGGGACCTTTGCCGTCATCACAATGACGGGGACCTCAGATCCATTGCCCACATTCCATGAATATGGGGACCTCAAGCTGTCATTACATGACAGGGACCTCAACAATATACTCTTGATCACCACGTGACCAAGTCTCAATATGCACAAACATGCACAAGTACTACCACATCATACTTTCAATAACATAAATCAATATGCATCAGAGTATGTAAACAATAGCATCATGAAGGAACCTCGTAAAACTTGCAAACATCAACACAACTAGAATCATCTCCACAACACAATCACATGGCAATGATGAACAACACACCATTCAATTATGACATGCAACCAATTCTACACATAAACCCGAATACTTGCCTCAACCGCGAGAACGCGGACGTGAAGTGGGTGCTGCCCTTGGGACCTCGCTGCCACCTGGACAAGAATAAAACCCCAAACTAAGACTAGCTTACTGGACCAAATCCATACTTAACATCACAATCGAAATCGCTAACTTTTAACATTTTCAACTTTTCTAATTTCTAGCGATAGGTCACTGCAAACAGCATACTTCAAAAATTCATAACTTCCTGCTCAGGGGTCCAAATGAGATGATCTTGGACTTTCTGAAAAGATAATTGAGTTGCCTAAATAAACCTAGTTGGGGTGACCCTCTGATTCGGCCATCTTCTACCCCTACCAATCCCTTTAATCAGAGCAGCTCAACAGCATTCAGTTTCTGGACAGAAATAAAGAAAATAGCATAACTTTCTCTACGTTCATCCAAATTTAGTGATCTTTAGTTTTCCTGAAAGCTAAGAGGATTAGCCTCATTTTCGTTATGGTGAGACCCTCTGGAAACTCCTCTAACCATGTGTTTAGGTCAGGTTAATTAGCCTCTGCCCAATCAGTCACCCACCAGAAACCTACTAACACTAGAAAAATCATAACTTTGGCTACCGAAGTCCAAACGACTTGATTCTTGTCGGCAATGAAAGGTAACTACGATATCTACAACTTTCTAGGAGACACCCAGACCCAAATCTGACCATAACCTAATAAAAAACAACGATCTTCACTGCTGCAAAAATACCGACGAACTGGCACCCGAAAATAAAACAACTAGAAAAAGACCTAAAACGACAAACCACGGGTTACCCTTGCCGAAACGAGGAGAGCACACAGCGGTGGTGAAGATCTCCACAATTCCGCTGCGGATCCCTTCTTCTCCCTCTTCTTCTCTTCTCTTCTTCCTCTCCTTCTTCCCCCTTCTCTTCTTTTCTCCTTCCCCTTCTTTCTTGACCGGCTGCAAGGGGGATCCTTCTCCTCCTTGGCCAGCAACAATGGGGGGGTGGTGTGGGGAGGTGGAGTGGTGGGGAGGGGAGGTGGAGAGGTGGGGAGGTGGGGAGGAGAGGAGTGGCGGCCGAAAAGGAGTGGGGAGGAAAGGGGGAAGGGGTTCGGCTAGGGTTGGTGGGAGGGGAGCCCCCCTTGGCCGGCCACCCCACATGGGCCTTGGCCCAGGCCCAAGTTGCCGCGAAGATGCGATTTTCCCCCTCTAAAACTGCATGACGGCTCCCAACCCAAAAGTCCCTCCCTGTTCTGTTTGATCCTTCCCGAATAATCGATCTCTCCGAAACCAAAATTTAATCTTCCTCGATTCAAAACTTAACTCACTTTCGGGGTATTACATTCTACCCCCCTTAACAGGATTCGACCCCGAATCTACACGTCTACGAGCACAAGAGAAACCGAGGGTGAACACTTAACAAACAATGGATACACACCTGAAGTGAATAATTCCGGATAAATCTCGCGCATGCGAGATTCCAATTCCCATGTAGCTTCCCGCTCAGTCTGCTGTGACCAAAGTACCTTAACATACTTCAAGGTCTTGTTCCTTAGTGCCTTCTCTGACTTTTCCAATATTCTTACTGGCTTGGACTCGAAGGACAGATCTTGTTCAATGGTTAAAGGTTCCAATGAAATGTGATGTTCTGGATCTCGCAAGTACTTCCTCAACATGGATACATGAAACACGTTGTGCACACCCCTCATGGACTCCGGGAGGTCCAGGCGGTATGCCAACTTCCCAATCCGGGCCAGGATGGCGAATGGACCAATGTACCTCGGGCTAAGCTTCCCTTTGGTACCAAATCTTACCACTCCTTTTGTGGGTGACACCTCAAGAGTACCGTCACCACTTCAAATTCTAAGTCCCGTCTCCTTACATCCGCATAGCTTTTCTGCATGCGCTCTGAGCCGCTAATAAGTTACGCCTCACCAAGGCCACTCGTTCCACCGTCTTTTGTACCCAACTGGGCCCAGGCGCCTTCTCACCCACTTCCCGAAGAAAGGGTGATCTACACTTACGTCCATACAAAACCTCAAACGGGCGGCCTTTATCTTTGGAGTGATAATCTGTTATAAGCAAGTCGCCAAAGGCAACCGATCTTCCAGCTACCCTTCCAAGATAGGACACGGGTTCTCAACATATCCTCCAAGGTCCGAATAGTGCGCTCTGTTTGTCCATCTGTCGAGGATGAAAAGCGGTACTCAAGCGGAGTTGTGTGCCCAAAGCATTCTGCAAACTCTCCCAAAACTTGGATACAAACTTAGCATCCTGTCGAAATGATGGTTTTGGCACTCCATGCAATCTCACAATCTCCCGTACATAGATAGGGCCAAATCACTAGCCGAGTTAAATCGAGCTGACAGAATAAAATGTGCGAACTTGCTGAATCGGTCCACTATAACCCAAATTGCATCCTTACCTCGCGGCGGCGAGGCAACAAGAACAACAAAATCCATAGAGATATCATCCCATGGCCATTGGGGTACCTCCAAAGGTTGTAATAATCCGGCGGGGCGTTTATGTTCGACCTTTACCACGACAAACACCACAAGAAGCTACATAATTGGCAATATCCACCTTCATTCTTTTCCACCGAAATTCCGCTTCAAATCACGGTACATCTTCGTCTCCCTGGATGAGCGAAGATATCTGAGTGCGATGTGCCTCCTTTAAAATGTCATCCTTAACTCCACGCTTCAGGCACACATAATCGTCCCTTGAATCGCAATGCTCCAAACCCATCAAACTGAAATTCCCTTCCTTTCCCAGTGTCCAAACGCTTCGACCCTCTGCAAAAATGGGTCATTTTTTGTGCTTCTTGTACTCGCTGTGGAATGGCTGACCCCAAAATCAGCTGCGTCTCGGTATGAGCAGTCCCTGCATAGCAATACGATATCTCCATGCGGTCAAAATCCGCAATAAGACAATCCAAAGTAGCCGGTGCCGCCTTGCGACTAAGAGCATCAGCCACCACGTTAGCTTTGCCAGGATGATACTGAATTGTGAGATCATAATCTTTGATCAGCTCTAACCATCTTCGCTGTCTTAGATTCAAATCCCTCTGTGTAAAAATGTACTTAAGACTCTTGTGATCAGTAAAGATATCACAAGATTCGCCATAAAGATAATGCCTCCAAAGCTTCAAGGCGAACACTACTGCAGCCAATTCTAAATCATGAGTTGGATAGTTCGCTCATGCTTCTTGGTGTCTAGGCGCATAAGCGTAACCTTCCCATCCTGCATGAGCACACAACCCAAACCAACTCGGGATGCATCAGAGTACACTGTGAATCGCTTCCCAGGCTCAGGAATAGTAAGAACCGGAGCAGTCACCAACTTTTCCTTCAAAGTCTGAAAACTGCGCTCACAATCATCGTCCCACAAAAACTTCACATCTTTCTGAGTGAGCCTGGACAACGGCTTTGCAATGATGGAGAAATCTTGCACAAAACGCCGGTAATAGCCTGCCATACCCAGAAAACTTCTCACTTCCTTGACATTGGTCGGTCTTGCCCATTCAACCACTGTGGAAATTTTCCCTGGATCGACTGATATACCTTTATCATTGATAATATGCCCCAAAAATCCCACTTCAGACATCCAGAACTCGCACTTTTTGAACTTGGCATAGAACCTATTTTCTCTTAGTGTTTCCAACACCAACCTCAGATGACGCTCATGATCCACTTGATCTTTGAATAGATCAAAATATCATCAATAAAAACTACGACAAAATCATCCGGTACTCATGCGTTATCCTGTTCATAGTTTCCATAAAAGCAATGAGGGCATTTGTTAGTCAAAAGACATAACTTTGAACTCAAAGTGCCCATACCTTGTGGAGAACGCCGTTTTCTCAATATCCTCCTCTCGACTGGAATTTGGTTGTAACTTTGATGAAGATCTATCTTTGAAAACACCTTTGCCCTCTCAACCGATCAAATAAGTCTTCAATGCGAGGCAAAGGATATTTATTCTTGATGGTCACCGGTTAAGAGCACGATAATCGATACACATCGCCAACTACCATCCTTCTTCTTGGTAAACAATACCGAGCTCCCCACGGAGACACACTAGGTCGAATAAGATCTTTCGCTTTTAGATCATCCAACTGTTTCTTTAATTCCTCCCGAATGGACGCCTTGAGGCAGTGCGGGGTCATGGAAACCGGTTGAGCACCGGTATCAAATCAATCCAAACTCCACGGGACGAGGAGGGGCATCCTGCAACTCTGCTGAAAAACATCTAAGAACTCCCGAACCACCGGAACTAACTCAAGCCAAAGAAGAACTTGGCTTCCCAATTAGAGACAAAGAAATCCACTCTTCGCAATTCGCTCACGGAAATGTACTAGCCAACACGCAAAGGGAGTAGGAAGGGCACCACCACGAAAAACCACCTCATGACCGGAAGGTGCCAGAGAGTTCTTGTCTTCCAAAAGCATGATATAATCGCTCTAAAACTATGCAACCATCCATACCCAAAATAACATCAAATGGCTCCATTTTCAGGGACCATTAAATTAGCAATGAAATCTTCCCCATCCAATGAGATCACACAACCCGATGTTGTGGAGCTAGCAAGAATTCCACCAGGAGAATTGACTACAATCGATCGAGATAAAGACGCATACTCAAATTGGCCCGACTAGCAAACTCTAAAGATACAAAGAGAAAGTAGCTCTGAATCAAAAGAACATAAGCCTCCATCGAGTCCACTAAGAGCGTACTGTCACCACATCGGGACGACCTGCCGACTTCGCCGTCGGCATGGCATAGGAAATCGCTGCTCTCTGGCGGTGCGGTAGGAACTCGACACCACGAGAAGGGGCGCGGCAATCGAGGAGGTCTTGAAGGCACTTGGGACGAAACAGTCTTGAAAGGCACCGTGGCCAAAAGTACCCGGCGCGCATCCTCCGGGATGTTGAAAATAGGCGAGGTGACCCCAAGGCCGAGTAGGTGTGGTCGCTAACATCCGAATCGACCCTCGCGAAGACGCCGCTTTGCTCGGTGCGACATCGGTTACGGTTCCCATTTGATAATTTGGCGGGATTCCGCCGACAAACCAATGCCTTGTGGCCTCCCGACCACAAGTGGCGACAAGATCTGACCAAGAACACTCGGCGCCGATGCTCATTGCCACACTTGAAACATTTCATACCCGCCTCGGCTGGGCGCAACCTAAACCCACTCACTGCGATCCGAAGTAAAAGATGATCGTGGCCTTGTGGTTCGGACTTGAAGGAATTCTGCGCCCTTGAACTTCTTGAACCGGCCGAGAGATGACCCACTTCCTCCTCCAAAATTCTTCTTACGTGCCACTAGCTCCATCCTGAACCATGGTACCTCCTGTACTTGGTAGATCCTCCCCAAGCTGCATCTCTAGCTCCATGCCCCTGGCTTGCTCTACCAGGGAGCTAAAATCACGCAATTCTAGCGCTCCCAAAACTGTGGGAACTCCCGCTGAGCCCCTACGAAACCTCTTAGCCTTTTCTCGCCTCATCATTTGCCACACGGCTGATAAAGCGGATCAGGTTGTTAAAACCCGCTTCATACTCCGACACTGACATCTTACCCTGCTTGTAGCTCTGCAACGAGACTTCCATCCTCTCCACAAAAGATGCTGGATAAAACCTCCTCCGAAACTGTTCCACAAACACTTCCCATGTAACAGGGCCATGAGCAGCCGTCCTAGCTGTCAAGACTCCCTCCCACCAGATGTCCGCTTGCCCCTTAAGCTGAAATGCCACAAACTGCGCCCTCAACTCAGACGACATCCCCAAAGCACCAAAGTGCCTCTCCATGTGACGCAGCCAGTTGGCCGCATCCACTGGAGTGCCCAAACCATCAAAAGTGTCAAGGCGCAGAGCGTTCCACTGATGCAGTCCCATAGTAACTGCCGCGGGTACTACCGCGGGGGCCACCATTGGGACAGCAACCGGAACAGCTGGAGGAGCCTGATCCCCGAGAGCTGCTGATGCAACCTCTTCCTCTGACCTCGCAGGACTTGCTTCACCAGCTACGATTCGAACTGGCGGGGCATTGCACGCCTCGCCGGCACCGCCAAACCACGACCACGACCTCTGCCTCTTGCCATCAAAGAACACTACAACCAAACTAACCACAGTGAGCCAAAAGAATAACTAGAACAGAAACTCAAGAATAAACATACAATGACAATAGCGTAGTGCAATGCAAAAGAAAACCCAATCCCACCTACTGTGCTTAGTGTGTCAAAATTAATATTTCGATGCCCGCGGACCTACACCGCTCGATACCAATCAGAACAACACTCAGCTCCGCATGAGCCTAGAATGCTACAAGACTTACACTAACTAGAACAATCTATAAATTTTCGATGAGCTTCCTTTGTAATAACAACAAAATCGTGGTAACAACAGATAACCATGGCATTTATTAACAATTCCATAATCCAAATCTTTCATGCAAATAAGATAACCATACGATTGTAAACAGATTAACTTCCGTCACATAACCAAGAGTAATCCAACCATCAACATCAAAAACATCCATATATAGTCACCACACGCTTATTTATTCTTAAGTGGCGCTAATTAGCAATTGCATAAATAGTGTGAGGTAGTGCGTGCTTTCAAAGTCTACTCCTCCCATGCATGACGTTCTTGCTGTTGTACCTATAACAAGACAAAGCAAGGGTGAGCCAAACGACTCAAGCAAGTACCAACAAGGTTGCATAATCATAAAGACATGACAAGCATAAACAACTTTAATCAACTTCATTCATGGCATTTCAAATATTAGAAATTTAATGATCATGCTATGCACTCTTTGTTCTTTATCTCTTTACGCATTTTACCGTAATGCGGGTATTCATCCGTCGATGAGTACCCTTGCTCGTGCCCTTTGGCACAGGGACCAAGAGCCTATACATCACATGTATAGGGACCTTTGCCCGTCATCACAATGACGGGACCTCTGATCCATTGCCCACATTCCATGAATATGGGGACCTCAAGCTGTCATTACATGACAGGGACCTCAACAATATACTCTTGATCACCACGTGACCAAGTCTCAATATGCACAAACATGCACAAGTACTACCACATCATACTTTCAATAACATAAATCAATATGCATCGAGTATGTAAACAATAGCATCATGAAGGAACCTCGGTAAAACTTGCAAACATCAACACAACTAGAATCATCTCCACAACACAATCACATGGCAATGATGAACAACACACCATTCAATTATGACATGCAACCAATTCTACACATAAACCCGAATACTTGCCTCAACCGCGAGAACGGCGGACGTGAAGTGGGTGCTGCCCTTGGGACCTCGCTGCCACCTGGACAAGAATAAAACCCCAAACTAAGACTAGCTTACTGGACCAAATCCATACTTAACATCACAATCGAAATCGCTAACTTTTTAACATTTTCAACTTTTCTAATTTCTAGCGATAGGTCACTGCAAACAGCATACTTCAAAAATTCATAACTTCCTGCTCAGGGGTCCAAATGAGATGATCTTGGACTTTCTGAAAAGATAATTGAGTTGCCTAAATAAACCTAGTTGGGGTGACCCTCTGATTCGGCCATCTTCTACCCCTACCAATCCCTTTAATCAGAGCAGCTCAACAGCATTCAGTTTCTGGACAGAAATAAAGAAAATAGCATAACTTTCTCTACGTTCATCCAAATTTAGTGATCTTTAGTTTTCCTGAAAGCTAAGAGGATTAGCCTCATTTTTCGTTATGGTGAGACCCTCTGGAAACTCCTCTAACCATGTGTTTAGGTCAGGTTAATTAGCCTCTGCCCAATCAGTCACCCACCAGAAACCTACTAACACTAGAAAATCATAACTTTGGCTACCGAAGTCCAAACGACTTGATTCTTGTCGGCAATGAAAGGTAACTACGATATCTACAACTTTCTAGGAGACACCCAGACCCAAATCTGACCATAACCTAATAAAAAACAACGATCTTCACTGCTGCAAAAATACCGACGAACTGGCACCCGAAAATAAAACAACTAGAAAAAGACCTAAAACGACAAACCACGGGTTACCCTTGCCGAAACGAGGAGAGCACACAGCGGTGGTGAAGATCTCCACAATTCCGCTGCGGATCCCTTCTTCTCCCTCTTCTTCTCTTCTCTTCTTCCTCTCCTTCTTCCCCCTTCTCTTCTTTTCTCCTTCCCCTTCTTTCTTGACCGGCTGCAAGGGGGATCCTTCTCCTCCTTGGCCAGCAACAATGGGGGGTGGTGTGGGAGGTGGAGAGGTGGGGAGGAGGTGGAGAGGTGGGGAGGTGGGGAGGAGAGGAGTGGCGGCAAAAGGAGTGGGGGAGGAAAGGGGAAGGGGTTCGGCTAGGGTTGGTGGGAGGAGCCCCTTGGCGGCCACCCCACATGGGCCTTGGCCCAGCCCAAGTTGCCGCGAAGATGCGATTTTCCCCTCTAAAATCGCAGCACTGGCTCCCAACCCAAAAGTCCCTCCCGGCGCTCGCTTGATCCTTCCCCGAATAATCGATCTCTCCCGAAACCAAAATTTAATCTTCCTCGATTCAAAACTTAACTCACTTTCGGGGTATTACAAGTTCAATCATTGTTACTTGTGAACCTTCATTATTGATGAACATTAAACAAAATAAGTTAAATAGTGAAGGAAGGATACCTTCACCACATCTTGTTGATTTAATATTGCCATTAGATGTTTATCTTTATTCATATTCTTCCGCATTGTGATGAATGTTAGAGTAAATAGGTGGCATCTTGGCTTCCGAATAGCCAGGGTGTTACAGTTGGTATCAGAGCGGGCTTTAGGTCCGTGGTTAATAAAAATATTAATATGACACATTGTGCACAGTAGGTGGGGTTGGAAAATTTATTGCTTCCGCATTTCCTTTGTTATGTTCCACTTGTTGAGCAATTGTTGAATTGCTTCCGTACTATTTTTTCTTGTTGTTAATTTATGATATGTTGTGATATTTTATATCTATGAATTTATTCTATGATTGTCATGAGATGATCCTATATATTCATGATTGATTATAACGGTCATGCGTATTGGTAACGGACGTTGAGAAGTTGAAGTCATGGATGTTGTCCTGGGTTTCGCCAGACAACACCACTGTTCGGGGTAGGGGATTAGAGAAGTACTTACCCCCATTCTGTAGTTGGGTGTTGAGGGTGAGTTTCTTTAGAAAAGTTATTCTCTTCCTTGATCTTGAATTTGGCCAGTTCTGGTATTAGTTACGACTTATAGTTCTCATGATGAGCTTTCATTAGTCTTTCTTGGTTCTATAAGTCGACTACTTGTTCTTCGATTGCTGATCCATTGTTGATTTTGGTGTGAACGTCGGTTATCAGCAAGGTTGATCTTTTCGTGGGAGTTCGCCTTCTTATTGGAAATTATGATTCCTTTATTCGCTTGGTATTCTGGATACTGAAGGTTTTCTGTTGCAAGTTCTTTAACATGTGAAAACTTTGGCTTTACGTATTTCTTTTGGATTGTTTCGAGTATTGAAATGTGATACCTCTTTTCTGAAAGAATGTGTTAAAATCCTTAAGTGATGTCGTGTCATAATTAAGTAAGGGATGTTAATTAAATGAACTAATCGTTGTGGTAAGAGTCATCAGATTGGGTTACTAGCTTTGTGCAAGCAGTTTATTCTTAACTAGTATCCATGGAAGTGAAATTGATTACTGTGAATTGTCGTCGTATTTGGTGCATGATGAAAAATTTAGATAAGAGTTTGTCCGTATCTGTTCAAGAACCTATTGTTGTCAAGAAGGGTGGAAATGTTGTTGAACCGATTTGATCTTTATGATCGAGTAATCTACTAAATTTATTAGATGAATTAGAATCTAGGCCATCTTTCGGTTATTCTAATCGCTAGAGGTGGTTAAGACATGGATGCGTTCAAATGTTGTTGTAGTAAACATTAAGCTTGAATCTGTCTTCTAATTAGATACTTGATGAACTTATTCAAATGTTTGATTCACCTAATTTTGCCATGCTAAATTGATGTTATATGTATTAAGAAATGAATGAAGGTATATGTATTGACTTGTGAAACCTTGTCTTATGTATCCTATATTATTGAAGATTAAAGATACTATGTTCTAATTTCTGAACATAAGGTGGAATATTGATCCTCATTATTAGTTGAATGGATAAATTTAATAAGTGGTCTACATGCGTATTTTTGCGAAATTATCATATGATAGTATGTTCTTGTTAAATGAGTGTATTACTTTGCTGTTAGTATGATTATCAATATGTGGATGTGATGATATTGTTGAATGTTCTCTAAATAAAAGAACTTGAAAACTTTCGTGATACGGTTTAAATTAAAGGTTTTGATATTTGTGTGCGTGATGTTTTGGCTCCATGATTTATGTTGTAACTAGAATCAGTTTGAGCGAGTGACATATTGAAAGGTTCTATTTGGTGCTTAAGTGATTGAGGTGATTTGGTTTTACAAGCACTTCTTGTTAGATATGGCAAGTGAGGTGGTGGTTAAAAAAGAATTGTTTCTTTGTTAAAGTAAAGAGTGGGGTAGAGTTATTTGGAGTTGGATCCAAGTTTTGTAGCTCGCAGTTATTCGAAGCGTGCTTAGCTTTGTTGATTGGCTGCTTAAGAGTTCCTCAAGGTTCAAAAGAAATTCTTTATTCTCATTGATTGAGGTTTGGAATTCTTTTCTTGTGGGACTTATGTCCTCAACTGTTGACTTTCCCTTTTGTTGTCCGCGTTCATTGCCTAATTGATTATTTCTCTTCGTCCTGTGTTTTCTGTGAGTGGTAAATGTTTCTTTTGTATGAGGTCGAAATTGTTTTCAGTTGCCTTTTCTTTTAAGAAAGGATCCACCAATTCGTTTCACAGGGGTCTTTCAAAGTGTTTATTAATTGTTGTTGTGAGACCTTGGGTTGCAAGGTAATTGAGGAGTATTTGAGGATGATTTGAATTCGTGATATAATTCTTGGATAGAATTTCATCTAAATGGAATGTTATATTTGGAGACTAAACTGATTGCTTTGATTGCGACCAGTAGACCCTATAGTGATTTGTGGTCCAAGATCTTTTGTTCATGTTGAGTGGAACATTAGAAGTGTTGAAAGAATAGAAATCTTGATCAGTTTAGTAGAGTATCCTGATTGGGTACCTCACGAGGTTGTGTAGGAGAATTGTGACGGTATAGCTTAATGAGGATAGAATTGTGAAGAAATCTGATTGTTATGACAACTATTGAGTTGGGAGGAATTGTTGAGTTAATGTCAGGTATGACTTGGACTTAGTGACTAACTCTCTTAGAGTTAGAATTGTTCTAAAAACGCTTTAGTCGAGAAAATGTTTCATGTTGGTGAGTATGTTTGGATTGTGAGAATTTTAGGATTTAATCTAAGGCTTTCCCTATCTTCTGTATGAGAAGTTCTTTGTAGGGGTCTTGGAGGTTAAAATTTGGGTTTTGCATATGTTATGCTAGATCTTTGGTCGCCCAACGATTGTGTAGAGGAAACAGAGTAAGTGCGGATTTTGAAGTTGGGATTATCATTGATAGAACCCTTTTGAGATAGTACATGAGTGTGTGTGCTGAGAATTCTGAGTTGTTCATTCTTAAAAGTTTGAGGTGATGTGTTTGCATGAGATCTATTTGAGATGCATTGGGATTCATCTGTCAAATTAATTCCGTCGGTAGAGGAGATGTCGAGTGTTTGTTTCTGTGGGGTCAATGGAGCCTCTCTACAGAGGTGCGGATGATGTAATTCGATTTGAGCGTAGCTTTGAAAACGCCAAGTTAAGAGAGATGGGTTAGTGTGCTATGCGATGAATTGTAATTCCAAAATCTGAGAGAAAATTTATTCCTAAAAGAGAAATTGAGAAGTGATGTTTCCTCGAATATTAAAACACTCTCTTGTTTCTTGTTTGAGCCATGTGTTTTATGACGGATGTCTTGCGCATTTTGAGCTTGGCTTTATGTTGGCATATGTGGTTCTTATCACGTCAGAAAGAGGAAAAGAAATGATTGATTTGGTTATTCGAGTGATTTCTCCTTTGGCTTTCGTCTGTCTAATTAGAAAGTGTAATGATTTTCGTGATGAATCTTCGATTTTGGTTTTGACCCTTTTGGTGGGCAGTTGGCATTGCGTCGTTGCGATGAGAATCCTTTACTTTTAGTTAACCCTGTTTTTAATAGAGTTTATTTAAAGCGAGTTCTGTTGTGTATCCCTCATTAGAGGAGGTGATCCTCGTTTCGCTGAAGAATTCGAATGAGAGGTGGAACACGAGTTCCGTGTGCTATACGCATGTTGTGTGGTTTGGTACCAAAGGGGAGGTTAGCCCAAGGTACATTGGGTTGTTGTTGCTAATTGCGGGGATTCGAAAGTTGGCGTATCGCTAGGACCGTCTCGGGTACATACGCGGTGTACGCAACATTTGGTATGTTCAGTGCTGAGTGAGTACGCGAGAGGTCCAAAACTTGAGTTTTCGTTAGAGCCGTTGGCCAATGAGTAAGACCTTACATTTGTGTCTGTGTCTTGAGAGAACCGTAAAGATCGAGACAAGTGTTGAGGTGTAAGGCGTTGGTATACGTTTTGGTGGTGTGGTCACGTCGATCCGAGCGTGATGAGACTTGATCGCGAAACTCGCGTGTGCGAGCTTTAAGCGAGTTCTTAACGTCGAGTGCGTGTTAATGATTATTAAGTTCAGTTGGTGTTCTTTCGAGTAGAATTCGGGTCGAATTCATTTTAAGGGGGTAGAATGTAATATCCCGTTTAGTTACAGAGAAAATAAGGAGATTGAGAGATTCCTTATTTGCCTCGCAAAGAAACGGGACAGAATCGGTAATCATCTTGCAACGTGATTTTCTCGACTGGAACGGCTTCGATTGGAAAACCTTATAACTACAAAGTTGTAGATCGTTTCTCATAGTACAATTTAGAGTCCTCATTGACCTAATTTGGAGTTCTGAGGTTTGAGATATGGGGCCCGCAAGGCAGGCTGTACAGAGAATCAAGGTCCGCAACTGAGTCAACTTCCAAGGCAAATTTCATAATGAAGACTGAATTTTCAGAACAACTCCACAATTAGGAAGTTGAAGTACTATAAGTTAGCTAAATTTTAAGATAAGAATCACTCCATTCCGAGTTTTGGAGAGAAAGTTATGACCTCCGAGGTATTCGCTGCATAGAAAGAAATGTTCCGAACTTGGGCCTTTAACCTTGGAGGCCCATGTGGGGTGCGGCTGAAAACCCTAGAACTCCTCCCTCCTTGTGCCTCATCCCTCTAGAGCCGCCACTCTCATTTCCCCTTGCGCCACCCCTCCTCTCCCTCCCATCTTCTCCACCTCCTCCTCCCCATTGGTGCTGCCCAAGCGTTGGCCGAAACAAGGAAGAAGGGAGAGCCCTGAGTTTTGTCGTCGGCTAAGGAAGAAGAAAAAGGGAAGTGGGGGGAGAGGAGAACCTCGCAAGGATTCAGCGGTCTCATACGAGTCTTCAAGGTTAACAAAGAGCGTTCTTCGCTACTATGTTCTTATTAGATGCGAATTCGAATAGATTGATTGGATCGAATTGTTTCTGCTGTTAGTTTGGTTCTGTCCAGTATGTTGCGTGCTGTTTCATGATCTTAGAGGCCGAATTTGAGTTGTTCATCTCCTAGAGTTATGTAGGTATTGTTCTTAGCTTTCGGTGGCCGCCAAGAACACTTGATTCCGACATACGAATCAAAAGTTATGGTCGTTTTAGTTTCTGCTGTCCAGATTTCTGACGAGAATTACCTTTTAAGTTGTCTTCTAAAATATGTGTATGTTAATGGACGAATCAGGGTTTACTCTCAACTAGGTTATTGTAGATAATTTCATAAACTTTTCAGATTGATAAATAACGCCCAATTCGGAGTTGTAGACTAAAAGTTATGGTCGTTTAAATTCGGATGTCTTAGCTGTTCAGACAGATTCTGTTCAGCTGTTTCATTTAGCTGTTAGCAAATTAATTTGGCCGATTTGGGTTATCTCGTCAACTGGAATGTTGTAGATATGTTCGTTAAATTTATGTAGGATCTGGGCTCACCTCGTTTCGGGCCCCAGGTTATTAGTTATGAGTGTTTTCGCGCTGCTGTCCAGAACTAGTTCATTGTTGATGTAATCTGTTTTTAGATTAGAACAAGCTAGATATTGTGGGTCGTCGGGAAGGCGTTGTAGAACGTTATTGAAAGCGCCTGTTATATGTTGTTCTTATTTCAAGTATACCGTAGGCGGAGAGGCTTGGGTTTAGAGCACCGATCACTCCTAACGCGTCGCATCGCGAAAGGCAAGTACATTGACTTTTGTGTGATTTGTAAATACTGGATGCTCGATGATTAGTATTGTGTTTTGTTTGATATGAGAGAAGATTCAATATTCATGTACCGTCCACGGGAGTGGAGATTAAAGAATACAAGAGGTTCCAATGATTATGTTCCTTGCGTATGTTCTTTCATATGTGCGCAGATGATGTTAGTCATAATACTTACGTACGTTCATTAATGCATCCATGTTTATGTTCCGTCCACGGGAGTGGAATATAAAGTCCCATCAATTTCAGTATAGGCATGTGAAGTCCCACCATTCCCATGTGGGCAGTTTTGGACACCCGTATGAAACGTTCTTCATACGGTATTTTGGATCCCCGTATTTCGATAAATACGGGCTTAAGTGAATACCGACAGGTGTGTCACTAGCTATACCGGTATAAACATTGTGTGCAGTCCATTCCTTTCATTAAACCCATACATTCCATTATTCCATTTATACTCCTTCTGCATATGTTTCGCTTTCTTTAATGATGCGTATTCGTTCGTATTTGTGGTATGTTTAATTATTTCTTCACTTTGCCGAGTCCGGACTCATTCTTGTTGTTTGTTGTTTATTTTAGGTGATCATTGATCTTTGGCGATCGGAGGAGTAGACACGCACTCATTATACGTTCACCACATTCCAGTTCAACTTTATGATTTAGTCTCTACTGCTCAGGGCTCCCGGGTTATTGAAATGTACTTAATTAAATTCATACAGTAACATGATTATTAATGAAGGAACAGTACCATCCCTCAATTAAAGATCATGCTAAAGGTATAAATTCAACAAGTAACAATTCCAATAAACAGGATCCCCGGATATATATATATCTCACAATGGTTCCCAGGATCAATGACCATTGCATATATATATCCTTTAACAACATTGCATCATACACATACAAGTCGTACATTTGCATAATTAAACATAAGTTTACAACATTCGGGTTTAGTACTACAATATAGAGTGACTTGGTCACTACAACATATTCAACAGCGGAAGCAAAATAAACTGAAAAAGTCCACCAACGGCCTCATCCACCCGCAGGCAATTGCGTGGAGGAAAGAAGTAGCGTTACTCGTTAGCGTCACCCTGATCGGCGCTAACGGGTACTTCATAAAGGAAACCGTCCTCACCTGCAACAATAGGTGATAGCACCTTGAGTACGGAAGGTACTCAGCAAGTCTTACACAAACTATTAAAATAAAGTGTTGATTAGAGCCTAACCAAAGGAATAGAATTGTTACATGCATAAGGTTACAACAGGAAGGTATAAAGGTTCAGATTTGCATAAAGCAGGACATCTTAACCTACAATTGCTAAATTTTGGTAAAGCAATTTAATAAATCAAATTTGGACTAAAACAGTACATAAAGACATTAAAAGTAAACAGTACAGTGCATGATTCCCTCATGCAAACCGAAAATAAACCCAAACCAGATTTTTGAAAATCAAAACTTCTATACAGGTGACATCAATTCAAGTTATCGTCCATGACCGTGGACACGGCTATTCGAACAGTTTATACCCTGCAGAGGTGTACATCTTTACCCACATGACTTAGCTAGCCCGTTGCCTTCGGATGCCTCCGAATGATGACATACTTCCTTTGGTATGTCGACCGGGGAAACTAAGATTTGGTATTTTTCAACAAGCTAACACTATTGAGTTGGACCCCCATGTGTGAACTGATCCCGCTTAAACAACGACTGATAGCATCTGCTCAACCGGGGCACACATGTTGCGTCAGTAATGCCGATCCAAACAATTTAATGCGAATTGGGTTCCCTACCCATAGTAGAATGCTATCGGCACCATTAAGGTATCGTATATGCGACGAGGCACATATACGCCCTCACCCTCCTAAGAACATCTGATACTGACATACAAGCTCACATGGCATAAAACGCAGTCCTCAGACCAAAGCATCTATGCCATACAAGGTCAATACACATATCCTTACTCTCCTGTTTCCAACTCAATAGTCTTAACATTTTACTTAACCAAACAGCGCCCATACACTGCATGTGGAAGTACGTGGGGGACTTGAACTGAATAGTCAGAGTTCGGTCCTTAATTAACCCGACAAGTCCACCACCAAACCCAATCTCGTGCACAAAAGCACCATCACTAGCTTCCTCTTGTCCGGATCAATTTGAATTTCAAATACAAACTGATTTAAAGAAAGCTGGACAAAGAGTTTAAAATAACAAGAGTTGATTGTGATTCCCATGTTTGACAAGATATGCTTGTCAAACTCTAAAATCTCTAGATCGCATGCCTAAGCCAAAACGAAAATATAGGTTATAAGATACGAGACTATGCTAGGTTAAGTGTATGGTGACAATTGAGGTAATCCATTATGTTTGGTCATAACTAACTACTAACAGATCATATTTGTATTTTCGAAAAAATAGCATGCAGTTGTCACTGAATTTAGACAAATCTAATGTATAAAATTTGGGATCAACATGGTGCAAAGAGGTACTCGTAGCGGCCGTGGTCGGCCACTGGTTTGGATGAGGAGCTTCCGCCTCCTCCGACCATGGCTGAGGTCCTTCTCGGTCGGCGCAACCGCTCGAGGACGGGAGGGTCTGCTGGATGTTATTGCGCGCAACACCTCCACCCTTTCCGGTGCCTCGGGATCCGGCGGGGGTGGACATCGATCCGTGGGGGCCTTGCTGAGTTTCTTCGCTTTCGGCCCCACGTTCTCCGTGTCGAGGACCCATTGGGCGCAGATGATGGCCGCGTCGAGTTGAGCGTAAGCTCGGCGTTGCTCGATGCTGGACCAGGCAGGCACTCTTTGCCTCCCATCGCCTTCGTGGGGCACTCTCTCTGGTGGGAGAACTTCTGGCCATGCAGCCCGCCGCCACACCTGTCTCTTGGGATGAGTTCCGGACGGCGTTCGTCGAGCTCACATCCTGCCGCTTGATGAAGTCAAGAAGAAGGAGTTTCGCGCTCAAGCAAGGGCGTAAGTCGGTGATGGAGTACATGCGAGTTCAACCACTTGGCTCGTTATGCTCCATCCGAGGTGGCCACCGATGAGGCCAAGCGGGAGAAGTTCATGGAGGGTTTGTCCGAGGAGCCGCAAGACGGGCTCTCCATTGTGGACTTTGCGGACTTCCGGCCTTGGTGGACAAGGCCATTGTTGCTGAGCACAAGGCCAAGCGCGCTGGCGAGTCCCGCAGCGCAAGTGGGAGGCCCAGCCGTGCGCAGGCCGGCCTCTCTCGTCCTCGTGTCGGGCCTACCCGGGGCCCGTTCGTGCTTCCTACCACCGAGGCCGCGGCGACGGTTCCTCGCCCTCCGCGGCCGTGCCCGATCCACGTGCGCTGCGAACCAGCCAGTGGCCCCGCAATCCGGCCGCCGGGTCACTGCTTTTCGTGCAACGAAGAAGGGCATTATGCCAATAGTTGCCCTAACAGATCGAGCGGCCCCTCGTCCTAATGGAGGACGCGGCGAGGAGGTGGTTCTTCTCGAGATCGAAGGTTGTCCCGCTACCCAAGGCGTGGGTAGTGGCGCGTCAACCTCATCTCCGCGGAGGAGGCACGAGGCACCGGCGTCGTGTTGGGTACCCTTCGGTTAACTCTTTCCACCTTTCTGATTTTGTTTGATTCAGCGCATCTCATTCTTTTGTTTACGAGTCTTTTCTTTGCTGTGGGAGGTCTTCTTTACTCCATTGTTGGTCCCGCTGCTCATTCGCTCTCCGGTTGGAGTTGAGAGTGAATTTGAGTGTAGGGATGTCCTGTTGAGATAGAAGGGTAGGATTCTTGGCAAACCTTATCCTCCTTCGATCGGCGAGCTTAGATGTAATCCTAGGCATGGATTGGTTGTCTCAAAGACATGGGACAAATTGATTGCGCTAGGAGGCTCATCTACCTCACGATCCTTACGGCGGCGAGTTCGCTTTTACGCCGAAGCTGCGGATCCGCATCTCTTCGCTCGGCGAAGCCGCTCTAGATATTAGTGAAGTCCCGTGGTATGTGACTTTGTTGATGTCTTCCCGACGACCTTCGGGGATGCCACGATTCGAGACCTCGAGTTTGTCATTGAGTTGGTTCCGTGCACGCCCGATTTCAAAGAGGCCTTACCGAATGGACCCGTTTGAGTTGGTGGAGTTGAAGAAGCAACTAGGTGAGCTTCAAGAGAAGGGTTTCATCCGCCCTAGCTCATCTCCTTGGGGATGCTCAGCAATCTTTGTCGAAAAGGACAAGGCGCTGCGCATGTGCGTTGATTACCGTCCACTTAATGAAGTAACGGTAAAGAACAAGTACCCTTTGCCCGTGTCGATGACCTCTTCGATCAATTAACTGGAGCTCGCGTTTTCTCAAGATTGATCGAGTGGGATATCATCGAGTTGGATTCGACCTGAGGATATTCCGAAGACGGCTTTTTCTACTCGTTATGGCTTGTACGAGTATACCGTCATGTCATTCGGCTTAACCAATGCTCCAGCCTTGTTCATGAACCTCATGAATTCGGTGTTCATGGAGTATTTGGATAGGTTCGTTGTGGTCTTCATCGATGATATCCTTATCTACTCCAAGAGCGATGAAGAACACACCGAGCATTTGAGGCTTGTGTTGGGCAAGCTTCGTGAGCACCAACTGTATGCGAAGTTCAGCAAGTGTGCGTTCTGGTTGAAGGAAGTAGCCTTCTTAGGCCATATTCTTTCGGCAGGAGGCGTAGCTGTGGATCCTAGCAAGATCAGCGATGTGCTTTCCTGGAGTCAGCCTACTTCGGTCACCGAAGTTCGAAGTTTTCTTGGTTTAGCGGGATATTATCGTCGCTTTATCGAGAACTTCTCCAAGATAGCGAAGCCGATGACGGAGTTGCTCAAGAAGGACAAGAAGTTCTCGTGGTCCGCTGATTGCGAGGAAAGTTTCCAAGCGCTTAAGAAGCGATTGACCACCGCTCCGTTCTTGTTCTCCCGATGTCCGTCGGCTTGATATCTTTTGCGACGCTTCTCGCCGAGGCCTCGGTTGTGTCCTTATGCAAGAAGGCAAGGTAGTGGCCTATGCATCAAGGCAATTGAGACCTCATGAACTTAACTATCCTACCCATGACTTGGAGTTAGCCGTGTGATCCATGCACTTAAGATTTGGCGACATTACCTAATCGTGTCGTTGTGAAGTGTATTCGGATCACAAAGCTTGAAGTATTTGTTCACCCAACCAGACCTGAACCTCCGGCAAAGGAGATGGTTGGAGTTGATCAGGACTATGACATGGGTATTCACTACCATCCGGCAAGGCCAATGTCGTTGCGGATGCGCTTAGTCGCAAGCGCATTGCAATGCATTGTTGCTTCAGAGCATCGACCCCTCTTCTAGAGGAGTTTCGTCTCAACTGGGTTTGGTTGAGCATGGTTTCCTCGCCGCCTTGGTTGTACAAACCAACCTTGGTGGATCGGATCAGTGCGCTCGTGATCGGATGTTGGGGTAAACCGCATCAAGGAAAATGTCAAGAACGGAACGACCAAGTGCTTCTCCGTAGATGAGCTTGGTGTCTTGAGGTTCGAAACGCCTCGTGGTTCCAAAGGACATAGAGTTGCGGAATTTGATCCTCCGCGAAGCCCACGATTCTCGTTATCCATTCATCCGGGCCACGAAGATGTACCATGATCTTCGCGAGATTTTGGTGGACCCGAATGAAGAGGGAGATCGCGAGGTTCGTTGCGAGTCGCGACGTGTGTCGTCGTGTCAAGGCCAACATCGCCCACCGGATTGCTTCACCCTTGCCCATTCCGGAGTGGAAGTGGGATTCGGTCGGGATGGATTTTATCACCACCTACCCAAGTCACCGCGGGCAATGATGCCATTTGGGTTATCATTGACCGGTTGACAAAAGTGGCGCACCTTCTTCCAGTCAAGACCAAGATTCGTGCGGTCACCTTGCGGAGCTCTATCTCGCCGAGATAGTGAGCTTGCATGGTGTGCAAGACGATCATTTCGATCGTGGTTCCATCTTCACTTCCCGATTACGCATAGCTTGCAAGAAGCTATGGGAACTCGTCTTTCTTCGGCCTGACATATCACCCCAAAGCAGATGGTCGACCGAGAGGTCAACCAAGTTTTGGAGGACATGTGCGAGCTTGTGTTCTTTCCTATGGGAAGCACTGGGAGAAGTGCTTGCCATTCGCCGAGTTTTCTTACAACAACAGTTTCCAAGCCAGTCTCGGCATGGCACCATTCGAGGCCTTATACGGGAGAAAGTGTAGAACCCCGTTGAACTGGTCTGAGACCGGTGAAAGACCTTTCTTTGGCCCGGACTCAATCAATGAGGCCGAGGGTCAAGTCCAGCTCATTCGTGATCGCTTACGCACAGCTCAATCCAGGCAAAAGAGCTATGCGGATCGCCGTCGTCGTGAGTTGAGCTTTGAGCCCAATGACTTCGTTTATCTCAAGGTTTCTCCTCTGAAGGGTCACCAGCGTTTTGGTGTCAAGGGCAAATTGGCTCCTCGATATGTCGGTCCATACCGTGTTATCGAGAAGAAGGGAGCCGTTGCCTACAAGTTGGAGTTACTGCTGCCTTGGCGGGGTACATGATGTGTTCCATGTGTCCCACTAAAGAAGTGCCTCCGTGTTCCAACCGAGAAGCTCCGTTGGAAACTCTTGATGTCCAGGAAGATTTGACCTACCGCGAGCGTCCTGTTCGCATACTCGAGGAAGCTGAACGAAGAACGAGGAACAAGACCATCAAGTTCCTCAAAGTTCAGTGGTCAAACCATTCTGAGGATGAGGCTACTTGGGAGCGAGAAGATCGTCTTCGTGCAGACTACCCCTCTTTCTTTTCCGAGTGAACCAAATCTCGGGACGAGATTTTTGTAAGGGGGGGAGGTTTGTAACATCCCAAATTTTGGCTTGTGTTTCAAATGTAAGAAATTGAGGGTAAATTAAAACTTTTCCTTCATCCTTTTACTCTTGAAACTTTTCTGAAATTCTTGTAAAGGAATTTTGGGAAATTCAAAATCAAAAGCCTCAATTATCAAGTCGACAACCTCCTTGGTCAAATCTTTTGTCAAACCCTTGGAAATAATTTTCCCTGGTTCTAGGGTGGCTTGGTAACACCTCTGAATTATTTCATAATTTTTGGAAATTAATTGAAATATTTTAGAGGCAAGTCAAACCTTGGTCAAACCTCTGTCTTAACCTTCTGGAAATTTTTGCGAAAATCCCAGTGCACAAAAACCTCTGGAAATTTTAGGGAAGGTTAATCCTTAAGTCAGGAAGCTCCAGTTAAAATTTCATAAATTTTGGAGTTGATTTGATGCCTCAATTAAATCCCCAAAGTTCCAGGTTTAAAAATCAAACCTTAACTGGGTTGTACTGTTCATTGGACTCGAGTCAGGCTCGGGCTCGAGTCACTTGACTCGACCGAGCCAACTAATCGCACCCGGCGCGGTCGAGCGGGCGCGCGCGTCATCAGCCGTTAGATCTCCATCGGACGGCTCTCATTCGTGTAGGCATTCGGACAACTCCGGTTGCCATGTGATTCTCAGCCGTTGGATTCTGATCCAACCGTCACGAGACCGTACCGGTTCACTTCAGTCTTTACAATTAGCGATCGCATCGTGGCCGTTCAAATCTCATCCGGCGGCCAGCATCTAATGGGGTTGGGCTCAACCCACTAAAACACTTTGGACTCGAGCCGCTTTGTGCCGACTGGTGGGCCGCTCGCGTCGGGTCATCTTCCTCCTCCCACGCGCGCGCATGCGCCATGGCGTGGAGAGAGAGGGGTGCCTTGTCACCTCCTTGAGCCCTTTAAACGGCTCCTCTCGCCATGCATTAAATGCACGCTGCACCGCCTCGAGTCGCAAAGCTTACGCTCCTACCGCCCGAGCGACCACGATGCCCATGCGTGGACCGAAGACCATCCCACCCGAGTGCGCGGGCTTAACGTTCCTCGGCTACTTAAGCCCCTCAAGACCTTGCTCCCCTGTTTCTTTACACCCCTTGAGCTCCAGCTCGCACTCTCTTTGCTTGCTTGAGCCCAAATCTCTAGAACCCTTTCGCCGCCATTGTTGAGTGGGAGCTCCTCGGTGCAACCCGCGCTCTAGTGGCTTTTCTTCCTTCTTCTTGCTTCGGTTTGTGTCCCTTACTTCTTGGAGCAAAACCCTAACTTAATTGTAGTTTGCTTTCACAGAGCAGCTCAATTTGGGGAATTGCTTCGCAAACCGAATCACCCCTTCTTCCTCCTCTCCGGTAAGGAGCTTCTTTTTCTAATTCCTTGCTCATGTGGCATCTCCGAGCTATTATGAAGGTGTTGTGATGACCCTGTCTCCCCATTTTGCTCAGCCGTCATCTCCACTTTTTCTTCTTCGTCTGGCGCGCTTCTTCGTCGCCGAGTCGCTCCGACCTCCTCGGCACCTCCGCACCTCGGGTAGCCTTCTAGTAGTCCCTAGAAGCCGTGGCATCCGCTACCGGATCATTGCGGAGCTTTGAGTTGCCGCATTTCGCCGCTTGGTCACCGCGCCACCGCCGACTCACCGCCGCTTCGGGCCACCACCGACGGTGTGGATGGTCCCGGTGTGTGCGTTATGCTATTGCGGTTCCATTTTGGCACTTTGTTTCCACCGCGTGCCTTGGGTCGCCATGACAAGCCGAGGGTGCCCTCGGTTTTGTTGTCGGACGAAACGGCAGCGCTTAGTAATATCGTTCGGACACGATAATGGCGTTCATTAATGATAATCATTGTTAATCATGGGTTAGTAATCATTAGCTTCTTAAACCCACCTCCTCGATGCGCTTGGTGGGCGCACATTTTAATCCCCGCGCGCTAAACCACGTGTGCGTGGCCCACTCGCCACGACCAGGCCCGCCATTTTCAAACCCCTCTCCATGCGCGCGCGTTTGAACCCGCATGTGACTTGAGTCGCCACCGGTGGGCCCCTATTGTCGTGAGCCTGCTCAAATCATAAACGCCCAATCAACCTCGGTAGCTCGATATTGGATCGTGGCGGGATCGTAGAGCAATTGGACCGTCCGGGGCTCCTCCATCCCACCCTTCATCGCTGATCAACGGTCCGGTTGTGCGAGCAATTGACCGTCCGGTCGCAATGATCTGGATCGTTGGAATCAAATCCAACGGTGCGCGCGCGTGCGCATGTTGAATCGGCCGTGCGCGTAGGCCATCGGATCTTTAATCAGCGGCCCACTTTGAGCCACGCCTTTTCTTTTCGGTTGAGGGATATAAAATTCCTCGGTGAGCTTTATCTTTCTACTGAAAAATGTTGTTAAAACTTTAGAAATTCATATCTTTTTCATTATAAATCCTTTTTGGGTGAATTTAGTAGTATTAATTTTCCTTTAAGCTAGAGATTAATATAGAAATGTTTCTAGGCCCTGTTAAGAACCAGAAATGTTGTGAATCGATTTTAGCCTTTTTCAGCCTCTAAGTAAATATTCTAAAAATGCTATAAAACTTAGAAAATCCATAACTTGTTCTCTGTAAGTCCAAATAGAGCGAACTAAATTTTGTTAATTTCCTTTGGGGATGAACTTTAGTGAAGGACCAGTTTGCTAGTGGTCTTTGCTACTGATATAAATGATGTCCTAGTTTTAGAACTTAGAAAATCATAACTAATTCTTTATAACTTCAAATGACCTGAAATTTTATATGGGTTACCACTAAACCAGTAGGTAGCTACCATAAAATTTCAGCTTCAAGATCTTCCTAGAAAATATTTTTGCTACAGTGCTAATTATGGTAGAAAATAGGTTTTTAGGGAATATCTTTGCACCACAAATCCAAATTAGGTTTTCCAGTTTCTATGTCTAGGTATATCCATATTCTACCTTGTGTGTAAATTTCACGCATTTGGATAATTGTTGCTTGCTCTTTCATTTAAGTGTTGCTCGTCTTATTGGTTGTTTTCGCTCTTTCGCTTAGGATTCGATATTTGCGGTAACCCCGAGAACGACCCTCCGCAACAAATTGAGCAACGACAAGCGAGCAAGCGGTTTGATCATTTCCCATTCAATCCCATTACTTTTAAAGTCTAATACTTTGTTTAAACTTTATGTATGCATTGCTATTTGGGTGTTAAATTGATTAGTTAATCCCTAGTTGCATAATCAGAGGTAAATCAATATCCTCTACTACCTAAGCCTAGGTTATTTGCTGTGATTAGAGTTCGTTGGATGAGCTCTTGTCACTTAGTAGATTCGAATAAATATTGCTTAGCCATGCCTAGTATCGGTAGTATTGGGCGATCATCGACTTAGTCGGTGATCTTGATCACACAAATACTTATATTATTCCATTATGTCCAACCCTTGTGTTTTACCATTTTGCAAATCAAAACTGAAAACAAAAATTATATCTTGGCTTGGGCACAATGGTATGTTGGGTGATCTGTTGGGTGTGGTCGAATGGTGCCTAAGTCCCTAAGGACCGAGTTACTTGTGCCATTGATCCAAGCAATTAGTGCGTGCTAACCACACGAGGGGATATGGAACCTCTCTTGACTCAAGTACTTTGGGAGGTGTTAATTATGAGCTGGTCGGTGGGTGTGTTCTGTGTGTGTGTGTTTTGGAGGGGAGCATTAGCGGACCGGTTAGGCTGTTTAATGTGTCTTTCTCCCGTGGGTTGCGGCTCTTAATTAGCATCGTCCATTGGAAAGCGTCTTGTTAGACTTAGCCATGCACGCATACCAAAGGAAGTGTGCTAACCGTGGTCGGTGGAAAGGCGGTCCATCGTGTGGGTACATTGGTACACCCTGCAGGTTAAAACTATTCGAATAGCCTCGTCCTAGGTTATGGACACGCTTGGTTATTTCCACAAGAACTAGACTACAACCTTTTAAAACTTAAACTTGACATGGGTGGTATGAAGGGTACTTCATGCTATTGTTGTGGTGACTATGGGTTAGTCACTTCTAGGTTGGTGTTGTCTCTACCTATGTTATTATTGTCTCTCTTTTATTTGAGCAATAAAACTTAATTGCAAACTTGCTTTGAATCTATTACCTTATTGTAAATGAAAACTTGCTTTATCTTTGAAAATAAGTCCAAAGCCTCATCCACTTAAATAAAGCTTGCATGTAGTTAATTATAGTTCTGTTATCTCACACGTCAGTCTTGCGAGTACAAAAACAAGTTTTGTACTCATCTGCTTTGCTTAATATTAATTGTTGCAGAGGAAGAAGGTGAGCCCCAAGGGCCTCACTTTTGTGAGCTGTGTTGCGGCGCTGTGTGGGACGATTAGCTTGGCGGTCCGGTTGGTTGCCTTGTGGGTAAAGGCACACCGATTGGCTTTTGTTTATCGCCATCTTATGGCCATTTTGCTTCCGCTGTGTATTTACTTATCTTTATGAATTTTGGCCGGTCGGCCTCTCTTTTGTAATAACTCTCTTTATATTATCTATGTCTTTCAGTTGTTGCTTTTGCTTCGGCTCTATGTGTATGAATGGAATTGATGCATGATTTTGTAGCGGGGTGTGTATCTTGCATTTAGGAAGTATACATATCTCGAGGCTTGGTTTATTTGATTTGTACTGTTAGGACCAAGTGGATGGTTAAACAGTACAAGCCGAATAAACCGGGGTCCTCACAAAGTTGGTATCAGAGCCATTCCGACCGTAGTAACCCAAGCTTGATCGTCTTTAGGATATTTTGGAAAACTTAATTTCAAAGTATCAAATGATTTATGAAAGCTTAAGTAAGTTCTCAGATTTTATTCCTTACCTATCTTAGCTTTCTATCTCATCTTGCTCTAATTTGAGTTTTAAAAGTTGTTTTCCTCTCTTTCTCTCAAAAGATAGTCATTATCGATTAATTGGGTTTTGGGACCAATGAGCTTGGCAAATTGAAATGTTAGCCGCCCTCTACAAGGTTTTGAAGCTTCCGAAGTTGAAGATTTCAATTAGGAGGCTTGGATGCGAAATCTGGACAGCGATCATTCAATTTCCGGACAGCAGGCTCAAAGGTTCTAACCAGGGTAGAAAATAAGAAATTAACCAAGTAAAACCTGTGGGAATAAAAGGGTAAGATGTGATACTAGTTAGCTAAGTATTTAACGTTATTTTTATCGCCTTAACCTTGTTCTTGAGTAGCGTTAGGCTGGTTGTAGTGTGCTGAAATTTTTATCTTCTCACACTATTACTCGTTCATTCAATACGGGTGGATGGCATTGAGAAGTTGAGATTTGGTTTGATGTTTCCCTTGCGGTTTTGGAGCCTTTTTGGAAGCATTTAAAGTTTGTTTACTTGCTGCTTTTGGCTTTCGGTTAGGGTGATGTCTCATTCCCCTAATCGTTAGCTTTTCGCTTTCATCAACTTCTAATGTTAGTGCTTTGGTTTCTAACCTAAGTTTCTTAAAGCAGGATGGCTGGAGGTACTCGTAGCGGCCGTGGTCGTGCACTTGGTTTAGATGAGGAGCTTCCGCCTCCTCCGACCATGGTGAGGTCCTTCTCGGCATCGAGCGCAACCGCTCAGAGGACAGGAGGGTCCTGCTGGATGTTATCGCGCGCAACACCTCCGCCCTTTCCGGTGCCTCAGGATCCGGGCAAGGGGGTGGACATCAGTCTCGTGGGGGTTTGGCTGAGTTTCTTCGCACTCAGCCCCCCACGTTCTCCAGGTCTGAGGACCCATTGGACGCAGATGACTGGCTGCGTCAGGTTGAGCGTAAGCTCGACGTTGCTCAGTGCCTGGACCAGGACAGGGCACTCTTTGCCTCCCATCAGCTTCAGGGGGCAGCACTCTCCTGGTGGGAGAACTTCTTGGCCATGCAGCCCGCCGGCCACACTGTCTCTTGGGATGAGTTCCGGACGGCGTTCCGTCGAGCTCACATCCCCGCCGGCTTGATGAAGTGAAGAAGAAGGAGTTTCGCGCTCAAGCAAGGGCGTAAGTCGCGATGGAGTACTGCATGCGAGTTCAACCACTTGGCTCGTTATGCTCCATCCGAGGTGGCCACCGATGAGGCCAAGCGAGAGAAGTTCATGGAGGGTTTGTGCGAGGAGCCGCAAGACAGGCTCTCCATTGTGGACTTTGCGGACTTCCGGACCTTGGTGGACAAGGCCATTGTTGCTGAGCACAAGGCCAAGGCGTGGCGAGTCCCGCAGCGCAAGTGGGAGGCCCACGATCCGCATGCCGGCCTCTCTCGTCCTCGTGTCGGGCCTACTCCAGGCCCGCTTCGTGGCTTCCCTACCACCGAGGCGCGGCACGGTTCCTCGCCCTCCGCAGCCGTGCCCGATCCACGCGCTGCGAACCAGCGAGTGGCCCCGCAATCCGGCCGCCGGGTCACTTGCTTTTCGCAACCGAAGGGGCATTATGCCAATAGTTGCCCTAACAGATCGGAGCGGCCTCGTCCTAATGGAGGACGCGGGCGGGAGGTGGTTCTTCCAGATCGAAAGGTTGTCCCGCTACCCAAGGCGTGGGTAGTGGTCGCGTCAACCTCATCTCCGCGGAGGAGGCACGAGAGGCACCCGACGTCGTGTTGGGTACCCTTTCTGTTAACTCTTTCCTCCTCTCAGCTTTTGTTTGATTCAGCGCATCTCATTCATTTCTTTATGAGTCTTTTCTCTTGTGGGAGGTCTTCTTTTACTCCATTGTTGGTCCCAGCTGCTCATTCGCTCTCCTGGTTCGGAGTTGAGAGTGAATCGAGTGTAGGATGTCCTGATGAGATAGAAGGGGTAGGATTCTTGGCAAACCTTATCCTCCTTCGATCGGCGAGCTTAGATGTAATCCTAGGCATGGATTGGTTGTCTCAGCACATGGGACAAATTGATTGCGCTAGGAGGCTCGTCTACCTCACCAGTCCTTCCGGCGAGCAGGTTCGCTTTTCGCCGAAGCTGCGGGATCCGCATCTCTTCGCGCTCGAAGCGAAGCCAGCTCTAGATATTAGTGAAGTCCCAGTGGTATGTGACTTTGTTGATGTCTTCCCCGACGACCTTCCAGGGATGCCACCAGTTCGAGACCTCGAGTTTGTCATTGAGTTGGTTCCTGCATCGCCCGATTTCAAAGAGGCCTTACCGAATGGACCCAGATTGAGTTGGTGGAGTTGAAGAAGCAACTAGGTGAGCTTCAAGAGAAGGGTTTCATCCGCCTAGCTCATCTCCTTGGGGATGCTCGGCAATCTTTGTCCCAAAAAGGACAAGACAGCTGCGCATGTCGTTGATTACCGTCCACTTAATGAAGTAACGGTAAAGAACAAGTACCCTTTGCCCGTATCGATGACCTCTTCGATCAATTAACGGAGCTCGCGTTTTCTCCAAGATTGATTCGAGTGGGATATCATCGAGTTCGGATTCGACTCGAGGATATTCGAAGACGACTTTTTCTACTCGTTATGGCTTGCGAGTATACCGTCATGTCATTCGGCTTAACCAATGCTCCACCTTGTTCATGAACCTCATGAATTCGGTGTTCATGGAGTATTTGGATAGGTTCGTTGTGGTCTTCATCGATGATATCCTTATCTACTCCAAGAGCGATGAAGAACACACCGAGCATTTGAGGCTTGTGTTGGGCAAGCTTCGTGAGCACCGAGCGTATGCGAAGTTCAGCAAGTGTGCGTTACGTTGAAGGAAGTAGCCTTCTTAGGCCATATTCTTTCGCGGAGGCGTAGCCGTGGATCCTAGCAAGATCGATGTGCTTTCTCGAGTCGACCCACTTGGTCACCGGTTCAAGTTTTCTTGGTTTAGCGGGATATTATCGCCGCTTTATCGAGAACTTCTCCAAGATAGCGGCCGATGACGGAGTTGCTCAAGAAGGACAAGAGGTTCTCGTGGTCCGCTGATTGCGAGGAAAGTTTCCAAGCGCTTAAGAAGCGATTGACCACCGCTCCGTTCTTGTTCTCCCGATGTCGGTCCGAAGCTTGATATCTTTTGTGGCGCTTCTCGCCGAGGCCTCGGTTGTGTCCTTATGCAAGAAGGCAAGGTAGTGGCCTATGCATCAAGGCAATTGAGACCTCATGAACTCAACTATCCTACCCATGACTTGGAGTTGGCGGCGTGATCCATGCACTTAAGATTTGGCGACATTACCTAATCGTGTCGTTGTGAAGTGTATTCGGATCACAAAAGCTTAAAGTATTTGTTCACCCAACCAGATCTGAACCTCGTGCAAAGGAGATGGTTGGAGTTGATCAAGGACTATGACATGGGTATTCACTACCATCCGGCAAGGCCAATGTCGTTGCGGATGCGCTTAGTCGCAGCGCATTGCAATGCATTGTTGCTTCAGAGCATCGGCCCCCTCTTCTAGAGGAGTTTCAGCGTCTCAACACAGGGTTTGGTTGAGCATGGTTCCTCGCCGCCTTGGTTGTACAGACCAACCTTGGTGGATCGGATCAGTGCGCTTCAGTGATCGGATGTTGGGGTAAACCGCATCAAGGAAAATGTCAAGAACGGAATAGCCAAGTGCTTCTCCGTAGATGAGCTTGGTGTCTTGAGGTTCGGGCGGCGCCTCGTGGTTCCAAAGGACATGGAGTTGCGGAATTTGATCCTCCGCGAAGCCCACGATTCTCCCTATCCATTCATCCGGGGCCACAAAGATGTATCATGATCTCGCGCCAGATTTTGGTGGACCGAATGAAGAGGGAAGTCGCAAGGTTCGTTGTCGAATGCGACGTGTGTGCGTCGTGTCAAGGCCGAACATCGCCACCGATTGATTATTGACCCTTGCCCATTCGGGTGGAAGTGGGATTCGGTCGGGATGGATTTTATCACCGCCTACCCAGTCACCGAGGGCAATGATGCCATTTGGGTCATCATTGACCGGTTGACAAAAGTGGCACACTTTCTTCGATCAAGACCAAGATGCGCACGGTCACCTTGCGGAGCTCTATATCGCCAGATCGTGAGCTTGCATGGTGCGAAGACGATCATTTCGATCGTGGTTCCATCTTCACTTCCCATTCCGCATAGCTTGCAAGAAGCTATGGGAACTCGTCTTTCTTCGACCTGACATATCACCCCCAAACAGATGGTCGGGCCGAGAGGTCAACCAAGTTTTGGAGGACATCTTTGCGAGCTTGTGTCCTTTCCTATGGGAAGCATTGGGAGAAGTGCTTGCCATTCGCCGAGTTTTCTTATAACAACGGTTTCAAGCCGGTCTCGGCATGGCACCATTTGAGGCCTTATACGGGAAAAAGTGTAGAACCTCGTTGAACTGGTGCGAGACCGTGAAAGACCTTTCTTTGGCCCGACTCGATTAATGAGGCCGAGGGTCAAGTCCACTCATTCGTGATCGCTACGCACACTCAATCCGAGCAAAAGAGCTATGCGGATCGCCGTCGTCGTGAGTTGAGCTTTGAGCCCAATGACTTCGTTTATCTCAAGGTTTCTCCTCTGAAGGGTCACCAGCGTTTTGGTGTCAAGGGCAAATTGGCTCCTCGATATGTCGGTCCATACCGTGTTATCGAGAAGAAGGGAGCCGTTGCCTACAAGTTGGAGTTGCCTGCTGCACTTGCGGGGGTACATGATGTGTTCCATGTGTCCCAGCTAAAGAAGTGCCTCCGTGTTCCAACCGAGGAAACTCCGTTGGAAACTCTTGATGTTCAGGAAGATTTGACCTATCGCGAGCACCCTGTTCGCATCCTCGAAGAGGCTGAGCGAAGAACGAGGAACAAGACCATCAAGTTCCTCAAAGTTCAGTGGTCAAACCATTCTGAGGATGAGGCTACTTGGGAGCGAGAAGATCGTCTTCGTGCAGACTACCCCTCTTTCTTTTCCGAGTGAACCAAATCTCGGGACGAGATTTTTGTAAGGGGGGGAGGTTTGTAACATCCCAAATTTTGGCTTGTGTTTCAAATGTAAGAAATTGAGGGTAAATTAAAACTTTTCCTTCATCCTTTTACTCTTGAAACTTTTCTGAAATTCTTGTAAAGGAATTTTGGGGAATTCAAAATCAAAAGCCTCAATTATCAAGTCAACAACCTCCTTGGTCAAATATTTTGTCAAACCCTTGGAAATAATTTTCCCTGGTTCTAGGGTTGCTTGGTAACACCTCTGAATTATTTCATAATTTTGGGAAATTATTTGAAATATTTTAGAGGCAAGTCAAACCTTGGTCAACCTCTGTTTTAACCTTCTGGAATTTCTTGAGAAAATTTCACTGCACAAAACCCTCTGGAAATTTTATGGAAGGTTAACCCCAAGGTAAGCAAGCTCCAGTTAAAATTTCATAAAGTTTGGAGTTGATTTGATGCCTCAATTAAATCCTCAAAGTTTCAGTTCAAAAATCAAAACCTAATGGGTTTGCACTGCTCATTGGACTCGAGTCGACTGGCTCGAGCCAACCGACTTGGCCGAGTCAACTAATCGCACTTGCGGCGCGATCGATCGGGCGCGCGCTGTAACATCCCCATTTTGGCTTGTGTTTCAAATGTAAGAAATTGAGGGTAAATTAAAACTTTTCCTTCATCCTTTTACTTTTGAAACTTTTCTGAAATTCTTGTAAAAGAATTTTGGAAAATTAAAAATCAAAGGCCTCATTTATCAAGTCAACAACCTCCTTGGTCAAATCTTTTGTCAAACCCTTGAAATAATTTTCCTGGTTCTAGGGTGGCTTAGTAACACCTCTGAATTATTTCATAATTTTGAAATTAATTGAAATATTTTAGAGGCAAGTCAAACCTTGGTCAAACCTCTGTCTTAACCTTCTGGAAATTTTTGAGAAAATCCCAGTGCACCAAAACCTCTAGAAATTTTAGGAAGGTTAATCCTTAAGTCAGGAAGCTCCAGTTAAAATTTCATAAATTTTGGAGTTGATTTGATGCCTCAATTAAATCCCCAAAGTTCCGTGTTTAAAAATCAAACCTTAATCGGGTTGTACTGCTTCATTGGACTCGAGTCGGGCTCGCTCGAGTCACTTGACTCGACCGAGCCAACTAATCGCACCGCGCGCGGTCGAGCGGCGCGCGCGTCATCACCGTTAGATCTCCATCGGACGGCTCTCATTCGTGTAGGCATTCGGACAACTCCGCTGCCATGTGATTCTCACCGTTGGATTCGATCCAACGGCCACGACCGCACTGGTTCACTTCAGTCTTTACAGTTAGCGATCGCATCGTGGCCGTTCAAATCTCATCCGGCGGCGAGCATCTAATGAGGTTGGGCTCAACCCACTAAAACACTTTGGACTCGAGTCGCTTTGTGCACGATCGGTGGCCCGCTCGCGTCGCTGGTCATCTTCCTCCTCCCACCGAGCGCATGCCCGCCTGTGCGCCATGGCAGAGAGAGGAGGTGACTTGTCACCTCCTTGAGCCCTTTAAACGGCTAAATGCTGCCATGCATTAAATGCACACCGGCTCCTCCTCCCCAAAGTCGTCTCCTACCTGCTCCCGTCACTCACGATGCCCATGGCAGGGGCATGAACCCAGTCCACCCGAGAGCTTGGGCTTAACCCTAGCTTGAGCTCCTTGAGCTATAAGTAGCTCCCTGGCTCCCCTCGGTTCCCTTTCAAAACCCAGTGGTCTTGCCGAGCATCCTTGGTGCTTTGTGAGCTCAAAACACCAAAAGCACCTAGACCGCCATTGTTGAGCTGGGAGCTCCTCGGTGCAACCGTGCTCTAGTGGCGCTTTCTTCCTCTCTTTTGTTTGGTTTGTGCCTCTCACCTCCGGAACAAAACCCTAACTTAATTGTAGTTTGCTTTCACAGAGCAGCTCAATTTGGGAATTGTACACAAACCGAATCACCCCTTCTTCCTCCTCTCCGGTAAGGAGCTTTTTCTAATTCCTTGCTCATGTGGCATCTCCGAGCTATTATGAAGGTGTTGTGATGACCCGGTCTCCCCATTTTGCTCGGCCGTCATCTCCACTTTTTCTTCTTCGTCTGGCGCCTCTTCGTCGCCGAGTCGCTCCGACCTCCTCGGCACCTCCGCACCTCGGTAGCCTTCTAGTAGTCCCTAGAAGTGTGGCATCCGCTACGGATCAAGGCGGAGCTTTGAGCGCCGCATTTCGCCGCTTGGTCACCGGCGCTCACCGCCGACTCACCGCTGCTCGCCACCACCGACGGTGTGGATGGTCCCGTGTGTGCGTTATGCTATTGCGGTTCCATTTTGGCACTTAGTTTCCACCGCGTGCGTTGGGTCGCCGGCGACAAGCCGGAGGGTGCCCTCGGTTTTGTTGTCGGACGAAAACGGCAGTGCCGTAATATCGTTCGGACACAGTAATGGCGTTCATTAATGATAATCATTGTTAATCATGGGTTAGTAATCATTAGCTTCTTAAACCCACCTCCTCGTCGCTTACAGGTGGGCCCGCACATTTTAATCCCCCCGTGCGCTAAACCACGTGTGCGTGGCCCACGGTCACTGACCTGTGGGCCCGCCATTTTCAAACCCCTCCCTGTGCGCGTGCGTTTGAACCCGTCATGTGACTTGAGTCGCTGACCAGTGGGCCCCTATTGTCAGTAGCCCTGTTCAAATCATAAACGGCCCAATCAACCTCAGCCGTTCGATATTGGATCTGTGGCCGGGATCGTGGGAGCAATTGGGTCGTCCAAGGCTCCTCTCATCGACCCTTCATCGCTTGATCAACGGTCCGGTTGTGCGAGCAATTGGGTGTCCAAGGTCGCAATGATCTGGATCGTTGGAATCAAATCCAACGGTGCGCGCGCGTGCGCATGTTGAATCGGCCGTGCGCGTGGGCCGTCGGATCTTTTCAATCGCCCACTTTGAGCCACGCTTTTCTTTTCGGTTGAGGATATAAAATTCCTCGGTGAGCTTTATCTTTCTCTTGAAAAATGTTGTTAAAACTTTAGAAATTCATATCTTTTCATTATAAATCCTTTTGGGTGAATTTAGTAGTATTAATTTTCCTTTAAGCTAGAGATTAATATAGAAATGTTTCTAGGCCTGTTAAGAAACAGAATGTTGTGAATCGATTTTAGCCTTTTCAGACCTCTAAGTAAATATTCTAAAAATGCTATAAAACTTAGAAAATCCATAACTTGTTCTCTGTAAGTCCAAATAGCGAACTAAATTTTGTTAATTTCCTTTGGGGATGAACTTTAGTGAAGGACCAGTTTGCTAGTGGTCTTTGCTACTGATATAAATGACGTCCTAGTTTTAGAACTTAGAAAAATCATAACTAATTCTTTATAACTTCAAATGACCTGAAATTTTATATGGGTTACCACTAAACCAGTAGGTAGCTACCATAAAAATTTCAGCTTCAAGATCTTCCTAGAAAATATTTTTGCTACAGTGCTAATTATGGCCGAAAATAGGTTTTTAGGGAATATCTTTTGCACCACAAATCCAAATTAGGTTTTTCCAGTTCCTATGTCTAGGTATATCCGTATTCTACCTTGTGTATAAATTTAAATCGCATTTGGATAATTTTTGCTTGCTCTTTGTTTAAGTGTTGCTCGTCTTATTGGTTGTTTTCGCTCTTTCGCTTAGGATTCGATATTTGCGGTAACCCCGAGAACGACCCTCCGCAACAAGTTGAGCAACACAAGCAAGGTGCAAGCAGCTTGATCATTTCCCATTCAATCCCATTACTTTTAAAGTCTAATACTTTGTTTAAACTTTATGTATGCATTGCTATTTGGGTGTTAAATTGATTAGTTAATCCCTAGTTGCATAATCTGTAGGTAAATCAATATCCTCTACTACCTAAGCCTAGGTTATTTGCTGTGATTAGAGTTCGTTGGATGAGCTCTTGTCACTTAGTAGATTCCGAATAAATATTGCTTAGCCATGCCTAGTATCGGTAGTATTGGGCGATCATCGACTTAGTCGGTGATCCTGATCACACAAATACTTATATTATTCCATTATGTCCAACCCTTGTGTTTTACCATTTTGCAAATCAAAAACTGAAAACAAAAATTATATCTTGGCTTGGGCACAATGGTATGTTGGGTGATCTGTTGGGTGTGACTGGAATGGTGCCTAAGTCCCTAAGGACCGAGTTACTTGTGCCATTGATCCAAGCAATTATTGCGTGCTAACCACACGAGGGGGATATGGAACCTCTCTTGACTCAGTACTTTGGGAGGTGTTAATTATGAGCTGGTCGGTGGGTGTGTTCTTGTGTGTGTGTGTTTTGGAGGGGAGCATTAGCAGACCGGTTAGGCTGTCTAATGTGTCTTTCTCCGTGGGTTCTGCTCTTAATTAGCATCGTCCATTGGAAAGCGTCTTGTTAGACTTAGCCATGCCGCATACCAAAGGAAGTGTGCTAACCGTGGTGGTGGAAAGGCGGTCCATCGTGTGGTACATTGGTACACCCTCGCAGGTTAAAACTATTCGAATAGCCTCGTCCTAGGTTATGGACACGCTTGGTTATTTCCCACAAGAACTAGACTACAACCTTTTAAAAACTTAAACTTGACATGGGTGGTATGAAGGGGTACTTCATGCTATTGTTGTGGTGACTATGGGTTAGTCACTTCTAGGTTGGTGTTGTCTCTACCTATGTTATTATTGTCTCTCTTTATTTGAGCAATAAAAGTTAATTGCAAACTTGCTTTGAATCTATTACCTTATTGTAAATGAAAACTTGCTTTATCTCTGAAAATAAGTCCAAAGCCTCATCCACTTAAATAAAGCTTGCATGTAGTTAATTATAGTTACATTATCTCACACGTCAGTCTTGCAGTACAAAAACAAGTTTTGTACTCATCCGCTGCTTAATATTAATTGTTGCAGAGGAAGAAGGTGAGCCCCAAGGGCCTCACTTTTGTGAGTCAGTGTTATTGCGCTGTGTGGGACGATTAGCTTAGCGGTCCTGGTTGGTTGCCTTGTGGGTAAAGGCACACCGATTGGCTTTTGTTTATCGCCATCTTATGGCCATTTTGCTTCATTGTGTATTTACTTATCTTTATGAATTTTGGCCGGTCGGCCTCTCTTTGTAATAACTCTCTTTATATTATCTATGTCTTTAAGTTGTTGCTTTTGCTTGGCTCTAGGTGTATGAATGGAATTGATGCATGATTTTGTAGCGGGGTGTATATCTTGATTTAGGAAGTATACATATCTCGAGGCTTGGTTCATTTGATTTGTCTTGCTAGGGACCAAGTGGATGGTTAAACAAGACAAGCCTAATAAACCGGGTCCTCACACGCGCCTCGACCGTTGATCTCCATCGACGGCTCGCGCTCATGTATGCATTCGGACAACTCCGCTTGCCCCGGATTCGCAGCCGTTGGATTTCAATCGGCGTCGACGCTCATCCGATGTCGCTTTCAACGGATCGCGCGCTAGCCCTTGGATGCAAATCGGACGGCCGCCATCGCCGCCCTCGCTCGCCGCCGCCGCCAAGCGCCGCCTGCGCCATGGCGTAGAGGCTCGTGGGCGTGCGCGCGGCCCACTCACCTCGACGCCAACGGGCGTGCATTAAATGCGCGTCGCCAGCCGCCCAAAGTCCATCGCCACCGCTCCGCCGCCGTCACGACGGAGAGGCGCTGCATCCGAGGCTTGTTGCCGCTGCTCCGGCTTTCTCGCCTACTTAAGCTCCCATCTTCCTCCCTCGCCTTCCTTTACGCACCCGTGAGCTCTCCTTGCACCCACTGTATTTGTGGAGCTCCCAAACGCCTCCTGCTTTCTCGCCGCCATTGTTGCCGCGAGCTTCTCGGTGAAGGCCGTGCTCCGTGGTTCCTCGGCTCCCTTCTTGCTCCTCGCACCTCCTCTCACCTCGGTGGTGCTTAACAACCGCCAATTTCAGGTTGCTTCAACGGAGCACCGATTTTGATTTCAAATCGCCGCGAGCATCCTTCTTCGCTCCGCCACGGTGAGTGCTCCTTTTCTAATTCCTTTCTCGTGAGCTTCTCTGTGCTCTTTAGAACCCATCGTGATGACGCGCATGGTTGATTTTGCCTGCACCGCCTTCCTCGCCATCTTCCTCGGTCCGCCGCGAGTTTCGTCGCGGAGTCGCTCCGACCGCCTCTCGCACCTCAAGTCCCGCGTGTAGCTCCTCGTAGCCCCTAGATGCTCGGGCACCGCTGAATGGTCCGCCGCGAGCTATTTGTCGTTGTCGCCGCTGTCATTTTTCCTGCGCCGCCTCGCCGCCGCCGCTCGTCCACCACCGTCGGTGTGGGTGGTACGCAGGGTGCGCAATGCTATGTGCGCACTCCATTCTCGCATTCACTCGCGCCATCGCGTGCTTTGGTCGCCGCGTTGTCTTGCGAAGCCTTCGCCGCGTTGTCGACGACAACGCTGCGGAGCGACGTGGTGGTCTTCGGCCGTTGGATCCGAGATCAACGACTCGAGCCTCCACGCCGCCCTCTCGCTTCGCGCGCGAGGAGTGTTTGGTCTGGTTCAATGTCGTCCGTTGATCTGAGATCGACGGCTCTCATTCGCCCACGCCGCTAGGTGTTAGTGAAGTCCCAAAGTGCTAAGTCCAGAAATCAGTGTCACATTAGGGTCTTGTCATTTTCATATCTTTGTCATCTTAGATCCAAATTAGATGATTCCAGTTTTGTTAGCTTCCTTATAACTTACACTTAAATAGAAAAATAATTGTAGACCATGATCAAATCTGGAAAACCATTTTAAAAATAATAAACAAGTGAACTTAATACTGTTTTCAGAACTTTTAGCAAACTTGTAAAATGCATAACTTTTAGTCTATAGCTCATTTTTGTATGAATCCAATTGGATTAGCTTCCACTGCTAGTGTATTTGCTAGGAAAATTGGTTTCACAAATTTTACTGTTTTTAAAAATCATAAGGGTCATATTTTAGTTTAATACCCTAAAACAATTTAGACAAATCGTAACTCTTTCAATATAACTCCAAATGACCTGAAATTTTATATAGGTTACCACTATACCAGTGGGTAGCTACCATAAAAATTTCAGCTTCAAAACCTTTCTAGAAAATATTTTTGCTACATTGCTAATTATATTAGAAAATAGGTTTTTAGGGATATCTTTGCACCACAAATCCAAATTAGGTTTTTCCAGTTTCTGTGTCTAGGTATATCCATATTCTACCTTGTGTGTAAATTTCATCGCATTTGGATAATTGTTGCTTGCTTTTTCATTTAAGTGTTGCTCGTCTTATTGGTTGTTTTCGTTCTTTCGCTTAGGATTCGATATTTGCGGTAACCCCGAGAACGACCCTCCGCAACAAATTGAGCAACAGCAAGCAGGCAAGCAGTTTGATCATTTCCCATTCAATCCCATTACTTTTAAAGTCTAATACTTTGTTTAAACTTTATGTATGCATTGCTATTTGGGTGTTAAATTGATTAGTTAATCCCTAGTTGCATAATCAGAGGTAAATCAATATCCCGTACTACCTAAGCCTAGGTTATTTGTGTGATTAGAGTTCGTTGGATGAGCTCTTGTCACTTAGTAGATTTCGAATAAATATTGCTTAGCCATGCCTAGTATCGGTAGTATTGGGCGATCATCGACTTAGTCGGTGATCTTGATCACACAAATACTTATATTATTCCATTATGTCCAACCCTTGTGTTTTACCATTTTGCAAATCAAAAACTGAAAACAAAAATTATATCTTGGCTTGGGCACAATGGTATGTTGGGTGATCTGTTGGGTGTGACTGGAATGGTGCCTAAGTCCCTAAGGACCGAGTTACTTGTGCCATTGATCCAAGCAATTAGTGCGTGCTAACCACACGAGGGGGATATGGAACCTCTCTTGACTAAGTACTTTGGGAGGTGTTAATTATGAGCCGGTCGGTGGGTGTGTTCTGTGTGTGTGTGTTTGTGGTGTTGAGGGGAGCATTAGCGGACCGGTTAGGCCGCTTAATGTGTCTTTCTCCGTGGGTTGCGGCTCTTAATTAGCATCGCCCATTGGAAAGCGCCTTGTTAGACTTAGCCATGCCTCGCATACCAAAGGAAGTGTGCTAACCGTGGTGGTGGAAAGACGGCCCATCGTGTGGGTACATTGGTACACCCTGCAGGTTAAAACTATTCGAATAGCCTCGCCCCAGGTTATGGACACGCTTGGTTATTTCCCACAAGAACTAGACTACAACCTTTTAAAACTTAAACTTGATATGGGTGGTATGAAGGGTACTTCATGCTATTGTTGTGGTGACTATGGGTTAGTCACTTCTAGGTTGGTGTTGTTCTCATCTATGTTATTATTGTCTCTCTTTATTTGAACAATAAAAGTTAATTGCAAATTTGCTTTGAATCTATTACCTTATTGCAAATGAAAACTTGCTTTATGTTGAAAATAAGTCCAAAGCCTCATCCACTTAAATAAAGCTTGCATGTAGATAATTATAGTTCATTATCTCACACGTCAGTCTTGCAGTACAAAAACAAGTTTTGTACTCATCCGCTTGCTTAATATTAATTGTTGCAGAGGAAGAAGGTGAGCCCCAAGGGCCTCACTTTTGTGAGTTGTGTTCTGTGCTTGGGACGATTAGCTTGGCGGTCCTGTTGGTTGCCTTGTGGGTAAAGGCACACCGATTGGCTTTTGTTTATCGCCATCTTATGGCCATTTTGCTTCGCTGTGTATTTACTTATCTTTATGAATTTTGGCAGTCGGCCTCTCTTGTAATAACTCTCTTTATATTATCTATGTCTTTCGCTTGTTGCTTTTGCTTCGCTCTATGTGTATGAATGGAATTGATGCATGATTTTGTAGCGGTGTGTATACCGCATTGGGGAAGTATACATATCTCGAGGCTTGGTTTATTTGATTTGTACTTGTTAGGACCAAGTGGATGGTTAAACAGACAAGCCAATAAACCGGGTCCTCACAAGGGCGCAAAGACTCTCATAGTGGGAGAACTATCTCGCCATGCACCATGCCATGTGGTCGCGTGGGAGGAGTTCAGTCGCCTTCGTCGGGCCCACATCCCGGATGGCCCGATGAAGCCGAAAAGAAAGAATTCTCGCGCCAAGCAAGGGCGCAAATCGTGATTTGAGCACATGCACGAGCTTAATCATTTGACTCGTTATGCTCAGGGAGGTGGCCTCGAGATGAGGCTACAGAGAAGTTTATGGATGGCTTGTCCGAGGAGCCGCAGGACAAGCTATCTATTGTGGACTTCTTCGACTTTCGTGCCTTGGTAGATAAGGCCATTGTTGCCGAAAGATAAGGCAAAGGCGCCGGCGAGTCCATAGCGCAAATGGGAGGCGATCGCCTACTCACACCACCTCATTCGCTCTCGGCCGGGCGGCACCATGGCCCGCTCTTTTGCTCCACCGGCGCTAAGGCCATCTGCACCAGCTCCTCGCCCACCGCAGCCGTGTTTCCAGCCACGTGCGCCGCGATCCAAGACAGAGCGCCTCGCAATCCGCGCCGAGGTTACTTGTTTCGTTGCCACAACAAGGGCCATTATGCGAATGCTTGCCCTCGAGTGTTGCGGTAGCCCCTCGTCCCAATGGAGGACGCGGCAGGAGTGGTCACCCACCACTGTAAGATTATTCAAGACCTGAGGTGCGAGCAATGGTCGAGTCAACCACCTTTCACCGAGGAGGCTCAGAGGCGCCAGATGTCGTGATTGGTACACTTCTTGTTAATTCTCGCCCCGCCGCAGTAATATTTGATTCGAGCATCGATTCTTTATTTCAAGATCATTTGCTGCTGTTAGTGGTCTTCACTGTTCCTTTGGGAGTTCCTTTGCTCATCCGCCTCCGGGTCGGAAATGAGAGCCGATCTACGATGTCGGGATGTTCCTATCATAGTCAAAGGAGGGGTTTTGGCAAACCTTATTCTCGCTCGGGTTCAGTGAGTCCGATGTGATTCTGGCATGGATTGGTTGTCCCAACACTTGGGGCAAATCGATTGTGCGTGAAGATTGTCTATCTCACCACCCTTCAAAGCGAGCAGTCGGATTTTCGCCGCGCTTCAGGGCCACATCTATGTGTATTAGAAGCGGCCACCTTGCATTCGTGATGTTTCCATAGTATCCGACTTTGTGGATGTCTTTCCCAAGACTTGCCCGATGCCTCCGTTCGAGACCTTGAGTTTGTCATTGAGTTGCTGCCGCATCGCCTCTATCTCAAGGCGCCAGATCGAATGCCTCCCAATGAGCTAGAAGAATTGAAGAAGCGCTTGGTGAGCTCCAAGCCAAGGGTTTCATCGGTCCCAGCCATCTCCTTGGGGTTGTCCGGTGATCTTTGTGAAGAAGAAGGACAAGACTTTGCATGTGTGTTGATTACCGCCCTCTCAATGAGGTGACGGTGAAGAACAAATATCCTTTGCCCCGCATTGATGATCTTTTTGACCGCTTGTCCGAGCTCGTGTGTTCTCCAAGATTGACTGAGATTGGGATATCATCAAGTCCGATCGTATGAGGATATTCCAAGACGGCTTTCACTACTCGTTATGGTCTTTACGAGTATACCGTCATGTCTTTCGGTCTAACCAATGCTCCAATTATTTCATGAACCTTATGAATTCAAGATTCATGGAGTATTTGGATAAATTTGTGGTGGTCTTTATTGATGATATTCTTATCTATTCCAAGATCAAGCAGCATCTTTGAGCATCCGAGGATTGTTTTGGGCAAATTATGAACACCGACTATATGCAAAGTTCAACAAATGCAGTTCGCTGAAGGAAGTGGCATTCTTGGACCATGTTCTTTCAAATTGAGGCGTAGTCGGATCCCAAAGAAAGTCAACGATGTTCTATCTTGGGGTCACAGGTCGACCATCGATGTGCGGAGTTTTCTTGGTTTAGCAGCTACTACCGCCGCTTTATCGAGAACTTCTAAGATCGCAAAGCCGATGACCGAATTGCTCAAGAAGGACAAGAAGTTTGTGTGGTCCTCTGCTTGTGATGAGAGCTTTCAGAGCTCAAACAATGATTGACTTCACCCCCACCCTTACTCTTCCCGATATCCACAAGAGCTTCGATATTTATTGCGATGCCTCTCGTCGGGGACTTGGATGTGTTCTTATGCAGAAGGCAAGGCAGCTTGCCTATGCATCCGTGCGCTTGAGACCTCATGAGCTCAACTATCCCACCCATGATCTAGAGCTTGTCGTGGTTCATGCACTCAAGATTTGGCGGCATTATCCGATCGCAGAATCAGCGTGAGGTGTATTCGATCACAAGAGCTTGAAATACTGCTCACCCACCCAGATCTCAACCTCGAGCAAAGGAGATGGTTGGAATTGATCAAAGATTATGACATGGGTATTCAGTACCACCCTAGCAAGGCCAATGTGGTTGCTGATGCACTTAGCCGAAAGGTGTATTGCAACACTGATGATCCAAGAGCAAAGAACTCGCACTTCTTGCACTTCTGCCTCAACTTGGGTTTGGTTGAGCATGGCTCCCTTGCTGCCTTGGTTGTGCAACCAACCTTGGTGGATCAAATCAAGTCAAGACAAAGAATCGATGTTGGTGTAGGTAAAATCAAGCAGAACATCAAGAATGGATCAGCCAAATGTTTTACAGAAGATGAGCACGGTGTTGTATGGTTTGGGCAGCGTCTCGTGGTCCCAAAGGTCCCCGAGTTGCGGGATTTGATTCTCCAGGAGGCCCATGATTCGCCTCTTGTCCATCCATCCCGGCCACCAAAATGTACCAAGATCCGCGCCAGAGATTCTGGTGGACTCGCATGAAGCGCGAAATTGCCAGGTTCGTTGCCAGATGCGATGTATGTTGTCGTGTCAAGGCCGAGCATCAGCGTCCAGCGGGTCTTCTTCAGCCTTTGCCTATACCAGAGTGGAAGTGGGATTCTGTAGGCATGGACTTCATCACTGGTCTACCCCGTACTCCTTCGGGGAAGGATGCATTGTGGGTTATCATTGATCGATTGACGAAGGTGGCTCATTTCCTTCCAGTGCGATCGAAGATTGATGTGAATCAGCTAGCAGATCTTTATATATCCCTCATTGTGAGCTTGCATGGTGTGTCACGGACCATTGTGTCAGATCGTGGCTCTCTGTTCACCTCTCGGTTTTGGCATAGTCTGCAGGAGGCCATGGGGACTCGTCTTACCTTCAGCACGGCCTATCATCCTCAGACTGATGGTCAGACGGAGCGCGTCAACCAAGTTCTAGAAGATATGCTCCGTGCCTGTGTTCTTTCCTATGGGAAGAATTGGGAGAAGTGCCTACCGCTTGCCGAGTTCTCCTACAACAACAGCTTCCAGGCTAGTCTAGGTATGGCACCGTTTGAGGCTTTGTATGGGAGGCGATGCAGGACACCGTTGAACCGGTCGTAAACCGTGAGCGGTTCTTCGCCCGCATTCGATCAATGAGGCGGAAAGTCAAGTGCGCTTGATTCGTGAGCACTTGCGCCGTAGCTCACCCAGCGAAGAGCTATGCCGATCGGCGTGCCGTGAGCTGAGTTTTCAGCCCAATGACTTTGTGTATCTCAAAGTTTCACTTTGAAGGACACCGCTGCTTTGTGTCAAGGGCAAATCGCTCCTCTGCATGTCGGGCCTTATCGCGCCATCAAGAAAGTGGAGCCGCTGCATACCGCTTGAGTTGCTACTACACTTGAAGGGGTGCATGATGTTTTCCATGTATCACAATTGAAGAAGTGCCTTCGTGTTCGGTTGAGAAACGCCATTGGAAAATATCGATGTGCGTGAAGATCCGCCCTATCGTGAACGCCCGTTCAGATCCTCAAGAAGTGAACGCAGAACAAGGAACCGTGTGATCAAGTTCCTAAAGTTCAGTGGTCGAACCACTCGAGGATGAAGCCACTTGGGAGCGGGAAGATCGTCTCCGAGCAGACTACCCGTCCTTCTTCTCCCAGTGATCAGAATCTCGGGGCGAGATTCCTGTAAGGGGGGGAGATTTGTAACAGCCCTAACTTAGGGTTTGTATTTCAAATGTAAATTATGAGGAGAAATAAAAACTTTTGATGCCTCATGAAATCATTTGAGAGTTTCTACAATTTTCCCTAGCAATTTCCAATTTTTAGAATTTAATTCTTGTGATTGGAAATTGTTGTTAGCAAATTCATAGCTTTCAAACTTGTGATCATCCTCTGAAATTATTTTTCCTATCATCTTGACCATCCTATCTACCTCCCTGAATTATTTTACAATTTTTAGATTTTAATTGCCATTTCTTATGGCCAAGTCAAACTGGTTTGAAATCTGGTCAAACTCCTGATCAGCAGCTTGGGAATTTTATTGGGAGAAATCTATTGCATAAAAACTCCTGGAAAAATTACACAAGGTTTTCCTCTGTTCCAGTAAGCTTCCATAAAATTTCGGAATTTTTGGAGCTCAGAGCTACCTCTAAAAATTCTCCAAACTCTCTTAGCCTTTTAAAACACCAAATCAGATTCATCGTTTCCTCGCTCGAACCCGAGCCCGACTCGAGTCCGACCGCACTACATGGCTCGGTCGCGCCACCTAGCGGCACCGCCGAGCCCGATCTCGCCGACCGTCCGATACTGCATCGTGCGGCCTCGTCGGCGCCGAGTCCGCCGACCACCAATGCATACATCGATCTCACCGGTCCGCTTTAGATCCAACGGTCGATACGATATTGATCGAGTTAAACCCACTCGCCGCACCGCACTGCATCCGACTCGAGTCACACCTCTTTTCTCGCCGATGGCGGTCCCACCGCAGTAATCCCGCCACGCCGCCGCCGACTTCTTTTGCACCGCCGCAAGGCCTCGTCTGCCGCCGCCGCATGCACGCTGCCACCTCGCCTCACCGGTCTTTTCACCGCCATCGCCTCACTCGCTGCCTCCGCTTTGCTCCTACAAAACCCTCCAAGGCTTTTCTACCTCGTTTTCTTCTCCACCGTCTTTCTTCTCCACCGAGCTCAGAGCCGTAGCGCCGCCGAGCCGCTCGAAGCGCCACCCGCTCCGGTGGCTCGGCCATCGCCGATCGTGTCACGGTGTGTTCCACCTCCTCGGGAAGTAAACCCTCAAGAAATTTCGGTTTCATCGCCGTGGAACCGCGTGTAGGCTTTCTTCCAAGTCCGCCGAAACCGCTTCCGCGCGCGTCTTCTCCGGTGAGCTCCACCAATCTTCGCTCGGTGAGCACCGCCGACCCCACTTTCCTTCTCCGGCCACTCACTTGTCCTCTCGCTCGCCTCGGCTCCTGCTGCCGTTATTCGCCTTGCGCCGCGGCTCTCGCCGCCGGCCACTCCGGTGCCTCTCCGCTGCCGCCAAGCACACCGGTGAGTTCCTCGAGCCTCACCGATGCCCATGCGCGCTAATTTTCATTGTCTACCTCTCGTGCAATGCACCATGTCACCCCCACTACCGCCGCCGTGCTCGCCGCCGCCGCCACCGCGCTTCTCAGCAAACCCGCCACCACCCTTAGCTTCGTGAACCCTTGGCGACCCATTTTGGCCGTCGCACGCCGCGCCACTCTTTCACCGGGCAAGTTCAGTCCAGAGCAGCCCGAGCCTCTCTGTTCTTCTACCTGTTCTTCTCTCTGTTTCACCGACAAGGGGGCCCACCTCCTTAAGCTTTGTAGTTAGTCGCTAATCGTGCTTATGATTGTTCATTAGTTCACTCATCATTGCGTGATCAAAATTGATAATGGGAGTTTGAAAGTGTTTTAGTGTTGTTCTCTCATTGTTTCTTCGTTGTCGCTTTTGTTGTCAAGAACTAGATTTTAGTTTCATGCTTATGCTTTGGATTCTTGTTAAGTCTCGTTGACTCCTTTGTTGTAGTGGTTAGCATGAAATCATTTAGTTAGCATCTTTAAGTTTCAAAGCTCTTGTTGTCATGTTTGATCAAAGGGATAGTTAGATGATCATGTTGTTTGTCTCTGTACTTTTGATTTATCAGTGCAGTAAGATTTGGAGTAGTAGCATGCTGAATTGTGATAACCTTAAATATGTGGGTGTGTTGCTTAGGTGTGTTAGTAGCTGAATTTTATTAAAGCCCAACCCTAAATAAAAAAATGGTTAGCATCTAATAGTTGGCTAATTAACTAGTTAGTGTTCAATAGCTCCTTGTAGGTTCTGTGATCTCAACTAATAATGGTTGTTTTAGAGTAGTTAGCTGTTTTTGATATATTAACTTGATGATTAAATAATAGATGTGCACACAATCACCATCAAAGTCTGTCCAAAGTTTAAAACATATAAGAGGATTGATTTTGTGGTTAACCTGATAAATAAGTGAGTGGGTAGATCAATCACTTGAAAGCATGTCTTTTTGAAACATCTCTGTAGCAGTTATTCTGTTTTTCCTTTATGGTGGTCTAGTTTCTGTGTATGAATTTGTGTTTGTTTTTGATTGTTGAGTTTTGCCGGTGTTATTCGTTCTTATTCGCAGTTAATTGTTCAATCGTTAGGTTTCGACATTTGCGGTAACCCTAAGAGCGATCCTCCGCAATAAAGTTGAGCATTCTGAGCAACAAAGGCCGTGCAAGCAGCTTGATCATGTTAATCCCAGATTTTAAAGTCTAATATTTTGTTTCAACTGTATGTATGCATCGCTTAATTTGTGTTAAATTGGTTAGATAATCCTTTAGATGCATAATCTGTAGGCAAATAATATTTCCTCTACTACCTGAGCCTAGGTTATTTGCTGTGATTAGAGATCATTGATGATCTCTTATCACTTAGTAGATCCGGTCAACTTGCTTAGACATGCATAGCTAACGGTCAGAGAGTCGGGCGGTTATCGACTTTAGTCGGTAACCTTGATCACACAAAATTTACTATAACTTTATGTTTCAAAGATTTCGCTATGTTTAATTGCAAAATTAAAAATGAAAACAAAAATGATTTAGACTTGGGCACAATGGTAAGATGGTGTGATCTATTGGGTGTGATCGAAAGGTGCCCGAGCCGCTTAAGGACCGAGTTACTTGCGCCACCGCATCGAGCATTTTGCGTGCTAACCACACTAGAGTATATGGGACCTCTCTTGACCTAGTACTTTGGCGTGTATTGGCTCCGGTCGCAGGAGGTCGCAGGAGGGATGGAGGTGGGAGCATGGTAGTTGTCCAAAAGCTTTATCCTAAGTGGGTAGTTGCCTTTTCGGCTTTACATGTAAGCGTATGGATTTCTATCCATACGAGCGGCTCGTAGTTAATACACAATATTGGAAAAGTCTCGTAGGACTTAGCCGTACAAAGATACCTTCTAAGTGTGCTTTGGCTTAAAGGCGATCAAGTGTGGGTACATTGGTACACCCGCAGGTTAAAACTATTCGAATAGCCTCGCCCTAGGTTATGGACACGCCTGACACGCCCCAAGAACTAGACTACAATATTTAAATTAAAACTTGATGGGTGGTACGAACTGGGATTCGTATATGTTGTGGTGACTATTGGGATAGTCACTTCTAGGTGGTTACTTGTATCTATCTTTATTTCAGCTATTTCAACAAGAAATGAATTGCAAACTTACCTTTAAATCAGATTACATTATTGCAAATAAAGTTGGCTTTACGCAAATGAAACATATGGCCTCCACCGAGATAAGCTGCATGTAGCATATGAACAGTCGCTAGTTCACACGTCATTTTGCGGGTACAAAGACAATCTTTGTACTCGTGTGCTTTGCTTAGTGTTTTGTTGCGAGGAAGAAGGTGAGCCCCAAGGGCCTCACTTCGTGAGTCAGTTGCCGCTCGTGGACGACTAGACTTGGCGGTCCTGGCCGATGCCTTGTGGGTTGAAGGCACACCGATTGATTTGTTTTTAGCCATCTTATGGCACTTTTGCTTCCACTGCCTTCCTTCAAGTTATTTATGTATCTTGTGGCCTGTCGGCCTTTGTCTGTAATATTGCTACTATTTGTTTATCTTCCGTTTGGTAGTGTGGTGTTTGGACTCTATGTTTGGAATGGAATTGATGTCTAATTTTGTAACGGGGTGTGTATATCGTCGGAAGTATACATACCTCGAGGATCAATTTATTTGATTTGTGATGCTAGGACTAGGTGGTTGGTTAAGCATTACAAGTCAAATAAATTGGGGTCCTCACAGTTCTCATCGAAAGATCGGGCCAACAATAGGACCTTCTGGTTCATCACTTGTTCTTGGTAGGCTGGTGATAAGTCCATGCCAATTTCTTCCCATTTCCATTCAGAGATGTTTAGAGGTTGCAAGAGTCCAAAAGGTCTCTGATGCTCGGTTTTAACTCGCTGGCAAACATCACACTAAGCTATGTATTCAGCAATCTCACGCTTCATACAAGGCCACCAATAGAACTCCTTGAGATCTTGATACATCTTCGCGCTTCCGGGGTGGATGGAATATAAGGTTTCATGCGCTTTCTTGAGTATCAATTGCTTAAGCTCTTTCTGGTCTGGTACACAAATACGTTTATCAAACCAAATGGTTCCTTGCTCATCTTCTAAAAATCTTAGGGATTTACCCTTCTTCATGTTACTCTTGATCTTCTTGATATCTGCATCTTCAATGTGAGCTTTCTTGATCTGATTCTGCAAAGTGGGTTGCACTTCCAAAGTGGCTAAGAAACCTTCTTCAACCAATTCGAGCTTGAGCTTCTGAAATTCTTCATATAGTGCCAGCCGAGTTTCTTTGATCATTAGAGTATCGCAGTAGACCTTTCTACTTAAAGCATCCGCTACAACATTAGCTTTACCTACATGATAATGGATTCCAATGTTGTAAACTTCGATCAACTCTAACCATCTTCTTTATCTCATATTAAGATCAGCTTGAGTGAAAATGTACTTTAGGTTTTTATGGTCAGTCTAAACTTCACAGCAATTTCCAATGAGGTAATGACGCTATATCCTCGAAGCATGCACTACGGCAACCAATTCTAAGTCATGAGTGGGGTAATTCGCTTCATGAGGCCTCAGCTGACGTGAAGCATAAGCTACTACCTTCATTTCTTGCATCAGGACACAACCGAGACCTTGTCGTGATGCATCACAGAAAATCTCAAAATCCTTCCGAACATCAGGTAGAATCAACACTGGAGTGGTAGTCAAGTGCTTTTTTAACTCTTGAAAACTCTGCTCACATTCTGGCGTCTAGGCACATTTCTTTTTCTTCTTCAACAACTGGGTAAGGGGTTTTACTATTCTAGAGAATTCTTCAATAAATCGACGATAATATCATGCCATTCCAAGGAAACTTCTGATCTGAGGCACTATCTTGGGCGACTCCCAGTTGAGCACATCCTTGACTTTTCTAGGGTTGACGGTGACTCCTTTTGCAGGCATGACGTGTCCCAAGAAGGTAACTTCCTTCATCCAAAACTCACACTTGCTGAACTTGGCATATAGTCGATGATCTCTAAGCTTAGTTAGGATCAAGCGGAGGTGCTCTTCATGCTCTTCCTCGCACTTGGAGTATACTAGAATATCGTCAATAAAGACAATGACAAACTTATCTGTAATACTCCGAGTTTCGTTTAGAGGGAGTTGAATCGGGGAAAAGTTGCGAGTTCTTTTTTCCGGCTTTTGGTGCAGTTTCATGGTTTGGGCCTCCGGCCAAGCCATTCTTGCCTAGAGGCCGGCCAGAACCTCCCTCTTGGGCCTGGCCCATGCGCCCCAATCCAAAACCCTAACCAGCCCCCTTTTCTTCCCCCTCCCTTGGCCGAGCCCCCCTTTTCCCCTTTGGCCGCCGCCCCCTCCCATCCTCCTCTCTTCCCCCTCATGCCCCTACCCCTAGGAGCCGCCCCCAACCTCCCTGGTTGCTGGCCCTGCTGGTTTGCCTCCCCAACTTGCCTTCGGACCTTCTCCCGCTGCCGGTTGCGCAAGGAGTTGAGGAGGACAGCAGCTTGTTTGGGGCAAAAGAGGTGAGAAGGAAGGAGATCGTCTTCTCTGTGATGCTTCTACCTACTCCCTGGTTGCAGCAAGGGTAACGATGCCGAATCTCATTGTTTGTTTGTTGGTAGAAGCGATTTGGATTCATAATTGTTTAGGCAGACTCGCTGCGTTTAAAGACTGGTTCTGTCCAGATTGTTTCGGGCCCTGTTTCATGTGCTTAGAGGCAGAATTAGAGATTTTGGTCTCCTAGAGTTTTGTAGGCCTCGTTCTTAAGTTTCAGTGGCCACCAAGTTTACTTGATTCCGAGGTCTGAGTCAAAAGTTATGGACGTTTTAGTAGCTGCTGCCAGAATCCTGACGAGAATAAACTGTCTGGCTATTTCCTAAATTTTGAAAGGGAAATTGGTTGAAACTGAAAGTTCACCCAACTAGGTTATTGTAGAGGATTCGATGACCTTTTCAGATTGGTAAAGAACATTCAATTTGGAGCTACCTAATAAAAGTTATGATCTTTTTAATTCTGCTGTTCGTTCTGTGGACAGATTCTGGACAGAAAGTTCAAACGATTATTAACCTATTAAATTGGCCAAATTGGTTTATCTCGTCAACTAGAGAATTGTAGGTTAGTCAGTTAAGAAGCTACAGAAATTGGGTTTACCACTTTTTGACTTCCTGACACTGAGATACGTTAATTCTCGTGCTGCTGTCCAGGGACAGTTTTAAAGCTGAAAACATTGATTCTAGTTTAAGCTTTGTATTATTGACTAGAGTCGTCAGGGAAGCAATGTATAACGTCGGTTAGTAGAAATGGGTATTGTTGGTGTTCTTATTGAATTTATTTCATTGGTTAGGCGGCGGAGCTTCGAGTTTAGGAACGCCATCGCTTCCAGCCTAACGATCTCAACGCGAAGGCAAGTACATTGTTGATCTAAATGTTTGTGCATTGTGGTTATTGATATGAGCGTCTTTGTGATAACTCTTGTGTAGTACGAAGTGAAATATCCATGTTTTGTCTCTATGTTGAATTCATGAATAGAAATGATGGTAATGTTATATTCAATAAGTTGTTTCATGCATTCATTATCATTTGCCGCCCACGGAGTGGATGAGGAGACCATCAATTCCAGGATGGTTGAGTAAGACCCATTAATTCCAAGATGGGCAATGTTGGACACCCGTATGAAACGCTCTTCATACGGAAGTGGATCCCCGCATTTTTGTTAAGATGCGGGCTTGAGGAACACCGACGGTGTTCACCGACTATACCGTATATGTGTGTGTGCGCCCATTCCTTGATTTTTAAGCATTCATTTCATGTCATCATAAGTACTCATTTGTGTTATGATCAATGTCGAGGCCGAGTAGGTCTTATTCGTATTGATAAATGTGTTCTTAATCATTATACTTGCTGAGTCATGGACTCACCTTGCGTTGTTTATCTATTTCTAGGTGATCGTGGATGAGATTCTCTTGGGAGGGAGTAGACACACACTACTTGTCTACAACATCAAATTCATGCTTAAGACTAAATTCTAGTTCAATATTTCATTCGTTAATGCTGAACTGTAATAATTAAACTATAATTGGAGAAGGAAGGATACCTTCTCCACTATGATGTTGGTTTATTACTGCATGTGAACCTTCTTTAATGATTCACAGTATTAAATAACTTAGAAGGTGAAGGAAGGATACCTTCACCATATCTTGTTTATATTAATGCTGTCAATTGGTTGATATATTTATTTCATATTCTTCCGCAATGTGTAGATTGTTAGAATAATTAGGTGGCATCTTGGCTTCCGTTTGGCCAGGGTGTTACAGTTGGTATCAGAGCGGGCTTTAGGTCCGTGGTTAAAATAAAATTATTAAATTGACACACTGTGCACAGTAGGTTGGGTTGGGTAATTCATTGTTTCCGCAATCTCTGTCGTTATGCTTTATTTGTTGTGCAAATGTTGTTTAGTTCCGTGCTTCTTTTGAACTGTTAAGTTAAGTGTTTAGTTTTGTTCGGTTGTGGTGTTCTTAGATGGCGAGAGGTAGAGGTGTGGTCGTCACGGCCGTGGTCGCGTCGTGGACGTGGACCGGTTGTTTCGCAACCTCCGCAAGAGGCCGCCGTGGAGCTGCCGAGGAGGTTGCCGCACCGCTCATCCACCCGCAGAGGCTCAGGCGCCGCCGTGGATGCCCAGCGGCGTCGGCTATTATTATCGAGAATCTTCGAGGGAGAACGAGCAGCTCCGTCGCCAGATGCGAGCGGCTCATCCCGCCGCTGCTCTCGCCGTTGTTCCTCGCTGCTCCTGCCGCTGCCTCGCTGCCCGCCGCTGCCTCGCCGCCTCCGCTGCCGCTTCTTGCTCCGTTGCAGGTCCGGTCGTTGCAGTGGTTCCACCCGAGACTAGGATAAGTCTTCGCGAGTGGATGTCGCTTCGACTTGACACTTTTGATGGGGCGGGTACCCCAATTCAGGCAGCAGATTGGCTCCGGTACATGGAGCGGCGCTTGATGCATTGAGATGAACTCGGTGCAAAGGGTTCGCTTTGTGGCCTTTCAACCAAGGGCCAAGCGATATCCGTGGGAAGGGGTTCTGCGCTAGGACCCCAGCAGGGACCGTAACTTGGGAAGTTTTGTGGGGCAATTTAGAGCCAAGTACTATCCGGATTCCTTCGTGGAGAAGATGGAGCGATCACGACGTTGACTCGTGGTCATAAGTCAAGATGTCGAGTATGAGGCTGAGTTCAACAGCTTGGTACGCTTTGTACCAGCGGTAGCCAATGATGATATGGAGAAGGCCAAGAGGTTCCGTCGGTCTCGTTCAGAGTATCGCCGATTCGGGGCATCCGTCTTGCGTGATTTCAAGACGGTGGTTGAGCAAGCTAGAGGAATGGAGTTGGTGAGAATCTCCTTCGCAGACGCAGCGACTAGTGGCACTGTTCTGTTGGTGGTTCCGGCAAAGGCGTGCGGAGCTTTAGTGGTGGAGGCGGGTCTTCACGACCGCATCCAAGAGATTTCAAGGAGTCGCCACCTCGTCGGGCCAAGAAGAGCGATCTTCTTCCTCGGCGCCACGCACTTCGTCATCCACACCCCAGCTGCGTCCCGTCCCGGGACAAGGTATGAAATGTTTCAGATGTGGAGAGGGTCACCGGTCTTCAGAGTGTTCTTTCAGAGGAACGTGTCGCCAGTGTGGCCGGGAAGGCCACAAAGCGTCTGTTTGCAAACAGAACCCAGCGAGCATCATCAAGTGGGAAGCGGTTCCAGTTGCGTCTTCTTCCAATGCACCTCGGGGCTCAGTTCAGACTCTAGCTGCTCCTCCTGCTCTCGCCAGATGGGTTCCTCCCGCAGCTTTACTCCAGCGCCTCTGCGGGTTCTCATCGAACCCCGCCTGTCTGCACCACCTTCAGATGCTTCTCCTGCAGCAGTTCTCGCTCATCCTTCACAGAGTGCCGTGCGCCCTCCGCTCCGGTGCCCATGGGAGTCTCGCCATGCCTACTCCTCGATACCGTGGCCGCCCCGACGTGGTAATGTGTACCTTACTAGTTGATTCACATGAGGCTTTCGTACTATTTGATTCCGGAGCTACTTATTCTTTTGTGTCCTTAGAGTTTGTTAGAAGGGCGAGTTTGAGTATGCAGTTTATATATGAGTCTGTGGTGGTCAGTTCTCCGGGGGGTCTTATTTCTAGCTCTACAGCGTGTCCTGGCTGTACTATCACTATTGAAGATGAGAATTTCACTGCCAACCTTATGGTGATTCAGTTATCACCTTTTGATGTTATTTTGGGTATGGACTGGTTATTCAGTTATCGTGCCAAGATTTGTTGCTTTTGGAAGACGGTGACTTTGCAGCTCCATTGGGTGAAGAACTGTATTTCAGTAGCGCCCGCTTGATTCCTTGCTCGTGTTGGCTAGTCTGTTTCCCCGTCGAGCCTCGCCTATTGGGTTGCTTTGGTCCCTTAGCGAAAGTCTCAATCTCCACTTCGTATTGAAGATATTCGTAGTGAATGAGTTTCCGATGTTTTTCCAGAGAGCTTCTGGAATGCCTCCCGAGCGTAAAGTGGAGTTCCTGATAGATCTTGTTCGAACCCGACCTATTTCCATATCTCCATATCGTTTGGCGCCCTTTTCGTGAGGAGTTGAAAAAGCAATTGGATGATTTGCTATCCAAAGGTTTGATTCGCGTAGTGTTTCACAGTGGGGAGCTCCTGCTCTTTTCACTAAGAAGAAGGACGGTAGTTGGCGATGTGTGTGGATTACCGAGCTCTTAACCAAGCAACTGTGAAGAATAAATATCCTTTGCCCCGTATTGAGGATCTCTTTGATCAGCTAAAGGGAGCTAAAATATTCTCAAAGATTGACCTACAGTCAGGTTATAATCAAATTCGAGTCCGAGAGCAAGATATTGAGAAGACGGCTTTCTACAAGGTATGGTCATTATGAGTATAAAGTTATGTCTTTCGGACTAACCAATGCTCTGCAGTTTTCATGGAAACCATGAATAGTATGCTGCACCGATACCTTGATGATTTTGTCGTAGTGTTCATTGATGATATCCTGATTTATTCCAAGACAAAAGAAGATCATGCTCAGCATCTGAGGTTGGTACTTGAGACCCTGAGAGTGAACCAATTTTATGCCAAACTGAAGAAATGTGAATTCGGATTTCGAGTTGGGTTTTCGCCATGTAATCAATCAAGAGGCATTTCACTTGATCCAAGTAAGATCTCAACAGTGGTGGAATGGAAAAGACCAACTAATATAAAGGAAGTGAGGAGTTTTCTGGGTTTAGCTGGTTATTATCGGCGTTTCGTGGAGGGTTTCTCTACCCTTGCTAGACCAATGTCACAGTTGACACAGAAAGGGGTCAAGTTTCATGGATCGACGCGCAGAACGAAGTTTCGACTTTGAAGGATAGATTGGTGACCGCTCCACTCTCACTCTTCCGAACCAGGGAAGCGGTTCACTATTTATTCAGATGCATCTAGAGTTGGGCTTGGTTGTGTACTTATGTAGGATGGCAAGGTGATCGCCTATGCATCGCGGCAATTGAAGAAACATGAGCAGAACTATCCTACTCATGACCTAGAGCTTGCAAAGCAGAGTACTTGCTTTAAAGATCCGACGTCATTATTTAGACGTAGTCTTGTGACATTTTCACCGATCACAAGAGTTTGAAATACAACTTTACCCAAAAGATTTGAATTTGAGACAGAAGGTGGTTAGAGTTGATAAAAGACTATGATCTCACTATTCAAGATCACCCAGTGGAAGGCGAATGTTGTAGCAGATGCTCTAAGTCGTAAGGCGACCCCTCCTACCCTCGGTTGTCTTGTCGGTGATTTTGAGCGTATGAATATATCTTTTGCTTTGCGGGTACCGTCGAGACCGAGACCCGCTTGCTTCTTGAGTCACCCATTCCGAACGAGTACGGAAGCACAACAAACAGGATCATATGCTCCAGCGTGAGGAAGCGCCTAGATGAAGGCAAGCAAGGCCATTTTGGTATAGATGATTCGGTGCTGCGATTTAAAGGTCGCTTTGTGTGCCACAGGGGCACAGTTAAAGATGAGATTCTAAAGGAAGCACACCAGACATCAGATACAAGACATCCAGTGAGACCAAAATGTACAAAGATTTGAAGAAGAGTTTCGTGGAAGAGAATGAAAGTTGACATTGCGCAAAGATGTGGCCTCGTGTGGAATTTGCCAAGGTTAAGGTGAACATAAGCGATCGCAGGATTGTTGCAACCTTTAGAGGTTCCGTGTGGCCATGGGATGACATCTCCATGGATTTTGTAGTTGGATTACCTCGCACTCAGCGGGAAGGATGCTATATGGGTTATAGTGGATCGGTTCAAGAAGTCCGCACATTTCATTCCTATTCGAACCACCAATTCATGAGCAATTTGGCTCCACTCTATGTACGAGAGATAGTACAGCTTACACGGGTGCCAAAGACTATTGTTTCCGACCGGATGCCAAATTTGTTTCAAGTTTTGGGAGAGCTTGCAAGTTCTTTGGGCACGCAACTCCGCCTTAGTATCGCATTCCACCCACGCATGATGGTCACCGAAGCGCATAATCCAAACCTTAGAAGATATGCTCAGTGTTGTGTTTTATCTCGAAGGGTGGTTGGGAAGATCACCGGCTTTGGCGAGTTCGCCTATAACAATAGCTATCACGCCGATTCGAGCTGCACCATTTGAGGTTCTCTATGGGCGGAGATGCGATCTCCATTGTCCGGGATGCGCTTGGAGAGCGGGCTGTTTTGGGTCCCGACTAGGTTCAAGAAACCGTGGTTAGAGTAGCAGAGATCGTGAAGAATCGCTAGCCGCCGTGAGCCGATGTAAGAGTTATGCGATGTGAGAAGGCGAGAGTTGGAATTGGCGGGAAACGAGGTTCTCACGAGGGTATCGCCTACCAGAGGTGTCGTGCGGTTTGGTACCAAAGGAAAGCTTAGCCCGAGGTACATTGGACCATTCCCAATCGTGGCACGAATTGGGAAATTGGCTTATCGCTTGGATCTTCCAGAGTCCATGCGTGGAGTTCATAATGTGTTCCACGTATCAATGTTGAGGAAGTTCTTGAGAGACCCGGAGCATGCTATCCCGCTGGAGCCCTTGATCATTGAGCAGGACCTTACTTTTGAGTCCCGACCAGTGAAAATTTTGAAAGAGTCAGAGCGGGTTGTGAGGAGCAAGACATTGAAGTATGTCAAGGTTCTTTGGTCTCATCAGTCCGAGAGGGAAGCCACTTGGGAGTTAGAGTCTCGCATGCGCGAGAAGTATCCTGACCTATTCATTTCCGGTATGTGCTAACCCTTTGCTTCCAACTTGTTAGTATTCCATTCCTGTGTTCGTCTCGTTGGTTAGAATTCGGGGTCAAATTCTGTTAAAGGGGGTAGAATGTAATACTCCAAGTTTCGTTTAGAGGGAGTTGAATCGGGGAAAAGTTGCGAGTTCTTTTTTCCGGCTTTTGGTGCAGTTTCATGGTTTGGGCCTCCAGCCAGGCCATTCTTACCTAGAGGCCGGCCAGAACCTCCCTCTTGGGCCTGGCCCATGCGCCCCCCCCCCTCCAAAACCCTAACCAGCCCCCTTTTCTTCCCCCTCCCTTGGCCGAGCCCCTTTTCACCTTTGGCGCGCCTCCGATCCTCCTCTCTTCCCCTCACGCCCTACCCTAGGAGCCGCCCCAACCTCCCGGTTGCTGGCCCTGCTGGTTTGCCTCCCCAACTTGCCTTCGACCTTCTCCCGCGCGGTTGCGCAAGGAGTTGAGGAGGACAGCAGCTTGTTTGGGGCAAAGAGGTGAGAAGGAGGGAGATCGTCTTCTCCGTGATTCTTCTACCTACTCCTGGTTGCAGCAAGGGTAACGATGCCAATCTCATTGTTTGTTTGTTGGTAGAAGCGATTTGGATTCATAATTGTTTAGGCAGACTCGCCATGCGTTTAAAGACTGGTTCTGTCCAGATTGTTTCGGGCCCTGTTTCATGTGCTTAGAGGCAGAATTAGAGATTTTGGTATCCTAGAGTTTTGTAGGCCTCGTTCTTAAGTTTCAGTGGCCACCAAGTTTACTTGATTCCGAGGTCTGAGTCAAAAGTTATGGACGTTTTAGTAGCTGCTGCCAGAATCCTGACGAGAATAAACTGTCTGGCTATTTCTAAATTTTGAAAGGAAATTGGTTGAAACTGAAAGTTCACCCAACTAGGTTATTGTAGAGGATTCGATGACCTTTTCAGATTGGTAAAGAACGTTCAATTTGGAGCTACCTAATAAAAGTTATGATCTTTTTAATTCTGCTGTTCGTTCTGTGGACAGATTCTGGACAGAAAGTTAAAACGATTATTAACCTATTAAATTAGCCAAATTGGTTTATCTCGTCAACTAGAGAATTGTAGGTTAGTCAGTTAAGAAGCTACAGAAATTGGGTTTACCACTTTTTGACTTCCTGACACTGAGATACGTTAATTCTCGTGCTGCTGTCCAGGGACAGTTTTAAAGCTGAAAACATTGATTCTAGTTTAAGCTTTGTATTATTGACTAGAGTCGTCAGGGAAGCAATGTATAACGTCGGTTAGTAGAAATGGGTATTGTTGGTGTTCTTATTGAATTTATTTCATTGGTTAGGCGGCGGAGCTTCGAGTTTAGGAACGCCATCGCTTCCAGCTAACGCGTCTCAACGCGGAAGGCAAGTACATTGTTGATTTAAATGTTTGTGCATTGTGGTTATTGATATGAGCGTCTTTGTGATAACTCTTGTGTAGTAAGAAGTGAAATATCCATGTTTTGTCTCTATGTTGAATTCATGAATAGAAATGATGGTAATGTTATATTCAATAAGTTGTTTCATGCATTCATTATCATTTGCCGTCCACGGGAGTGGATGAGGGAGACCATCAATTCCAGGATGGTTGAGTAAGACCCATTAATTCCAAGATGGGCAATGTTGAACACCCGTATGAAACGTTCTTCATACGGGAAGTGGATCCCCGCATTTTTGTTAAGATGCGGGCTTGAGTGAACACCGACGGGTGTTCACTGACTATACCGGTATATGTGTGTGTGCCGTCCATTCCCTTGATTTTTAAGCATTATTTCATGTCATCATAAGTACTCATTTGTGTTATGATCAATGTCGAGGCCGAGTAGGTCTTATTCGTATTGATAAATGTGTTCTTAATCATTGTACTTGCTGAGTCATGGACTCACCTTGCGTTGTTTATCTATTTCTAGGTGATCGTGGATGAGATTCTCTTGGGAGGGAGTAGACACACACTACTTGTCTACAACATCAAATTCATGCTCAAGACTAAATTCTAGTTCAATATTTCATTCGTTAATGCTGAACTGTAATAATTAAACTATAATTGGAGAAGGAAGGATACCTTCTCCACTATGATGTTGGTTTATTACTGCATGTGAACCTTCTTTAATGATTCTCAGTATTAAATAACTTAGAAGGTGAAGGAAGGATACCTTCACCATATCTTGTTTATATTAATGCTGTCAATTGGTTGATATATTTATTTCATATTCTTCCGCAATGTGTAGATTGTTAGAATAATTAGGTGGCATCTTGGCTTCCGTTTGGCCAGGGTGTTACATTATCCAAATACTCCATGAATACTTTATTCATCAAATTCATAAAGTAAGCAGGAGCATTGGTCAATCCAAAAGACATGACTGTGAACTCATACAGTCCATATTGGGTTGAGAAAGCTGTCTTGGGAATATCCTCCTGACGAATCTTCAACTGATGATATCATGATCTTAGGTCTATCTTTGAGAACACTCCGGCTCCCTTCAACTGGTGAAACAAATTGTCGATTCTGGGTAGAGGGTACTTGTTCTTGATGGTGACTTCATTGAGTGAGCGATAATCCACACACATCCTCTGGGTACCATCCTTCTTTGCAACAAAGATCACTAGGGCTCCCCAAGGCAAAGAACTTGGTCGGACAAAATCTTTACCTTGCATCTCTTCAATTTGCTTCTTCAGCTCGACTAAATTATCAACAGACAGATGGTATGGTCTCTTTGAAATAGGAGTAGTTCCAGGAACTAGGTTGATGACAAACTCTAGGTCCCCGTTTGGTGGCATTCTAGGTAATTCATCAGAAAAGATATCTGAAAACTTTCTGACCACTGGCACATCTTTCAAAGATACATCATTGACACTACAGACTAGTGCTCCATCATGCTTTTCTGTGGAGGCTTCAAATTTTACTTTAGTCCCATCTGGACTAACCAAAGTGATGCTTCTACCACCACAATCCAAGATCGCTTGGTGATTAGCAAGTCAATCCATACCCAAAATCAAATCTAGGGACTTGGTGTCGATGATTATGAGGTTGGCTCGAAATCCTACCCCTTCTATGTAACAGCTCGAAATTTGGGCTTATTTTCAAAAATATGAAAATGTGATCTTTTTAAAACTTTTGATGAATTTGGTTGACATTTGTTTTTTTGGATTTATTTGAAAGACTTTTTGTCTAATAAAAAGAATTTGAGAATCAAATTCTTGCATTACAAAATTTACTAATGAATCAAAATAAGTTGAAACAAAATATGATAAAAAAGAATCCAAACTTGGTGTAATGATTTTGTAAACAAAGTGGAAAATAATTTAAGAAACATAATTTTTGCAAACTTTTCTCAAATAAAATAATAACAATATATACAAACAGGAACTTAACATAATTTTAGAGAAATATCCAGAGCACCTAAAATTCTGAAACAATTACATAAAAATATAAATTATGTCAGAAGTCCTCCTTAAAATTTCAAAAATTTCGAGCTATAATTCTATGCCAAATAATTCCCTAGAGCTTTTAGCTATCTTCAAAATCCTGAAACTCATTTTCTTTTCTCCTCTCACCGACCAGTGGGCCCCATGGTCTAGACCTTCTTCTCCAACGCACCAAGCCAACATAGCCCATGCATGGCCACGCGGCTTCTCCTCCGCGTCAACGCACCGACCTCGCCCCTGGTTTTCCCCGACGGCCCACAGCTTCTCCTTGCCCACACCTCGGCCATGCCCTGGCCCTTGCTCAGCCTAGATGCTTGTCCTTGCTATGCTGCTGCTGCACCCGAGCATGCCGCCACGGTGCACGTAGGCTTCCTCGCGAATGCTCTGCCTTCTTCTCTATATAAACCGAGTACCGAGTGCCTCTAACCCTCTTCTTCATCTTCCCCAACTCCCCTCTCCATTTATCTCTTCTCCAAACCAAAACGAGCTAGAAGCCCTGAATGCCATTCCTGAAACCAGCAGTACCGCCGAGCTACTTGTCGTCGTTCTGGCCGCGCCGACGATCTCCAGCCACTACCAATTGCGTCACAGCGCATCCCACATCCCCAGGAACCTAACCCTCAAGAAATTTCTGGATTCGTCCACCGAGGAGCTACGCACGAGTGTTCTTCCTCAGCTCTGACCAAATTCGCCTCCACCGCCGCTACTTCCTCTACAACAAGCCCGAGCTTGATTCCTTTCTCCATGGGCATCCCTAGACATCCCTATACCTCTCCCCATCACTCACCCACTCTCTCTTTCTCCCCAGGTCACTGCCGCCATTGGTCTCCTCGTGCCGCCGTTAGTTCACGCCACCAGCCCAACTCCGGTCATCTCCGCCTCCACCGAGCACACCGGTGAGTTCCCCTTGACCTACTAGTGCCCATGCTCCCTCCTTTTTTTCCCCAACTCCACTCTACGCCGCCGGCGCCATTTCGCCTCCACGGCCGGCCACCTGCTGCCGCCACACGCCCGCTCTGGTGCATCTTCGACCGTGCCAAGACATCCCCTAGGTTCATTGACCCCTTGGCACTCCATTTTGGCTGTATCCATCACCTCACCATTACCCCATTACCAGCGATGGTCGCCGCTCCAAACTGGCCTGAGCCTCCTGTGTTCTGTCACTTAAGCCCTCTGGGCATAAGCCTCTATCTCACTGAACATGGGACCCACTCATATGAATCAAACCCCTTACTGCTAACAAACATTTTGAATGTCAAATAGGTCACTCAAATAAACTAACCAATTTGAAACTTGATGTTTGAAGGAAGTAACCAGTAGCATTTTATTTCAGAAAGTTTGTTTGTTATAACATATATGAACCATATATGAACAGAGAAGTGGTAAATAAAAATCTAATTTCAGTTGGCTAATAAACATTTGTAATGGTTGTTGAATCACTTAACAAATGAATGTTGGGGTTTAGTAAGAAGTCTAGTTAACAACCACACATATTTTCTCAAATTGAACTGTATGAACAGAGAAGAGTAGGAGAAAGATTGAATGGTCAGGAGAACTCACTTCCAAAGCCAACTGTCTAATGCTAACCAACATTATGGATGGCATTTAGATCACTGAAATGGTTTAGCAAAAAATGAAGATTGAAATTGAGAAGAGTTTAGACAGTATCACTCCATTTCAGAATTATTGTGTGTTGTCTGTTGAATGAACAGGGGAGGTAGTAAGAAGATAGATGAAATTGACAGTAAGCTACTCTCCTTTCTAATACAAGTACTTAGGAAATCATTTGTCAAATTTGCACTTTTGCTAAGTGTTGTGATGAGCTAAGTGATCACTCAAAAGAATTGCTTAAATGAATATTAGAATTAGTTAATCAACAATTCTTCTCAACTTAAATCAGCACTCTGAAATGTAAGAACTAAGAAGAGGATTAGGAGAAAAATTGAAGTGTCAGTAAAACCCATTTGCAAAACCAATTATCAAATGCTAACAAGTGTTATGGCTGTCCATTTGTTCACTCAAATAACTTAACCAAATCTGAAATTTTTTGTTCGAAGGAAGTTAGCCATTAGCACTTTTGGTTCATAAAACTACTCTTTTGTCAGTTGAATGGACAGAGAAGTACTAAGTGAAAATCTGAAAAGACAGTAAGCTAGTAAACCTTTTAAATCACTGTTAAGACACTCATATATGTTTGACCAAAAGGATGATTGAATTAAGTGAGAAGTATAGTTAACAAATACTCATTCTCATGATAACTCCTCACTTTGGAATACATGAACGAAGGTTAAATGAATGTATGAGTAGTAAGGAAAATCTGTAGAGAATTAGATTTGACAAGGAGCTCATGACCTCACTAATACAAGTGGTTAGGGATTTTGAGGTTTTTATTAGCCCTTAAGGATTGACCTAAAGGGAACACCCTAATCTGAAAAAAAAATAGTTCATGTAACTGTTTAACAACCAACCCTAATCTGTTAGTAAGCTAAATAGTTAAGTGATTAATAAAATAATGTAAGATGATTAACCTAGGCAATTAAAGGTTAAATAAAAGCAAACCATCTACTACTAGAAAATATTATGGATGTTACTTAGGTCACTCAAATGATTTAACAACTCTGAAGTTGAAAATTGTAGGAATTAGTACTTCAGTGCAAATATTTTCTATTTGTAAGATATATAAACAAAGATTATGATATGAGAATAGCTAAAGATAACAATAGACTAATGTCATGACTAACACAAGTAGCTGGAAATTTTCTTGAAGCAATTAGCCTCTGGGCATTCATCTAACAGCGGTAACCATTTCTGAAAACAAGCATGATTATGACTCTCCAAAACCAACAGTGAAACAACCAATGGGTTAATGAACTAATTAATCAAAGAGAGCTTTGATTAGGCAAAGAAAATAAGAGGATAAGAATAATATGAGAACAACAAGTAACCTACTAATGGAAAGCATAAAATTTCAGAAAATAAACTCTCAGCATCACTTTTATCTATTTTCAAGATTTAACAAATCAATGCAAATCAAAACGCTAATAACTTTCACTTACAAACTTGGAATTAAATGAATATTTTTGTTAAATTCATATAAAATCATTCTCTATAATAATATACAAGAATATTTGGTTTTTCTTACTATTGAATTTATTCCTTCGTTTGTATTTTGTTTTTGGTTCTTTCGAATAGACGTCGGAATTCGCAAGCAAGATTATTGATGATCAAGAGACCTTACTCTATGAACAACATAAGCAAGAGCAAGGCAAGCACCTCCTTTGATCATGTTGATCCTAGTATTTTAATTATTGTACTTTGTTTTGAAAAATCTATTATGCATGCATGTATGTTGTGTATGAAAATGCTATGAATAGGAAATCGGTAGTTGTAATCCTATTTGTTGCATATATCTCCTTGTAATATTGATCCCTTACTATTGTAACCATTAGAATATAGGTTAGACAATATATAAAGTCATTTGAGGATTTTTTTAGTGCGATTATCGCACAAACGCAACTAGAACGATAGATTTTTCGAAGAACTGATAAAAGATAATATGATAATTTGTGAAGTTGGGATATTTTGAAAATAAAAGGAGATAACTTTGTTATTTTGTATGAAAATAAAATGAAAAATTAGTTTTTAGACGCGGGCGAGTTATAACGTATTCTGTTTAAGTGAGGATTTTGACTCACTAGTAGCTTGGGTGGAGAATCTCGCCCGTAGTCGACTAAGGACTTAAGCTAGCAAATCCAGGACTAAGACCTAATCGTACAACCATATGTGCTAGGGTGGGGTAGCCGTAGCTAACTAAGTTATCAAAATCCTAGCCTTGCATGACAACAGGCAGAAGTAGTGCGCGCATGCCGAATGATAGGATACTGACACAACTGCGGATGCCTCACTTCGACGGGTTTCAATCCAAGCGAAGTGAGGGATTCACTTGACAGGTTTCTATCCGGGCAAGTGATGGACTCACTTGACGGGTTTCTATCCGGGCAAGTGAGGGACTCACTCGACGGGTTTTATCCGACGAGTGAGGGTCCTCATTCTGCAGGTTTCTATCTGTGGGAGAATGAGGATGACGATTCGTAGGGCCAGTGCAAGGTTAGGGCTAGACAATGTAAAGGATGCGTCGCGAACTCTAGACTAATTACCTTCGGTAGTGAGCAGTGGTATTGGTGGATGTCGAACAAACTAGAGATATTCCAGGCAACTGGAATACCGCATACTATGGGTAAAGTCGTACGCCTCTGCAGAGTGGTAAACTATTCGAATAGCCGTGCTCGCGGTCATGAGCATGCTTAGTGCGGCTGGTACGGCAGTAGCTTTGTTTTCTAAACTATTTTGTCACAAAAGATTGGGGTAATGACATGGGGTTTTCATTTGTTGAGTTAACTACCATTTCTATGGCTGGACTGCTATGTTTATAGCATTGCTATGTCTATAGCAGGACTGCCATTTCTATGATTGAACACGAATTTGTCAGTGCCATTTCTATGGCTAAACATGATTATATTTTTGCTTACAACCGATTAGGGTTGCAGGTGTTGTTGTTATTTTGATACAATACTTTACTTACTGTCATGTACTTACTCTTACTGCTCTTTCAAATTTTGTTACAAATTATTACTTATGATTATTGCAAATAAATCTGGCTTTGAACAAAATAACTTGTAAGGTAGAGCCTTTTCATTTGACAGATTGCATCTAATATAATTTTTACAATACACTAGAAGTCTTGCTGGTACACAAGTACTCAATCTTGCTATTGTTGTTTGTTTAGAGTTTGCAGAGGAGCCGACTCCAGACGACGAGTTCTTTGCGTGCAGCACCGAAGGGTTCGGTGATGGGTCTACCTAGGCCTTGTTCCTTGTCGGTTGCCTACGGGATCGGATGGGCATGCCGTTGGATTTTTCTACTTCATTAAGTCTTCCGCTGTTATTTGTTTTACTCTGATGACTGCTTTTATTTGGACGGTCGACCGTGATTGTAGTAAACTTATAATAGCTTAAGTAGAGTACCCTTTTACTCACTTTAGCATGTGTATGTATGGTTGTGAATACCAAAGGTTGTGAATGTGTGTGCTAGCTACTGATCCAGGGACTAGCACAAAATACAAATAGGGTCTTCGGGTATTCCACGCCTAGGGGTCTGACATTCTATGACCACTTTAACTTGTGGGCAACCCTGGTTCGTACTCAACTCTGAACCGGAGGATTGAACCAACAAAGTAGTTTTAAGAGTTGAAACCTTCAACTGATGCTTTGCAGCAAAAATCCAAGAAACAAACGAATGCGAATCTCCATAATCAAATAAAACAGTAGCAGGTGCTGAATTTACTAGGAACTTACCTAGCACCGTGACATGGTTCACACGTCCAGTTCCTGGCATAGGGGTTCTGGCTAGAGTAGCTCCCAAGTTGAATCTAACAGGGGATGGACCTTGCTTCTGTGGGCAATTGCTGGCGTAATGCCCCAGCTGCTGACAGTTGAAACAAGTAATTCTTGCAGCATGATTGTCGGCTCCTGGCGGCTGGTTGTTGTTGTTGCCAAAGCTGCGGAATCCTGGAGTAGATGGGCGAGGTGATGTTGCAGGAGTCTTGAATGCGACAGGAGGGCAAAATGAGCAGTGTGTTGCACATTCATTTTGGCTCTCTGTGGATCATTTTGGTGAGCACCATGTTGCATCATCTTCCTTTTACAAGATTCTTCGAGCTCACGATGAGATTTCTCTATGAACATGGCCTTGTTTACCAGATGCCGAAAATCTGCATAGTCGTTGCCAATGACTTGGACCTTTAAGCTAGGGTTGAGTCCTTACTTAAAACGCTTCTGACGTGCGTCATCTGTGGCAACGTCCTCTTGGGCATATCGTGAGAGTTAAGTGAACTTGTTAAGGTACTCACTCGCTGACATGTTCCCTTGTTGCAGCTCACGAAACTCATTCTTCTTCATTTCCACCTTTCCATCAGAAATATGAGAGTGGCGAAAAGCTCCGGAAAACTCGGCCCAACTGATGTTCTAGTGGTTTTCATGGGTGGCACAGTAATTTGCTCACCATTCTGCGGCGGTTCCTTCAAGTTGGTGCGTGGCATATAGAACCTTCTCACGGTCGTCACATCGGGCAATGGTGAGCTTCTTCTCTATCGAGTGCAGCCAGTCATCTGCGTCCAATGGCTTAGAGGAGCTAGAGAAGGTAGGTGGATGGGTCCTCATGAACTCTGCTAGCCTTGACTGAGGAAAAGCTGGTGGTGGTGGTGGTTGCATGGCAGCTGCTTGGTTGTTCTTGTTCAACATTGTGACTAGGGTAGCTGTAGTCTGGATCTGCTGATTCATCATCTGATTCATGTTTTGCATCATAGCATTCATCAACTGTGTCTAGGCTGCCATGAACTGACCCAGACCCTAATCTGCCATTGCGGCCGGAGGGGGTGGTGGTGTATTGAGATCCACGAGATCAGCTTGACTTGGGTGTTGCGAGTCTAAACCATTTGAAACAAATCTTCCTAGGTTTAATAGACGAGAAGAAGAAATCACGATAGATGAGAGGGAAAAGCACAATAGACAAGAAAGAACAAGAGAGGAAGACGGAACCACCTAACTGGGGAAAGGTCGGTTAAACCCGAAGAACAAATAGTCGAAAAGCTATTAAGAAGCATCAAAACTTAAGCAGAAGATCCTATTACTCGGACTAAACGATACTAAAACTGAGAAGGGCTACTACTAATCTAACTTATATGGGCGGTCGACATGAAGTAGGGCTCGATCCTATAGGGATTACTGAAGTGAGAATGATCAGTTCGAATTCAGAAACAGAGTTTCAGAAAGGATACGATACAAGAACTTATGGATGATATGGGGGAAAGATTAGAATAAGATTAGAGAAGAATAGAGTAAGGTGAGAGAAGAATAACTACTCATGTTATCTCTTGATTTGATTTATAAAATAAATTTTGAATTTTTGACTAAACGATCGTGCTAACTATGGTTACGTCCTACAGTCGATATGGCTCTGATGCCATCTCTGTTAGGACCTCGGATATACAACTCTAAGACCCTCTGTGTATTCTAAACTAGTCCCATATCAGTAGCTAGCTCACACAGTTACAACAGTGATGTAATCATAACCACACAACAAGATAAAGATGAAGCAGACAAATTAATATCATTTAGTAGCAAAAGGATCTTATTGTCAAGTCTGACAAAGTTTGCCACGTAGGGCTTGACAAGAAAAGGTAACTTGCGGTGGAACCAAAATATCTCGTGGTAGCCATCCGACATGCCCACAACAATCTAGTGGAGGACATGACCTAATTCGCATAGTCTTTGAAGTACACCTCTTCATAGAACTCTGAGTTTCCTAGTTCTTTTTTAGTGACTGATCAACAAATGGCATAAAGCCGTGAGTACTTTAAAGTACTCAGCAAGTCGTAGAAAAAAGTATGCAAATAATATCATGCAATGCTTGACAAGGATAGCTTTATGGCTATTTTACAGAAAGCGGCATTAATAGTGAATACGGTAAGTAGATTGAAAAACACAATTTAAAAGATTAATACATAAGTAATCAGGTTATTTGAAACAACTAGTGAACCATTCACTTCTCAACCATTCCATCCAAACCACCAATCCAACAATTTTTATGAAAATCTACCCCTCGTGTGAAATCACCAAGCATTATCCATAAACGGGGACATGGCTATTCGAACAGTTTTACACTCCATAGAGGTTGTACAGCTTGACCCACAAGAGATAATCATCTTATACTGTCAGGCATTTCACGCTTCCAAAGGCTTGTGACTAAGTGATTATCACAAGGATTTTACAAAGCTCTGCCTTGACCCGGTTCAGCTTGCTAAGGATTCGCCACAACAGCGTCCTCTTATGCCAATTCAACAACCCAAATAGAACCAAATTAACATATTACTAATTATTCAGCCAGGTCCACCCCATCCTGGACATGTGGTTGTACGGTATGGTCTAGATCAATGGTGCACAAAGTTAAGTCCTTAATGACTACTCAGGCGAAGCATCCTCATCCCAATGTGCTTCCTACATCCCCTTTACTGCACGATCATTCGCCTGAGTATGAAATCATTTTTGGTTCAACCTGGCCAAATGGCAACCCTTGCCATGACACATCAAACTTTTAAAAACAGTGGCCGCGCCACAGTTCCATATTTCATTGAGTCAAGTTTAAACATATGAGCATGTGATCATGAACCCCATCGGATAGCTAAAGCATGTTTAAGCATATATGATACCCAAGTTGGTACTAAAATATGTCCAACTAAATTAACCCATCCTATGGTGTTCAAGGGTACATGTCATTCAAATTTTCCAAAGAGGCATAATGGCAATTAGTTAATTAGCTATTCCCAAAACCATTTAATATAAAACTAGCAATGCATGCTGATATAAAACAATATAATTTTTATAAAGTGTGTATGGCATGATCAAAAGTCTACAACTTACCTTCGTTGAAGAGTTGAGATGCTTCGGTCGTCGGCTCTAAGAATTTTTCCGAAACGCCGGAATCTATATGTGCGAAACGAGCCAAATAAATCAAAAATTTCCAAATAAAATCCAAGAAAGGCCAAATAAGTACCAACAGAAAGATAATGAATTTAGATGAATTTATAAATTTGAATCACTGGAATCGGAGCTCGAACGGGCTCCCGAAAGTTTGAAAACACATGAAATGATAAAAACCAGGATTTTCCTGATTTTTGGATTTATTTTTGTAAAGGAAAATCGGGTTATTGCGTCAGCATGATGTCAGCACTGAGGATTTTGTTTTCGGCCGAAATATTTTCTTGAAGGAAAACCGGAAATGCCATGTGGTTTCCACGTGGACTGCCACGCATCCAAAAGAACTGACGTGGCTGTGACTTGGCACAACGTGGGGCTGCCACGCAAGCGCTGACAAGCACACATGTGCAGATGAGGAGGGGGCCACCACGTGGGACTTGGGCGCTGAGGTGGCGCTGACTTGGCGCCACCCAAGGTTGTTAGAATCACGATCCTACTCTTAGAGTCTTACGATTCTACGAACCCATGACAGCCTGTCGATCCAAATCACACCGTGAATCGGAATAAGGTAGAATCATGGTAGAGTCACGATCCAAATCGTAGAATTGCGTAGAATGGTGTAGAATCGCATAGTAGAGTCGTTTGGACAAAAAAAATTGCAATTTTTTTTTTGATTTTTTTAGAGGTCAGGGTTTGCTGATATTTTGTTTTAGAGCAAAATTTATTGATATTAATTTCTGAGAATGAAACTCTAAATATTAGTGTGGTAATGCTAGTACAAATATCTATATTATGACATGAGCAATCTTGAGCTATGATAAGCTATTTTTATTCCTGTATGTCTAGCTGCTTTTAAGGAACATGCAAGTGTTGCAATTAGATATTGATTTACAAAAGTTGTGAACATTTCTCATGTAATTGTAGTAAACTAGTCATGGTCATTGGCTGTTCTCCTGTAGTTCAGAATTATATTACCAATCATGTCAGTAACATTATGCTTTTCTGTTGTGCGATAAAAAGTGCTTTGTCCCTTTTTCAATTATAAGTAAGTGGTAAACCATATAAGAATCATACAAATTTATATTATAGATGTTAAATATGTGTATTTTTATAATTCCGTAGAATCACCGATTCTACAATTCGATCCTACCGAAGGCAAGTCGATCCAACTTAGGATCTCGACTCTGACTACCTTGGCGCCACCTGGGCTGCCATGTGGGCAACCGAGCCAGTGACACGCACGGGCCGAGGTTCGCCGGCAAACGACGGCATCCTAACCGGCGGTGAGGGCACCAATGCAAAGAGGGAGATGAGGTAACATAAAACCTCATAATTAAATCATGGCAATCAACTAGTATAAAATACAACAATTCATTATTACAACTTGCACTTGCCTCAACCGTGAGACGGAAAGCAAATGGCGGAACGCTCTAGCACCGGGGTTCACCACCACCTGGTAACCATGAATGATACTAAACATCAATCAAACATGCATAACAAGATATTACTCACAGTGCTCTACATCGTCTTCCCACAACCCAAGATTAAACACTTGATCTACTCCAGCTAGTCAACATGCTAACAGAAATCTATACTAGACAGCAGTATTAAAAACTTCATAAATTTTTCTGTCAAACTTGAAACGGCGTGATCTCAGACTCTCTACAAAGATAACAAAATTATCTACAATAACTTAGTTGGTAGGATCCTCTAATTCTGCCCACAGATGAGCCTAATATTCAGTTGAAAAATCTAAAGTTATAATCTGACTGACAGAAAGGACAGCAGCACAAGAAATGCTATAACTTTTAAATGGCTGAACCAAATATTGCTTTTTCTATCAATTTAAAAAGCTAAGAATATGAACTTCAAAAGTCTAGTTGATTCAACCCACAGATTATGCATTTAACAAAATTTAGCCCACCGCTCACAACTACCATCAGAATCTGACACACATTCTGGACAGAAAAAGTGAAACATACATAACTTTTGTTCTACCGATCCAAAAAGGGTGTTCTTTATCAATCCTGAAAGCTAATAGAATTACCTACAAAAAAATGTTTTGAGCAACATCCCTGAATCGGCCTTTAACATAATCTAAATTAATGAACAAGACGACTGCCCAAGTTCGTCAGACTTTCTGGACAGCAGCAGTAAAATCACCGTGACTTTTAAACCACAACTACGATTTGGGTGATCTTTGAACCTATTGAAAGCTGATAACGAGACCTACAATTCTTTAGGAGACGAAATCCTCAAATTCGGACTCTAAATACACGAAACTTGACACACAAGTAGTGGACAGATAGCTAGAATCAATCGAAGCAGAACGTTGATTCCCTAATCATGGCAAATTACGAATCTAAATCGATCTAACCAGCGAGGAATCATTCATTACCCTTGAAGACACGTGTGCCCACTGAATTCCCCCACGAGGTGCTCCTCTCCTCTTCTTCTCCTCTCTCCCTTTTCTATAATACTCCAAGTCTATTTAAGTGAAAAGAAAGAATTAGGGAGAGGGACCAACTAGAAAAAAATAATAGAATTAACAGAGGATTAGAGGGGGTTTCTGCAATTCTTCGACAACCTGGGCCTCAGGCTTTGGCCTAGGAGGCCCATGAGGGGCCGGCCACCAATAAAAGGAGGGAGAAACCCTAGGGTTGGTACTGTAGCACGCCGTGCTACAGTAGCCGCCACTGCTACAGTACCCTACGAACAGTAGCTGCCCCGCCTCCTTGCGCCGCCTCCTTTGGGTGCTGCCGACCAAGAAGAAGAAGAAGAAGAAGGAAGGGGAGAAGAGAGAAGGGAGGGGAAGAGGGATCGCGTGGTGTTCATCGCTTTAGACAGTGGATTCTTCAAGGGTAATCCCGATCCCCATTCTTTTGGTGGTGTATTTGATTAATTAGCCGATGTCGTAATAGATCTATTTAGAACAGTCAGTAATGGTCGACGTTTTTGAGGAAGTTAAGTGCGGATTCTGTTCTGGCCGCCTCCTAGAGAGTTGTGGGCGATGTCGCTAGCTTTCAATATAGTATTAGATCACATCGTTTGGACGATTGGTTTAGGAGTTATGAATTTCGTAGCGCTGCTATTCCGTAAATCTGCTACAATTCTGACAGTGTTTAGTAATGAGACATAAACGGATAGCTAAAGAAATTTCTCGGAGGTCTCACTATAATGAAAGATGTAGATAATTGTCTTATATTTCAGGGAAGCTAAAGAACACGAAATTTGTATAATTATACTGATAGTTATGATAGTTTTAATATCTTTGTCCAGAAACCCAACGTGAATTAGCTGTTCTGTTCATCAGCTTGGTAGGGGTAGAAAATTGCCAAATCTGGAAGGCTCACCAGCTAGGTTTAGATGGAGGATTTGATAATATTTCTAGGGAGTCCAAGAACACCCCATTTGGATCTCTGTACTAAAAGATATGAATTTTTGATTATGACTGTCTGTCGAGGGGACAGACTGCAGTTTAGGATTTTGGAGTTGGGGTTGCGCGAGAGAGTATAGTTTTTTTTGTAAGTGCTTTTAGCTTTGTTTTGGTCCAGTATTGTTATCTTAGAGTGCTTGTTAACTTAACTTTTTTGTGGGGGATTGGTTCCAGGGGCAACGTCCTCTTCGCATCCTTCGCTCTTGCACGGTTGAGGCAAGTACATTGATTGATAGATTAATTGTGAATGCTTGACCATGTTTGCGTGTATTTGTTTCATTATAGCGATGCATGGTGATTGGCATGATTTTTGTATTAATAATGATGAATGCTCAAAGTATGACTAAGTTCTACTCATGTATGATGTTATTGCTTTTGGCATGTTGATGATGAATAGAGTAATTGTGCATGTGCATATTGAGATCATGTTGAGGCTTGGTCATGTGATGGCGAAGCATAGATATCTTTGAGGTCCCCGTCATGTATATGACGGGCTTGAGGTTCCCACACTTGAGGAGTGTGGGCTTGAGGTCCCCTTTACTTGTGGAGTATTGGGCAATTGGTCCATGCTCTTGCAAGCACAGGTATGGGTATGCAGCGACGGTTGCATACATTGCATTACCAGTAAAATGCACAAAGAGATAAAGAGAAGGTATCCCTTGAGCATTGTATATGCATGTGGTATGGTTTAATGTAAAGTTCTGGAAATGGATGCTGATGTTATAATTTTGTATTATAATGTCTTTTATATGTACTTGCTGAGTCTGTGGACTCACTCTTGTTGTTGTTGTTGTTGTTTTAGGTACCCAATCCAAGAACGACATGCATGGGAGGGAGTAGCTCTATGTTCGCACACACACTGCCATGAACCTTTTATAGTTGATTAAAATTCAGATCATGCCTTAATAAATGAGCAAACTTCTTAAAAGATTTATTGTGGTTAAGTTTACGCGTTGGACTATTTGTAATAATGATGAGTAGCATATTTTTTGAATATTTGTGATTATGCTTTAGTCACTTAGTAAATCATGAATAGCTATTGATTATGCTAAATGTTGGATTGCTTAATTTTGATAATTATACCTGTTGGAAACTCTGGTATAGTTAGCTAAACAAAGGAGGTTCTGCTGGAGTTTAGTAAAGTGTCTTTGTTTTAACTTGTTATATTGTTAGTTTAGTAGCATTCCAGACTCATGTTGGGCTGGGGTGTTACATCTTGATTGCCTATAGTTTATACTAAATGTTGGTTTGTTTAATTTTGATAATTGTGCTTGTTTGTACCCCCGGTATAGTTAGCTAAACACAGGAGGTTCTGCTGGAATTTAGTAAAGTGTCATGGTTTTAAACTTGTTATATTGTTAGCTTAGTAGCATTCCATGCTCATGTTGGGCTAGGGTGTTACATTTTCCTTTCTTCTTCTTCCTTCTTCTCTTTCCTTTCTTCTTCTTCCTTCCTCTCCTCCCTTTCTCCTCTTGGCATAGCAGTAGGGGGGATTGCTACAGTGCGGTGCTACAGTACCAGGGCGGCAGTACTGTAGCAGCTAGGGTTTCCCCCCCTCCTTTTATTGGTGGCCAACCCCTCCTAGGCCAAGGCCTAAGGATTAGGTTACCGAAAAACTTCAGAAATCTCCTTTTTCTTATTCCTAATTTTTCTTTTGAACGCTTTCTTTTATAGAATAAATCGAAGTATTACAAAAACAAGTCTCAGAAGTCTACGAAGATGTCAAGAATGACTACGACTACTTCACATGTGATTTCAACGAAGGCTTCCTAGAGTACTAGGCTGCGTTCCCCAAGTTGAATGCCACAGGGCGATTCGATCAGTCAACCATGGAGTTTATCATTTTATTTCCGCTGCTGTGAGACTTAAGGTCTTTGAACCTCTTTTGTAATAAGTGGTCATAAGGCTAGTACTCAGTTATTTATTAATGTTATTTCATGATTCGAACTAGTTATCAACAATGTTTTCACTGTGTGCACTAGCTAGTGATCTAGGACTGATGCAGAAATACACAGAGGGTTCGGATTCAGAAATCCGGTCTTGCTAGAATAGGCTATTCAATTTCCTAGGACGTTCCTCGACTCGGGAGGCAACGGTTCTGTGGGCGCCCCGGATTATTGGAAATGTACTTAATTAAATTCATACTGTAGCACAATTGTTAATGAAGGAACAATACTGCCCCTTTATTAAAGATCATGCTAAAGATATAAATTTAACAAGTGACAATTCCAATAAACAGGATTCCCCGGATATATATATATCTCACAATGGTTCCCAGGATCAACGACCATTGCATATATATATCCTTCATCGACATTGCATCAAATACATACAAGTCATACATTGACATAATTAAACATAAGTTTACAACATTCGGTTTGGTACTACAATATTAAGTGACTTGGTCACTTCAAAAGTCTAACAATGAAGCAAAACAAAATATTAAAGTCCACCAATGGCCTCATCCACCTGCAGGCAATTGCGTGGAGGAAAGAAGTAGCTTTACTCGTTAGCGCCACCCCGATCGGCGCTAACGGGTACTTCATAAAGATAACCATCCTCACCGCAACAATAGGTGATAGCACCTGAGTACGTATGTACTCAAAGAAGTCTTACACAAACTAATAAAAGAAAGTGGTTATTGGAGCCTATACAAGGGAGTAGAATTTATATATGCATAAGGTTACAACAGGAAGGTATAAAGGTTCAGATTTGCATAAAGCAATACATCCTAACCTACAAATGCTAAATTTTGATAAAGCAAGTTAATAAATCAAAGTTTGCTTAGAAATGTAAGTAAATGACATAATTGTAATAAGATGCAAGGCATGAATCCTCATGCACACCCAAAAACCGAAACCAGATTTTGAAAATCAAAACTTCTATACAGTGACATCAATTCAAGTTATCGCCCATGACCGTGGACACGCTTATTCGAATGCTTTATACCTGCGCAGGTGTACATCTTTACCACATGACTTAGCTAGCCCGTTGCCTTCGGATGCCTCCGAATGATGACATACTTCCTTTGGTATGCCGATCGGGAAACTAAGATTTGGTATTTTTCAACAAGCAAACACTATTGAGTTGGACCCCATGTGTGAGCTGATCTCGCTTAAACAACGATCGATAGCATCCGCTAACCGGCACACATGTTGCGCCGAATGCCGATCCAAACAATTAAATGCGAATCGGCTCACTACCCATATTAGGATGCAATCGGCACCATTAAGGTATCGATATGCTACGGAGCACATATACGCCTCACCCTTCTAAGAACATCCGACATCGACATACAAGCTCACATGGCATACAACGCAGTCATCGCACCAAAGCATCTATGCCATACAAGGTCAATACACATATTCTTACTCTCCTGTTTCCAACCCAATAGTCTTAACATTTTACTTAACCAAATAGCACCCATACACTGCATGTGGAAGTACGTGGGGGACTTGAATTGAATAGTCAGAGTTCGGTCCTTAATTAACCCGGACAAGTCCACCACAAAACCCAATCTCGTGCCCAAAAGCACCATCACTAGCTTCCTCTTGTCCAGATCAATTTAAATTTCAAATTCAAGTCTGATTTAAAGAAACTGGACAAAGAGTTTAAAATACCAAAAGTTCATTTGTGATTCCCATGTTTGACAAGATATGCTTGTCAAACTCTAAAATCTCTAGACTGCATGTCTAAGCCAAAACTAAAAATATAGGTTATAATATACAGTACTATGCTAAGGTTGAGTGTATGGTGATAATTGAGGTAATCCATCATGTTAGGTCATAACTAAGTACTAACAGATCATACTTTGTATTTTCAGAAAAATAGCATGCACAGTTGTCACTGGATTTAGAAAATCTATTGTATAAAATTTGGGCTCAACATGGTGCAGAGAGGAAGCTTGCCTTGATAATAATAAACCTCTCATGCAGAGTTCAGTTGCTCGAAATATATTCAATTGCTTCAACAGAACTGATTCTAAAAGAAGCAATAAGACCCAATAAATACCAAAACTGACAATAAGTCCAAAATGGAAGAAATATGCATGATCAATCTGGAAATGCATGATTGACAATATGCTTAAGCCATAACTACCCATAATAGTGATACTAACCCATTTTATAAACTACTGTTTTCAAAAGATAGAAACTAGGGTTTAGTGCAAAGTTCCAGTTTTCAGATTTTTAAAAGAGTCAAAACAGACAGATTGCGCTTTTGGAAAAGGAAAATAGAACATGCAAAAGTTCATAAATGAAACTTAGCATGATCTTTAGGTAATTAATATCCTAAACCAACCTTAATCTAACCCGATCGCTTAGATTACCAAAAGTCGAAGAAACTTGCATTGTCGGTTGAGCCGACAAAAAGGAACAGAGGCAGATTTCTGTTATCAACCTAAATAGATGATAACAAGGATTAAAAGAATAACTTGTTATGCTACTAGGATTTAGTTTAAACCTAACTAGGATAACAAGTCGACAGGAGAAACCCTAGGTCTTGAAAATGACATGGAAAACCGAAAAGTTACAATAACAACTTTTCATTTTGAAGCAAGTTGAAGCTACTGATGCTCAAAAGAATGATTCACAGCAGCTTCTAAGGTCATTAAGATGCTCAAGATGTTAGAAACTAGGGTTTTAGCTTACCAGTAAAGGAAAGACACCACAGACTTTGAAAACCGAAGTGAATTGACAGAGAAATAAACTCTGGATTTAACCTACAAAAGATAGCCAATCTTTATTGCAACGTAAAACCAGTGCTTAAGGTGGATAAGCAATGGACAAGAGCAAGAAACTCCACTGGACAACAATGGAGGATGAGCTTCATGGTCAACAATGGTAACAAAGAACTAAAAGCTAGGGTTTATATATGGATGTTGAGCTACAGGCAAGAGGGAAAGATCTAGAGTTGATGAGGTGTCTATTTAGCTAAATATCCAAAAATTTGTGGCATAATCTTTGATAATCCTCTCCTCTCGCTCTCGTAAATGGCTGCAGAGATAAGGAAGAAGGGAGGCAAAATATGACATGTGGGTCCCTTTGTCATCCTCAGCCGCGCGCGCTTCATAAAAGCTCAAAAGAATATCAGCCGTCCGATTGGAAATGGGCGGCTGTGATAAATAGAGAGATTAAAAGATTTGAATCGGTATCTTAAAATATGGGCCGTGCGATCTAAAACGGTCGATCGAGATTAAAATAGAGCCCAAAAGGAATCTCGGGATCTACTTTCAAATCTGGACGTTGGATTGGAATCCAACGGTCAAATAAAAGGATACACATCACCCCTTTTAGATGCGATGATGCAGCACCGTTAGATTTGATTTCTACGGTCAAGATGGGAAAATGAACCGGATGGTCCGATTGCATACACTCATATGGACCCTACGATTGAAATCCAACGATTCGCCGAATTTGGGCTTTAAAGGCCCACGGTCAAAAAGGAGCGTTGTAGGATTTAAATCCAAAGGCCCAGATAAACGCGCGCCTTTGATTTCAAAATGAAATGAGCGACGCGGTTAGATTAAGAATGGACGGCGGAGATCATGAGGGGATCCGGAGTCGTCCGAATGCATACACCAATCTGGACCACACGATGAAGATCTAATGGCCCAGAGGAGCGCGGACCTTAATAGCACGCGGTAAAAAGGAAAGCCGTAGGATTTGAATCTGACGGCTCAGATAAAAGCGCGCCTTTAAGTTTAAAACGAAAAGGGAGGCGCTGTTGGATCAAGAATGAACGGTGGAGATCGAGAAGGGCTCCGGAGTTGTCCGATTGCATACACTGATCTCGATCGTTAGATCAAAATCCAACGGCGGAGATTAAGGTGTACACGTGGACAGCTCATGGAACATTGCGACCTTGCCCGTTAGATTGAAGATCGACGGCTCATATCGCGCAAGGAGATTGGACCCGCGCCCGAACGTGACAGAGCCGGACCACTCGCACGGGGTTGGACTGTAACAGCCCAAACTAGGATTTGTATTTTAAAAGTATAAAAGGATGAAAATTTAAAAACTTTTGGTTGTATCTCTTGATCATGCTCATGATTTCCCAAAATCTTGTGCACAGTTTTAAACTTTTGGATGTTTTGTATTGAAGTTGTGTTGGAAATTTCAAACCTTTTAAACTTACATTCCATTTCTATTTGAATTCCAGAAAAATGTAAGAACAAAAATTTCTAAAAATAATTTATTCAAATACTAGATTATTTATCTTGAATTATCATTATTTTTACCAAATTTTTAGGAGTGATTTTGCCTTCCCCAAAATTCAAAACAAATCCCAATTGCAGATTTGAATATGATTTAATTCTGGCAAATTTTTAAAATACAAAGTATTTAAAATTATTTTTCCTAAGTCCTTTAAGAACCTAAGAGTGCCCACAAAAATATTTAGAATTTTTCGAATTTTGTTTCTAGTTCAAACTGCCCGGTCAAACTTGGTTGTTTTCGGTCAAAGTTAAATCCAAATTCTAAAATCTAAACCTAGCCACTCATCGCTCATCTGCTCGAACCCGAGCCCGACTCAACTCGACCGACCCAAACTCCCGACCGCTTGATCGCGCCAACTTACCGAGCCAACCTCCTCTGCGCGCCGACGGCTCTGCCCCACCGGCAGTTGTCGCTTCCACGCGGCACCAACGCCACGACGCCGCTTCAAGGCTTTTCGCGCTCACAAGATACACGCCGCCGCATGCGCGCCACGCCAACTCGCCGGTCACCTCGCCGCCCCTTGCTACCTCCACCTCGCAACCTCCGCCTCCTTCTACTTAAGCCGCCGAGAGCTCATCTCCTCGGTTTTCTCTCTCTCTCTCCGCATCTTCTCCACCAAGCTCCACGGCCCAAACATCGCCGCAAGCACCACCTCGTGTCCTCGCCACTCCGGTGATCCTCTTCGCGGCCAACCGCGTCACGCGCGCCCTTGACTAGAGAAGCAAAACCTCCATCTATTTGGAGGAACCGCCATCGAGGAGCATGCACACGGCTTCTTCCCCAACTCCGCCTCCACCGCCTTCTCCGCCGTATCTTCTTTAGCGAGCCCGAGCCCGATTCTCTCCGCCGTGAGCATCCTTGTACCTCCTCTATCTAACCCCATCACTCATTCGCTCGCTTTCCTCCCTAGGTTGCCGCTGTTGGTCACCTCCGCGCCCGGTCACCGTGGGATGCCTCTCCTGGTGCCTCCTCGCTTCGCCGATCACCTAGTCATGCTCGTGTACATCATCGGTGCTCATGCGCGCACTATTTTTCACCTCCTTCCTCTCCGCGCCATCGCCCCTTTTCACCTTTTCTGGTCGTGCGCCGCCGCTTCTTGCCGCCACCACAAAGCCGCCCAAATCACAACTCCGCCTCCTCTAGTCTCACTAGCCCCCTGGCACTCCATTTTGGCCATCGCTGCCGTCTCGCCGCCGCTCCGTCGCCGGCGACGACCTCAGCTCCACTTCGGCCAGAGCACGCCCGAGCCATCCCTTGTCTGTCTCTCTGTTCTTCCTTTCACTCTCTATGACAGTGGGGCCCACTCCCTAAGCCAAATATTGTACTAATCAATCTTGTGAATGGCTATTAGTTCACTCACTTGCATTATCAAAGATGTAAGTTGAGTTTTGAGAGTAAGTTAGACTCTAACTCTCTGTAATTTTCTCGTTGTCGTGAAATCAAGTCTTCTCTGTGTTGTCTGGAGCTGACAATCTTGTGTTCTAGGTGAAATACATTTGCACCCTTTGATTAGCTAATGAAATCACTTAGCATGTTTGACAATTGGTTAATTAAATGAATATTTGACATCTAGTTGTAGAGGCAGTATAGTTTTTAGGATAAGTTGGTTAGCAGGGATAAGCAAAGGGGTTTTGGAGTCAAATTGGAATGTCAAGAACCCTTTTCTCACTCCAACCAATTTTCATACTAGCAATTTGGGTGTATGTTCTTCTGATCAATCTAGTTAGCCATACTGCAATTGAGTTAAAAAGAAAGTTTAGTTGTAACACTCCTGTCTAAAGAGAAGTCTTGCTTTTGTAGTGTACAGCCAGTAACCTGAAGCTAATAAAAATGACAGTCGGTTGTGTTTTGCTAAATCTAGTAGTTAAGAACCTCTTTAAGTCTCAGAGGCCAAAGTTGGTTAGAAATCTGTTTAGCAATTATTAGTTCGCTAATGGACTAGTCAGTATTCCAAAAGCAAATTTGTAGGTCTAAATAAGCTTATAACAGTAAAAGGTTTTATAGAATAGTGAGCTATTTAAAATATGGTAATTTGCTTCTTAGCTTATAGATGTGTGCACAATCACCATCTAAGTCTGCCGATAGAATTGAACATATAAGAGGATTAATTTTGACTGTATGATAATATGAGAAAAAGTGAGTTTGAAAAGAACAGTAATAAGAAATCCTAACTAATTTAAATAATCTCCGAATCTGCTAATTTGTTGTTCCTGAATTCATGATCTATCTTCTGTGTTGTTATTTAAGTTTTTGGATATTTTTGGTATTCTGGTGTTTATTTGCTGTTTTTCGCTTTGGCAGTTTTTATCGTTAGATGGCCTTGTTATCGAGAGTGATCCTCTGCAGCAAGTCAAATATCTCAAACCAAGCAAAGGCAAGCAGTTTGATCATATCCAGTTCATTCCCATTATTTTCAAGTCTAATATTTTGCTTAACTTGTATGTATGCATGCTTTTGTGTCAAAGTAATTTTGTCGATTAGAGGTAGTTAATCCCATTGCATTGTTGCTCTCAAATTGTTCACCCTCGCCACTACCTTAGGAATATTATTCTCATCGGTGAATTAGAGCCCGTGAATGATTTAGGTCTTTTATTTGTATTTACGATATGATGCTTAGCCATGCTTAGATACCAGAGAATTGGGCGGTTATCGATTTAGTCGGTAACTTTGATCACACAAATTATTATATCTTTACCTTTTCACCTTCGTATATGATATTTGTGAAAACTAAAAATAAAACAAAATGATTTGGACTTGGGCACAATGGTAAGTTGGTGTGCTTTTGGTGTGACCGAAAGGTGCCCGAGTCAATTAAGGACCGAAGTTACTTGCGCCACCGCATCGAGCATTTTTGCGCATAACCACACTAGAGTATATGGACCTCTCTTGACCTAGTACTTTGGCGTGTATGGCTCCGGGTCGCAGGGGTCGCAGGAGGGACGGAGGTGGGAGCATGGTAGTTGTCCAAAAGCTTTATCCCGAGTGGGTAGTTGTCTTTTCGGCTTTACCATGTAAGCGTATGGATTTCTATCCATACGAGCGCTCGTAGTTGATACACAATATTGGAAAACGCCATGTTAGACTTAGCCGCGCACGCATACCAAAGGAAGTATGCTAACCGTGGTCGTGGAAAGGCGGTCAAAGTGTGGGTACATTGGTACACCCCGCAGGTTAAAACTATTCGAATAGCCTCGCCCCAGGTTATGGACACGCCGGATACGCCCCATGAGAACTAGACTACAACATTTAATTAAAACTTGATGGGTTGGTATGAACCGGTGTTCATACTATTGTTGTGATGGCCATTGGGTTGGTCATCTCTAGGATGTCTTTTGTTACTACTTCATCAGATCGCTGTTATTTCGCAAATAAAATTTGAATTGTTAAACCGCTTTCAAAACTATTACATTATTGCAAAGAAAACTTGCTTTCTCGCTAAAAGTAAGTCCAGAGCCCTCCACTTAAATAAAGCTTGCATGTAGTTAAATTATAGTTCATACCCTTACACGCTCGGTTTATGTACAAAGACAATCTTGTACTCAGTGCTTTGCTTAATGTTTTGTTGCAGAGGAAGAAGGTGAGCCCCAAGGGTTTCCCTTTGTGAGAAGTGTCATGGTTTGACGACTAGCTTGGCGGTCTTGGTTGGTTGCCTTGTGGGTAAAGGCACACTAATTGGTTATTTTATTTATCGCCATCTTATGGCTTTTGCTTCCACTGTGTAGTTTGTTATTTATCTTGTAAGTTCATTCTGTTGTATTTATTGTAGTTTTGTTATTGTAACCTCTCGTGTATGGATTTGATGCATAATTTTGTGTAGAGGTGTGTATACTGCAGTTCTGGGAAGTATACATGTCTCGAGGCTTGGTTTATTTGTTTTGTGATGCTAGGGCCAGATGATTGGGTAAGCATTACAAACCAAATAAACCGGGTCCTCACAAAGTTGGTATCAATTTCAGGCCGACCGTGAGAAACCCTAGCTCGGTCGTCATTAGGATATTTTGAAAACTTATTTTCAAAATGACAAGTGGATTATGAAAACTTAAGTAAATCCTCAGATTTTACTCCTTACCTATCTTAGCCTGCTCATCTTGCCTTATTCTTGTTAAATTTTCGAAAAAGTTGTTCCCCTCTCTTCTCCTTTCAAAGTTAGTTGATTATCTGCTAAATTTGGTCCTGGGAATAATGAGTGTTAAAACACGGCGTTGGTTGTGAAGAGTTGAAGCACTCATCTCGAGCTCTGATCACAGATCCGGACAGCAAGCACAAGTTTCGGACTTGAGCACTTAGTTCGTCGTTAGGGTTAAAATGAGATGTTAAAATCAACTAAAACTCATGGGATTAAAAGGGTAAGATGTGATATTAGATGGCTAGTGCCTAATGCACCCTTATATGGTTTTTGGCCATGCCTTTTAGATGCGTTAGAACTCGAGTTGTGTTCTAAAATGTTATCATCCTAAACGATTGCTCGCTCGCTCAATACGAGTTAGTCGTGATCGGAAGCAAATCTTTGCTTTGTGGTTTTGCGCTGGTCTTATGTGTTCATACAAACATTTGGAGTTCATTTCTCGCTTGTTACGTGTTTGCAATCGGGTTAGGGTAATGTCAATTTCCCCTAAACGATGCCTTATTGCGATATTAGGATTAAATTAGGGTTATTCGTAAAATATATCTACACCCTAATGATACTACTTAGCTTGTAGACGCTAGATTTTGTAACCACTTGCTCTCTTTGTTCCAAGTAGTTGCACATCGCCTACTGACGGTATGTATAGCAACTATGTCTGAACCTTTGGAGTAGTTAGTACATGTTAGAATTAAATTGCATACCCATTGCCATTCCCTCACCTTATGCCCATTCTTTCCTCAACTTATCTTTTATGCAATCAAATATTTAAGGGGGTAGAAGATACCTCAAAACACTTGTTAGGCATCTTGATTCTTATACTTTGATCATGCATATAGTTTCTAAATTAACTTAAGCATGTCATGTTACTCAAGTTACATAAAACAAGAAGCATGTAAGCATGCATGTAAGCATTTGCACTCTCATTAACCAAAATTTAAAATCGCCTTAGGCTAATTTGCACACATGCATCCTCTCGTGCATTCATCCTGTGCATTTCCTATCCCAGCCAAGCAAATAAAACTAGAGAGGTGAGATTAAGCGAGACCACCTTAAACCTTGCTTGACTTCTCTTTTCTACGCTGAGCCCTAGTGTTGATACTAGATTACCATCTAACTAGTCCTTCTGTTCTATCGATCGATGCCTTTTCTACGATCGAGTGAAGCCGAATCTTTCGTACTACCAGGAGACGATGTGAAGCATAATGTCAAATTATCTCCGAATCAAGAAAGGAAAGGTTAAACAAAGCAATGGAAAGGAAAATGTGTCAAGAACGCCGGATATCTTGCATTATGATCTTCCAACGACTATCTCTGAAGGAAATCAAGACAACAGATGGTGCATTTCGTTTAGAGTTGAAAAGAACCACCTAGGAAACACTCATCGAAAGGCCTTAAAAATCCTTCAACAAAGTTTCCACTTTAGAACCTAAAACTTCAGAGAACCTCTCTCTGGTTTCGATTTGAGTTCGGTTCGCCGAAATCCGAAAAGTGACACCGTGACCAAGCCCACCTAGGTTTCCACAGTCCTTTGCTCCGACTGAACCACCGGAATCTCGGGACGAGATTCTTTAGGGGGTAGATTTGTAATGCCCAAACTAGGATTTGTATTTTAAAAGTATAAAAGGATGAAAATTTAAAACTTTTGGTTGTATCTTGTAACAGCCCCAATCTTATCAACGATAATAATTGCTTTATGAACAAGAATAGACTACTGCTCATATCATTACGTCTTAATCTCGCTTGGGAGTTGTCATGTTACCAAATAAAACCTTCCTTTGCCAAAGTCCAAAACCTACTTAGAATATTTAAAGGAATACAAGGTAACACTTGTATTATGACTGAAGTATTTTTATTAAAGCCTAGATAAATTATCTTGGCTAAAAATATTTTCGTTGCATTTTTAGAAATTATTTGGACTTAAAGAAAATTTATGGTCTTTAAATAAACATTTTCGCCCGAAATAGATATTTATGTATTTTATAAAGTGAAAATGTGGTTTATGAAATTTATCTGAAATATATCATCCCAAAGTAGCTTACAGAAAAATTTCATGATTTTATAAATTTATTTGATATTTTAAAGTCCTAATCAAACCTTTTAAATATATGAATAAGGTTTGGTCAACCAAACCACCAAACCCGACCCTTGCATCAGAGCGACCCACCTCATGTGTCTCGGTCCAACCCAATCAAATTTGTTCGGCTCGGTCACGCTCGAGCGAGCCCGAACTCCACGACTAACATGAGCCGTCGATCTTCCATCGAACGCGCGGCAATAACGCCCGCGAGCCGTCCACGTGTCCACTTAAATCTCGCCGCCGTTGGATCTTAATCCAACGAGCGTGATTAGTGTATGCAACCGACAACTCCGATCCCTATTCAATCACCACCGCTCGCTTCTAATCCAACCGCGGACGCCTTTTCGCTTTAAACCTAAAGGCGCTTTTATCTCACCGTTAGATTCAAATCTCACCGCTTTTTCCCTTTTCCCTCGTGTTATAAAGCTCGCACTCCTCCGACCGCTGGATCTTCATCGCATGGCCCAGATCCGTATGCATTCGACCACTCCGATCCCCGCACAATCGTGGTCGCCCATCCTTGATCCAATGGCATCGCTTATTTCTATTTGAAACCGAGGCGCGCGTTAATGTGGGCCTTTGATTTCAATCCTACGGCACTCCATTTAGACCGTGGGCCTTTAAAGCCCAAAATCGATGGATCGTTGGATTTTAATCGTGCGGACCACATGGGTGTATGCAATCGACCATCCGGTTCAATTTACATCCTCGATCGAGAAATTAAATCCAACGGTGTTAAACCATCGCATCTAAAAGGGTGACGTGTATATCTTTTAATTGATCGTTGGATTTCAATCCAACGCCTCTGCTTGAAAGCGGAACCCGCAGCACCATCGGATTTCGCTTTAATCTCGCTCGATCGATCTTGATCGTGCGGTCCATATTAAATGATACCGATTCACATCATTTAATCTCTATTTATCGTAGCCGCTTATTTCTAATCGGACGGCCGACTTTTGTTCGAGCTCTTCCGAGGTGCGCGGTGAGGATGACAATGGGGCCCACATGTCGCTTGGCTCTTATCTCCTTCCCTCTCTCGCAGATTTCTCTGAAATCAAGGAGAGGATTATCCCAAAGTTTTTGCAACTAATTTTGGGATAATTAGCCCTAAATGGACACCTCATCAACTCTAGATCTTTCTCTCTTGCTCAGAGCTCCACATCCACATATATAAACCCTAGTTTTTGAGTCACACCATTGTTGACCACCAAGCTCATCCTTTTCTTGTTAACCAGTGGAGTTTCTTGCTTCTTGCTCATCGCTTATCCATCTTAAACTCGTTACACTTACAATCAAGATTGGTTATCTTTTGTAGGTTAAATCGAGTTTAACTCTCTGTTGTTCAACATCTGTTGTCGTAACCCTTAGCATATTTCTTCTCCCGGTAAGTTAAACCTAGTCATAACATCTTGAGCATCTTAAGGACTTGAGAAGCTCTGTGAATCATTCTTTTAAGCATCGTGAGTTTCAATCGACTTTAAACCGAAAAGTTGATATTGCACCTTTTCGGTTTTCATGTCATTTTCAAGACCTAGGTATCTTCCTGTCAACTTATCATCTTATTTAGATTTTGACTAAACCCTAGCAGCATGACAAGTTGGTCTTTCAATTCTTGTCATCATCTATTTTGACTCTTAGTTGAAATCTGTCTCTGTTCTCTTGTCTACCAACCGACAAAATAGGTTTTGCTTTAGCTTTTGCAATCTAACTAGTTAGGTTAGACTAAGGTTGGTTTGGGATGTTAATTATTCTAAAAGATCATGCTAAGTTTCATTTATGAACTTTTGCATGATCTATACTTATTTCCAAAATTGCAATCTGTCTGCTTTGACTCTTTTCAAATCAAACCGAACTTTGCAATAAACTCTAATTTCTGCTTTTGAAAACAAAGTGAGCTAGATAATGGGTTATTATCATTATTATGGGTAATTATGGCTTAAGCATACTGTAATCATGCATTTCTAGATTGATCATGCATATTTCTTCCATGTTGGACTTATTGTCGGTTTGGTATTTATTGATCTTATTGTTTCTTTAGAATCAGTTCATTGAAGCCATCGAATCTTTTCTCGAGCAACTGAGCCCGCAATGTAAGTCTATTATTACCAAGGCAAGCATCCTCTTTGCACCATATTGAACCCAGATTTTGTACAATAGTCTTTACAAATCCAAAGGATATCTCGAGCATGCTATTTGTCCTAAAATACAAAATATGACTTGTAATAGCTAGCTATGACTCGACATGGTGGATTACCTTGATTATGACCATACACTCAACTCTAGTGTAGTATCTTGTATAATATATGGTCTATTCTCGATTTGGCTTAGATATGCGCCTAGAGATTTTAGAGTTTGACAAGCATATCTTGTCAAACATGGGAATCACAATCAACTATTGTCATTTTCAAACTCTTTGTCCAGCCTTTAAATCAGTCTTGTATTTGAAATCTAAATTGATCTCGACAAGAGGAAGCTAGTGATGGTGCCTTCGCACGAGATTGGGTTTGTGGTGGGCTTGTCCGGTTAATTAAGGACCGAACTCGATTATTCAATTCAAGCCCCACGCACTTCCACATGCAAGTGTATGGGCGCTGCTTGGTTAAGTAAAATGTTGAGACTATTGAGTTGGAAACAGGAGAGTAAGGATATGTGTATTGGCCTTGCATGGCATAGATGCTTAGGTCCGAGGACTGTGTCTTATGCCATGTGAGCTTTGTATGTCAAGACGATGTTCTTAGGAGGGTGAGGGCGTATATGTGCCTCGTCGCATATACGATACCTTAATGTGCCGATGGCATTCTATTATGGGTGGTGAGCCCAATTTGTTTTTAAATTGTTTGATCGGCATTACCGACACAACATGTGTGCCCGTGGTTAGTAGGTGGTGTAGCCTACACTATGGGATTAGTTCACACATGGGGTCCAACTCAATAGTGTTAACTTGTTGAAAATACCAAATCTTAGTTTCCTGGCCGGCATACCAAAGGAAGTGTGTCATCATTCGGAGGCATCCGAAGGCAACGAGCTAACTAAGTCATGTGGGTAAAGATGTACACCCTGCAGGTATAAACTGTTCGAATAGCCGTGTTCACGGTCATGGACGACAACTTGAATTGATGTCACCAGATAGAAGTTTGATTTTCAAAACCTGGTTTTGGTTATTTTCGGTTTGCATGAGGGTATCATGCACTTGCATCGTTATTTTATGTCATTTATGTACTGTTTTAAGCAAACTTTGATTTATTAAATCGCTTACCAAAATTTAGCCTTTGTAGGTTAAGATGTATCGCTTTATGCAAATTTGAACCTTTATACCTTCCTGTTGTAACCTTATGCATGTAAAAACTCTACCCTTTGGTTAGGCTCTAATCACCACTTTATTTTATTAGTTTGAGTAAGACTTGCCGAGTACCTTCGCACTCAAGGTGCTACTACCTATTGTTGCAGTGAGGATGGTTTCCTTTATGAAGTACCGTTAGCGCGATCGTGGTGACGCTAACGAGTAACGCTTCTTCTTGCCTCCACGCAATTGCTCGCGGTGGATGGGGCCATTGGTGGACATTTTCCGCTTGTTTTGCTTCCACAGATATCGTTATAGTGACCAAGTCACTTAATATTGTAGTATTAACCGAATGATGTAACCTTATGTTTAATTATATCAATGTATGACTTGTATGTGTTTGATGCAATGTTGATGAAGGATATATATGCAATGGTCGTTGATCCCGGAACCATTGTGGTACATATATATCCGAATCTGCTTATTGAAATTGTTACTTGTTAAATTCATACCTTTAGCATGATTTTTAATTAAGGCAGAGACTGTTCCTTAATTATGAATTGTGTTAATGATGAATTTAATTTAGTAACATTTCCAATAACCTGGGTCCTCACGTTGGTATCAGAGCATACATTGCCTGTAGGTTAGAAGTAGCATGGCCGAAGTTATTAGAGGATCCTCTGCTAAAATTATTTTCAAACAGCAATTTATTTTCGAAAGCTTAAGCATGACATCTTTTATTCCTTATCTTTCTTAATGTCACTTCTTGCCCAAACTTCTGTTGGTTCATTTAAAAGTGAATTGTTCCTTATCTTGTCTTTTTATCTATAGATGAGCGGTTGGTATTTGGTCAAGGAGACTCGAGCCGAGGATGTTGATGGGTTTCCAGCATTACTCCGGGACATGATGTGGCGCCCAATTTCACCTACCACCGGAGTATGCCATTTATCGACGGATCGAGGACCGGGGATGGAGGAATACCGCGCTTTCATCAACGCCATCGCTAGGCATGTAGCCGGCAGTGTCCTCATCGCGTGTCCAGCGCTTGCCACCTCCGAGGCGATGGCAGTTCAGGAAGCGGCAAGTAGGATGATGAGTCTTCTTCGTCATGATTTGACGGAATTGTCTCAACCACCCTATGACCACTTCCCGAATCAGGGCCCTACCTCTGAGGTGAGCATGTTCGCTGAGATACAGTTTGGCGAAGACCCCCAGGTGCGGCAGTTGGCAAGGATGGTCCGTATCATGGACCAAGTCCATCGCCTTGTCTTGTGAGGAGTTATGGGAAACTCAGATCGCCTTAATGAGGCCCAGAGTACCTACTTCTTGGAGTCAACATGAACCGCGTTCCTCGCAACGCGCTTTATGGTGACCACGAGATCTCCCCCGCCGCCGCACCACCTCTTTACCGACTTCCGTATGGCGGGTGCGCACTGCTTATGGACAAGTGCGCCAAGCCCGATGACTCTGAGGTTTCTCGCACTCTGCGATCGCACCTCCCGGAGGTCATCACCATTGTTGGGTTCTCCGAGGCGCCTCATTAGTCCCTTGATCCGGTTGACACAGTTCCCCGAGCTCACCTTCGAATGAGTTTCCGTGAACTTTAATCGGGATCTTTACGCTAGCACCTCGACGATGAATCCCGTGGTTGAGTGTCTTTTAGTCTAGTAGTTGCCCTTAAATAAATTGTATGTAATAGGGCAGCAGATGTTGTCTGAGTATGAAAGTTTAACTTTCGGTTTGTAATCGACATTATGGCCAACTATAATGTAAGACTGAACCGAAATTTTGCTTTATATATATATGAAGTTTCGTTTGGTGTTAACTTGAATGCATAACATAACATGATGCATTATATGTACAGATTTGCTTCTTTTCTAATTGTAAACTTGTTTGTGTTTGCCGAGTATGTCCTTGTTGTGTTGTTAACCATGTTGTGGTAACAGGATGACAGATCTATTACTGCGCAAGCAAGCGCAACAAGGAAGAGTATTTCATCTTCTGCTCCCATTCTCGGGAGGGCCGATCGAACCTTCCAGCTCGTGGTCCGCAAGGTGGTCCTCGTGAAGAGGAGCTTCCTCCACCACCTTCTATGGCCGATGTGCTCATGCAAATTGAGCGCAACCGGATGGATCGACGCAGATCTCGGAACAGATCATGCCGCAATACTTCTACTCCTGTTGCATCGCAGATCGAGCGAGAGGCCACCATGTGCAGGCGCCTTGTCGACTTTCACGACTAACCCGGTGTTCTCCAGCTCTCGAGGACCCTATGGAAGCCGAGGATTGGCTTTGACCATTGAAAAGAAGCTTCGATTACTCAATGTCCGAAGGGAAAAGGTTCTCTTTGCCGCTTATCACTTCGATGGGCCACCAACATATGGTGGGATAATCTTCTTGCCATTCACCTGACATGTCCCTACTTGGGATGAGTTCGAGAAGCCTTCGCGAAGCTCACATTCCCGAAGGGTCATGATGGTCAAACAAGAAGAGTTTCTCGCCTCAAGCAAGGGCGAAAGTCAGAATCGAATATCCGCATGAGTTCAACTTCCGGCCGATATGCTCGATGACGCTTTCGATCGACCTTCGCCGCCGAAACCGGTTCTTGAATGGGCTATCTCAAGAATCTGCAGATGGTCAGTAGCTTGCATGACTTCCGAACTTCTCGCATCCGTCAACAAAGCTATTGGCCGAAAGCAAGAGTAAGGCATTGATGAGTCACGCAGTTTACGCCGACTTCTCGCTTATTCTCGTGGCACTCACCAAGGCCTCGTATGTGGTTGTCTAGGCCACCACGAGCACCACTCCATTTTCACCAAGGCGGCGGTGTTTGCTCTCGCCCATCTCCTCCCACCACCGGTCCAGATCAGTGAATCAGCCCGCCTGTCAACAATGTTAACCTGTGGGTTATTTGTTATCATTGTGGTCGCCCGGCATTATGCCAACAAGTGTGTGGCAAAGCAGCAAGGATTGCCGCTGCTCGACCATATCCAGTCGGTGCGGCGCAGCCCTTCGCAGAGGCCCCTATTAAAGCCGATCCGCTCAGTTCGTGGCATGTGAACCAGATCATCGCTCAAGAGGCGGTGATACACTGGTTGTTATGGGTATGCTCCTAGTTAATTTCATCCAACATCGCTTTATTCGACTGAGCATCTCATTCTTTATTAGCAATCATTTTCTTTGTGGCAACACCGCTTAAACATGCATACCCTCCAACCATCTTTTATTATTCAATCACCGGTCGGTCTTTAAAACCGATCGATTTGTTGTGGGGTCAACATAACAATCCTTGGGGTGAAGTTTTTAGCAAACCTAATTGTGATTGACTCTAAAGGGTTGGACGTCATTTTGGGTATGGATTGGCTGTCCAAAACCGTGGTCAAATCAATTGTTCCCAACGGTCTATTTCTATGACCAATGCCGACGGCATTCAAGTTGTTTATCATTCTAAAGCGGTTGGCTCTCATCTTTGTGCTCACCAAGTTGATACCACTCCTTCTTTGAGTCGCACCAATTGTCCGTGAGTATGCCGATGTTTTTCTCAAGACCTTCCGCTTACCACCGATCGGGAAGTGGAGTTTGTTATTGAACTCGTTCGAACCGCTCCGATATCCGTGAGTCCTTATCGAATGCCCGTCAACGAGCTGGTTGAATTGAAGAAGCAACTCGAGAATTGCTTGACAAGGGTTTCATTCGCCGAAGTTCTCACCTTGGGGATGCCCGCAATCTTTGTCAAGAAGAAAGACAATACTTTACTGATGTGTGTGGATTACCGTCCAGTTAAATGAGGTCACTATCAAGAATAAATATCCTCTACCTCGAATTGATGATCTTTTGATCGCTTGGTTGGTGCCCGTGTCTTTTCAAAGATTGATTTGCGATCGGGCTATCATCGATCAAGGTTAGAGCCGAGGACATTCCTAAGACAGCTTTCTACTCGTTATGGTTTATACGAGTATACGGTTATGTCCTTTGGTTTGACCAATGCTCCAAGATATTTCATGAACCTTATGAATTCAGTGTTCATGGAATTCTTGGATAAATTCGTTATCGTGTTTATTGACGACATCCTTATTTATTCCAAGTCCGATAAGGATCATGAACAACATTTGCGACTTGTCTTTGGAAACACTTCGCCGGCATCAATTGTATGCCAAGTTTAGCAAGTGTGCTTTACGCTCGTAGAAGTTGCCTTTACGGGGCATGTGTTATCTCAAGAAGGTATCGTTGATCCAAGCAAGGTACAAGATGTGCTAAATTGGAAGCCTCCCAAGAGTGTCCCGGAGATTCTGAGTTTTCTTGGACTTGCGGGTTATTACCGGAGGTTCATTGAAAATTTCTCCAAGATTGCTAGACCTTTGACTCACTCTTGCGTAAAGGGAAGAAATTTGAATGGTCACTAAGTGTGAAGAGAGTTTTCGACTTTTGAGAACTCTCTTGACCAAAGCTCCATTCTTATTCTTCCGGATGTTCTTAAGAGCTTGACATATATTGCGATGCATCTCGCCATGGACTTGGTTGTGTGCTTATGCAAGAAGGCCAAGTTGTGGCATATGCATCCCGCTATGCCCCTCATGAAGTTAATTATCCTACTCATGATTTGGAATTGGTGCCGTGGTCCATGCATTAAAGATTTGGCGCATTACCTTCTAGGTAATCGCTGTGAGATCTACACCGATCATAAAGCACAAGTACATATTCACTCAACTGATTTGAATATGAGACAACGAAGATGGCTTGAACTGATCAAGGACTACGATATGGGTATTCATTATCATCCCGTAAAGCCAATGTTGTGGCGGGCGCTTTAGCGTAAAGTCACAATGCAACTACATATCCTCTTTACTCGCCAAAGAGACCGTGTGCCGATTTTCTACGCCTAAGTCTTGAATTTGTGGAAAAGGATTCCTCGTTGCATTACATGTGGAGCCGACCTTAGAATCCCGGATTCGGAGGCCCGTAAAACCGATGCCGAGGTAGTCAAATCGTGGAAAACATGCAAGCGAGTAAAGCCAACGAATTTTCGAAGATGATCGCGGTATAATTCGATATCGCCATCGCTTGGTAGTACTGCGATTCTGAATTGAAGAGTCTAATTCTTAGGAAGCTCATAATTCCAAGTTTTCTTTGCATCCGGGAGTACCAAAATGTACCAGATTTGAAGAAAATATTTTGGTGGAGCCAAATGAAGAGGCAAATTGCTCAAGATGTTGTTGAATGTGATATTTGCCAAAGGGTTAAAGTCAACATCTAAAGCCACCGGTACCCTTGACCTTTGCCTATTCCTCGCTGGAAGTGGGAAGAGATCGGTATGGATTTTGTTACTGGTCTTCCCAAGACTTCCAAGGGATCTGATGCCATTTGGGTGATCATTGATCGTTTAACTAAAGTGGCTCATTTTATTCCGGTCAGGACCGATTTCAATGGCAAGCAATTAGCAGAGCTTTATATTGCTAGAATTGTTTGCCTTCATGGTGTTCCTAAAGTCATTGTTTCGACCGTGGTCCCCGCCACTTCCCATTTTTGGAATAGCCTTCATCAGGCTATGGGGACTGAACTCTCCTTCAGTACTGCTTACCATCCTCAAACCAGTGGTCAAACTGAAAGAGTGAACCAAGTGATGGAAGATCTTCTTCGAGCCTATGTGCTATCTTATAGCAAAGACTGGGAGAAATCTTTGCCATATGTGGAATTTTCCTACAATAATAGCTACCAAGCAAGTATTCAAATGTCACCTTTTGAAGCCTTGTATGGGAGAGCTTGTAGGACTCCATTGAATTGGTCCGAGTCTGTGAAAGATCATACTTTGGTCCCGACTTGGTAAAGGAAGCCAGAAGAGCAAGTTCGTCTGATTCGAGATTGTTTGAAAACTGCACAGTCTCGTCAGAAGAGCTATGCTGATCATCGTCGTCGTGAATTGAGCTTTGAGGTAGATGACCATGTCTATCTTAAAGTGTCACCCATGAGGGGTACTCATCGCTTTCAGTAAAGGAAAGCTCGCACTCGCTATATCGGACCCTTCCGAATCATTGCCAAGCGAGGAGTCAGAGCTTACCAATTGGAGTTACTCAATCACTCTCAGCAAAGCATGATACTTTTCATGTGTCTCAATTAAAGAAATGCCTTCGTGTTCCTATTGAGGCAATCGCTATGAGCATCTTAATCTCCAACTCGATCTTTCATATCAAGAGCAACCAAAGACGTATCCTCGACACAATGGAACGCAGACAAGAAATCGTCATCACGAGTTCTTGAAAATTCAATGGGCTAATCATTCCGAGGATGAAGCCACTTGGGAGCGTGAAGATCCGATGCATTGAGCACCCCATCTTTTTTGTTTAGAACTTTTCTTTGAATCAAGAAAGGAAAGTTTAAACAAAGCTATGTAAACAAAGATGTAATAATAACACTATGTTGTTATGTAAGAATCTTCTTTGTTATCCTTGAAGGAAACCAAAACAACGGATGTTGAATTTCCTCATAATTCATTTCCATTGCATTTCTTCCTAATCTTAACTTGTTCCAAATCTCGGGGACGAGATTTTCCTTAAGGGGGGTAGGTTTGTAACAGCCCCAATCTTATCAACAGTAATAATCTGTTTTATGAACAAAGAATAGACTCTGCTCATATCATTCTTGTTCTTAATCTCGGTTGGGAGTTGTTTGTTACAAATAAAACCTTCCTTTTGCCAAAGTCCAAAACCTACTTAGAATATTTAAAGGAATACAAGGTAACACTTGTATTATGACTGAAGTATTTTTATTAAAGCCTAGATAAATTATCTTGGCTAAAAATATTTTCGTTGCATTTTAGAAATTATTTGGACTTAAAGAAAATTTATGGTCTTTAAATAAACATTTTCGGCCTGAAATAGATATTTATGTATTTTATAAAGTGAAAATGTGGTTTATGAAATTTATCTGGGAAATATATCATCCCAGTAGCTTACAGTAAAAATTTCATGATTTTATAAATTTATTTGATATTTTTAAAGTCCTACAAACCTTTTAAATATATGAATAAGGTTTGGTCAACCAAACCGGTCCAAACTCGACCTTTGCATCAGATGGCGACTCAGCCTCATGTGTCTCGGTCCAACCCAATCAAATTTGTTCTGCTCCGGTCACGCTCGACGCGAGCCCAACTCCACGACTAACATGAGCCGTCGATCTTCCATCGAACCGCGGCAATAACGCCATGAGCCGCCCACGTGTCCACTTAAATCTTCCGCCGTTGATCTTAATCCAACGAGCGTGATTAGTGTATGCAACCGGACAACTCCGATCCCTATTCAATCACCACCGCTCGCTTTCTAATCCAACCGTGACGCCCTTTTCGCTTTAAACCTAAAGGCGCTTTTATCTCACCGTTAGATTCAAATCCTACGGCTTTTCCCTTTTCCCTCGTGTTATAAAGCTCGCTCTCCGACCGTTGGATCTTCATCGTATGGCCCGGATCGTGTATGCATTCGGACCACTCCGATCCCCGCACAATCGTGGTCGCCCATCCTTGATCCAGCGGCATCGCTTATTTCTATTTGAAACCGCAGGCGCCGTTAATGTGGGCCTTTGATTTCAATCCTACGGCACTCCATTTAGACCGTGGGCCTTTAAAGCCCAAAATCGATGGATCGTTGGATTTTAATCGTATGGACCACATGGGTGTATGCAATCGGACCATCCGGTTCAATTTTACATCCCGATCGTAGAAATTAAATCCAACGGTGTTAAACCATCGATCTAAAAGGGTGACGGTATATCTTTTAATTGATCGTTGGATTTCAATCCAACGCTCGCTTGAAAGCGGAACCCGCAGCACCATCGGGATTTCGCTTTTAATCTCGCTCGATCGATCTTGATCGTGCGGTCCATATTAAATGATACCGATTCACATCATTTAATCTCTCTATTTATCGTAGCCGCTTATTTCTAATCGGACACCGACTTTTGTTCGAGCCTTTCGAGGTGCGCTACCGAGGATGACAATGGGGCCCACATGTCGCTTGGCTCTTATCTCCTTCCTCTCTCTCGTGCAGATTTCTCGAAATCAAGGAGAGGATTATCCCAAAGTTTTTGCAACTAATTTTTGGGATAATTAGCCCTAAATGGACACCTCATCAACTCTAGATCTTTCTCTCTTGCTCTGTAGCTCCACATCCACATATATAAACCCTAGTTTTGAGTCAGCCCATTGTTGACCATGAAGCTCATCCTTTCTTGTTAACCAGATGGAGTTTCTTGCTTCTTGCTCATCGCTTATCCATCTTAAACTCGTTACACTTACAATCAAGATTGGTTATCTTTTGTAGGTTAAATCGAGTTTAACTCTCTGTTGTTCAACATCGGGTTGTCGTAACCCTTAGCATATTTCTTCTCCCGTAAGTTAAACCCTAGTCGTTAACATCTTGAGCATCTTAAGGACTTGAGAAGCTCCCGTGAATCATTCTTTTAAGCATCGTAGTTTCAATCGACTTTAAACCGAAAGTTGATATTGCACCTTTTAGGTTTTCATGTCATTTTCAAGACCTAGGTATCTTCCTGTCAACTTATCATCTTATTTAGATTTTGACTAAACCTAGCAAGATGACAAGTTGGTCTTTCAATTCTTGTCATCATCTATTTTGACTCTTAGTTGAAATCTGTCTGTTTCTCTTGTCGGCCAACCGACAAAATAGGTTTTTGCTTTAGCTTTTGCAATCTAACTAGTTAGGTTAGACTAAGGTTGGTTTGGGATGTTAATTACCTAAAAGATCATGCTAAGTTTCATTTATGAACTTTTGCATGATCTATACTTCTATTTCCGAAAATTGCAATCATCTGCTTTCGGCTCTTTTCAAATCAAACTGGAACTTTGCAATAAACTCTAATTCTCATCTTTTGAAAACAAAGTGAGCTAGATAATGGGTTATTATCATTATTATGGGTAATTATGGCTTAAGCATACTGTAATCATGCATTTCTAGATTGATCATGCATATTTCTTCCATGTTGGACTTATTGTCGATTTGGTATTTATTGGATCTTATTGTTTCTTTAGAATGCAGTTCTGTTGAAGCCATCGAATCTTTTTTCGAGCAATCTGAGCACGCAATGTAAGTCTATTATTACCAAGGCAAGCATCCTCTTTGCACCATATTGAACCAGTTTTGTACAATAGTCTTTACAAATCCAGTGATATCTGAGCATGCTATTTGTGCGAAAATACAAAATATGACTTGTAATAGCTAGCTATGACCGACATGGTGGATTACCTTGATTATGACCATACACTCAACTCTAGTGTAGTCTTGTATAATATATGGTCTATTCTCGATTTGGCTTAGATATGCGGTCTAGAGATTTTAGAGTTTGACAAGCATATCTTGTCAAACATGGGAATCACAAGCGAACTATTGTCATTTTCAAACTCTTTGTCCAGTTCCTTTAAATCAGTCTTGTATTTGAAATCTAAATTGATCCGGACAAGAGGAAGCTAGTGATGGTGCCTTCGTGCACGAGATTGGGTTTTGTGGTGGGCTTGTCCGGGTTAATTAAGGACCGAACTCGATTATTCAATTCAAGCCCCGTACTTCCACATGCGATGTATGGTATTTGTTTGGTTAAGTAAAATGTTGAGACTATTGAGTTGGAAGCAGGAGAGTAAGGATATGTGTATTGGCCTTGCATGGCATAGATGCTTAGGTCCGAGGAGTATGTCTTATGCCATGTGAGCTTTGTATCGATGTCGGATGTTCTTAGGAGGGTGAGGCGTATATGTGCCTCGCCGCATATACGATACCTTAATAGTGCCGATGGCATTCTATTATGGGTGGTGAGCCCAATTTGTTTTTAAATTGTTTGGATCGGCATTCTTGACACAACATGTGTGCCCCTGTGGTTAGTAGGTGGTGTAGCCTACACTATGGGATTAGTTCACACATGGGGTCCAACTCAATAGTGTTAACTTGTTGAAAAATACCAAATCTTAGTTTCCCGGCCGGCATACCAAAGGAAGTGTGTCATCATTCGGAGGCATCCGAAGGCAGCAGGCTAACTAAGTCATGTGGGTAAAGATGTACACCCTGCGGGGTATAAAGCTGTTCGAATAGCCGTGTCCACGGTCATGGACGACAACTTGAATTGATGTCACTGTATAGAAGTTTGATTTTCAAAAACCTGGTTTTGGTTATTTTCGGTTTGCATGAGGGTATCATGCAATCGCATCTCTTTATTTTTATGTCATTTATGTCTTTATTTTAAGCAAACTTTGATTTATTAAATCGCTTTGCAAAATTTAGCCTTTGTAGGTTAAGATGTATCGCTTTATGCAAATTTGAACCTTTATACCTTCTGTTGTAACCTTATGCATGTAAAAACTCTACTCCTTTGGTTTAGGCTCTAATCACCACTTTATTTTATTAGTTTGAGTAAGACTTGTCGAGTACATACGTACTCAAGGTGCTACTACCTATTGTTGCGGTGAGGATGGTTTCCTTTATGAAGCACCAATTAGCGCGATCGGGTGGCGCTAACGAGTAACGCGCTTCTTGCCTCCACGCAATTGCTGCGGGTGGATGGGGCCATTGGTGGACATTTTCCGTTTGTTTTGCTTCCACAGTATCTTGTTATAGTGACCAAGTCACTTAATATTGTAGTATTAACCGAATGATGTAACCTTATGTTTAATTATATCAATGTATGACTTGTATGTGTTTGATGCAATGTTGATGAAGGATATATATGCAATGGTGGGTTGATCCAGGAACCATTGTGGTACATATATATCAGGAATCTGTTTATTGAAATTGTTACTTGTTAAATTCATACCTTTAGCATGATTTTTAATTAAGGGCGATCTTGTTCCTTAATTATGAATTGTGTTCTTGTATGAATTTAATTTAGTAACATTTCCAATAACCGGGGGTCCTCACATATCTCTTGATCATGCTCATGATTTCCCAAAATCTTGTGCACAGTTTTAAACTTTTGGATGTTTTGTATTGAAGTTGTGTTGGAAATTTCAAACCTTTTAAACTTACATTCCATTTCTATTTGAATTCCAGAAAAATGTAAGAACAAAAATTTCTAAAAATAATTTATTCAAATACTAGATTATTTATCTTGAATTATCATTATTTTTACCAAATTTTTAGGAGTGATTTTGCCTTCCCCAAAATTCAAAACAAATCCCAATTGCAGATTTGAATATGATTTAATTCTGGCAAATTTTTAAAATACAAAGTATTTAAAATTATTTTTCCTAAGTCCTTTAAGAACCTAAGAGTGCCCACAAAAATATTTAGAATTTTTCGAATTTTGTTTCTAGTTCAAACTGCCCGGTCAAACTTGGTTGTTTTCGGTCAAAGTTAAATCCAAATTCTAAAATCTAAACCTGGCAGCTCTTGTTCATCGGGCTCAACCAGGCCGACTCAACTCAGAGCCGACCCAAACTCCCCAGACACGGCTTGATCGCGCCAACTCACCGAGCCAACCTCCCTCTGCCGGCGTGGCTGGCCCCACCGGCGGTTGCCGTTCCACGCGGCACCAACGCCACGCATACGGCTCGCGCGCTCTCTCGCCGCGGCGCCGGCCTGCGCGCCTCGCCGCATGCGCATGCACGCCAACTCGCGGTCACCTCGCCGCCCTTGCTACCTCCACCTCGCAACCTCCGCCTCCTTCTACTTAAGCCGTCGAGCTCATCTCCTCGGTTTTCTCCCTCTCCTCTGTCATCTTCTCCACCAAGCTCCACGGGCCGAAAACAACACCGCGCACCACCTCGTGTCCTCGCCACTCGGTGATCCTCTTCACGGCCAACGGCGTCACTGCGCGCCCCTTGACTAGAGAAGCAAACCCTCCATCTATTTGGAGGAACCGCCCGCGAGGAGCTGCGCGCGGCTTCTTCCCCAACTCGGCCTCCGCCTTCTCCGCCGCGTATCTTCTTTAGCGAGCCCGAGCCGATTCTCTCGCCGTGAGCATCCTTGTACCTCCTCTATCTAACCCCATCACTCATTAGCTCGTTTCCTCCCTAGGTTGCCGCCGTTGGTCACCTGCGCCCGGTCACGTGTGGACAGCCCTCTCGGTGCCTCCCGTCTTCGCCCGATCACCTAGTCATGCTCGGTACATCACTTTGGTGCTCATGCGCGCACTATTTTCACCTCCTTCCTCTCCCGGCGCCATCGCCTTTTCACCCTTTTTGGCGTCGCGCTCATCGCCTTGCCGCCACCACGGTGCCGCCCAAATCACAACTCGCCTCCTCTAGTCTCACTAGCCCCCGCACTCCATTTTGGCCATCATTGCCGTCTCGCCGCCGCTCGTGCGCCGGCGGCGACCTCAACTCCACCGGCGAGCACGCCCGAGCCATCCCTTGTCTGTCTCTCTGTTCTTCCTTTCCTCTCTATGTGATGGGGCCCACTCCTAAGCCAAATATTGTACTAATCAATCTTGTGAATGGCTATTAGTTCACTCACTTGCATTATCAAAGATGTAAGTTGAGTTTTGAGAAGTAAGTTAGACTCTAACTCTCTAATTTTCTCTGTTGTCGATAAAGCAAGTCTTCTCTGTGTTGTGCAGTCGACAATCTTGTGTTCTAGGTGAAATACATTTGCACCCTTTGATTAGCTAATGAAATCACTTAGCATGTTTGACAATTGGTTAATTAAATGAATATTTGACATCTAGTTGTAGAGCGGTATAGTTTTTAGGATAAGTTGGTTAGCGAGGATAAGCAAAGGGGTTTGGAGTCAAATTGGAATGTCGATAAACCCTTTTTCGACCCAACCAATTTTCATACTAGCAATTTGGGTGTATGTTCTTACGATCAATCTAGTTAGCCATACTGCAATTGAGTTAAAAGAAAGTTTAGTTGTAACACTCCTGTCTAAAGAAGTCTTGCTTTTGTAGTGTCTGACCCGATAACTTTGAAGCTAATAAAAATGACAATCGGTTGTGTTTTGCTAAATCTAGTAGTTAAGAACCTCTCTTTAAGTCCAGTAGGCCAAAGTTGGTTAGAAATCTGTTTAGCAATTATTAGTTAAGCTAATGGACTAGTCGGTATTCCAAAGCAAATTTGTAGGTCTAAATAAACATAACAATAAAAGGTTTTATAGAATAGTGAGCTATTTAAAATATGGTAATTTGCTTCTTAGCTTATAGATGTGTGCACAATCACCATCTAAGTCTAGATAAATTGAACATATAAGAGGATTAATTTTGACTGTATGATAATATGAGAAAAAGTGAGTTTGAAAAGAAACGATAATAAGAAATCCTAACTAATTTAAATAATCTCAAGAACTGCTAATTTGTTGTTCTGAATTCATGATCTATCTTACGTGTTGTTATTTAAGTTTTGGATATTTTGGTATTACAGTGTTTATTTCTTTGTTTTAAGCTTTGTGATTTTATCGTTAGATGGCCTTGTTATCGAGAGTGATCCTCTGCGACAAGTCAAATATCTCAAACCAAGCAAAACAAGCGGTTTGATCATATCGATTCATTCCCATTATTTTCAAGTCTAATATTTTGCTTAACTTGTATGTATGCATGCTTTTGTGTCAAAGTAATTTTGTCAATTAGAGGTAGTTAATCCCATTGCATTGTTGCCTGAAATTGTTCACCCTCCACTACCTTAGGAATATTATTCTCCTTTGGTGAATTAGAGCCGAGTGAATGATTTAGGGTCTTTTATTTGTATTTACGATATGATGCTTAGCCATGCTTAGATACCCAGTAGAATTGGGCGGTTATCGACTTAGTCAGTAACTTTGATCACACAAATTATTATATCTTTACCTTTTCAGACCTTCGTGCTATGATATTTGTGAAAACTAAAAATAAAACAAAATGATTTGGACTTGGGCACAATGGTAAGTTGGTGTGCTTTTGGGTGTGTTTGGAAGGTGCCCAGTCAATTAAGGACCGAGTTACTTGCGCCACCGTCTCGAGCATTTTTGCGTGCTAACCACACTAGAGTATATGGGACCTCTCTTGACCTAGTACTTTGGCGTGTATTGGCTCAGGTCGCAGGGGTCGCAGGAGGGACGGAGGTGGGAGCATGGTAGTTGTCAGAAAAGCTTTATCACGAGTGGGTAGTTGTCTTTCGGCTTTACCATGTAAGCGTATAGTTTCTATCCATCTGTGGCTCGTAGTTGATACACAATATTGGAAAACGTCATGTTAGACTTAGCCGTGCTGCATACCAAAGTATGCTATGCTAACCGTTTGGTGGAAAGGCGGTCTAAAGTGTGGGTACATTGGTACACCTGCGGGGTTAAAACTATTCGAATAGCCTCGTCTAGGTTATGGACACGCTCGGATCGCCCCATGAGAACTAGACTACAACATTTAATTAAAACTTGACGGGTTGGTATGAACTGGTGTTCATACTATTGTTATGATGGCCATTGGGTTGGTCATCTCTAGGATGTCTTTGTTACTACTTCATCATGATCGTTATTTCTGCAAATAAAATTTGAATTGTTAAAGCGCCTTCAAAACTATTACATTATTGCAAAAGAAAACTTGCTTTACTCGCTAAAAGTAAGTCCAGAGCCCTCCACTTAAATAAAGCTTGCATGTAGTTAAATTATAGTTATTACCCTTACACGTCGGTCTTGCGGGTACAAAGACAATCTTTGTACTCGGTGCTTTGCTTAATGTTTTTGTTGCAGAGGAAGAAGGTGAGCCCCAAGGGTTTCCCTTTTGTGAGAAGTCTTTGCGGGTTTGTGACTAGCTTAGCGGCCGGTTGGTTGCCTTGTGGGTAAAGGCACACTAATTGGCTATTTTATTTATCGCCATCTTATGGCTTTGCTTCATTGTGTAGTTTGTTATTTATCTTGTAAGTTCATTACATTGTATTTATTGTAGTTTTGTTATTGTAACCTCTCGTGTATGGATTTGATGCATAATTTTGTGTAGAGGTGTGTATCTTTGCAGTTAGAAGTATACATGTCTCGAGGCTTAGGTTTATTTGTTTTGTGATGCTAGGGCGGATGATTGGGTAAGCATTACAAACCAAATAAACTGGGGTCCTCACATGGACTCAACCACATGGCTCGAGTCGCTATAGTGCTAGGGTTTGGATTCAAACCGGATTAATTGACCAAATCTTATTTAAAGGCTTTAAGGTTTGACTGGGATTTTAAAAATAACAAATAAATTTATAAAATCACGAAATTTTTGCTGGAGGCTACTGGGATGATATATTTCCCAGATAAATTTTAAAATCACATGATCACTTTGTGAAATACATAAATATTTATTTTAGCCCGAAAATATTCATTTAAAGACAATTATTTTTCTTAAAGTCAATTTAATTTCTAAAAATGCAACAAAAATATTTTCAGCCAAGATAATTTATCCAGGCTTTAATAAAAATACTTCCCAGTCATAATACATGTTTTATCTTGTATTCCTTTAAGACTTTAAATGGTTCTTTAGGATTTTGGCTAAAAAGGAGGTTTTTAATTTGTAACATACTGCCCAAATGGTAAAATTGAACAGTAATGCTATGAACAGCACCCCATTACTGTTCATAAATCATTTTATTACTGTTTATAGAATTGGGGCTGTTACACTTACTCTCCTGTTTCCAACCCAATAGTCTTAACATTTTACTTAACCAAACAGCGCCCATACACTGCATGTGGAAGTACGTGGGGGACTTGAATTGAATAGTCAGAGTTCGGTCCTTAATTAATCCGGACAAGTCCACCACAAAACCCAATCTCGTGCACAAAAGCACCATCACTAGCTTCCTCTTGTCCAGATCAATTTAAATTTCAAATACAAGTCTGATTTAAAGAAACTGGACAAAGAGTTCAAAATAACACAAGATCATTTGTGATTCCCCTGTTTGACAAGATATTCTTGTCAAACTCTAAAATCTCTAGACTGCATGTCTAAGCCAAATCTGAAAATATATGTTATAGTATACAGTACTGAGCTAGGGTTAAGTGTATGATTACAATTAAGGTAATCCACCATGTTAGGTCATATCTAACTACTAACAGGTCACAGTTTGTATTTTCAGAAAAATAGCATGCACAGTTGTCACTGGATTTAGAAAATCTAATGTATAAGATTTGGGATCAACATGGTGCAGAGAGGATGCTTGCCTTGATAGTAATAAACTTATTGCGAGTTCAAAGGCTCGAGAAATAAAGTCAAAAGCTTCAGATGAACCAGATTCTATAAGAAGCAATAAAGTCCAATAAATGCCAAAATCGACAGTAAGTACAAAATGGAAGAAATATGCATGATCAATATGAAGATGCATGTTTAACAAAGATGCTTAAGCCATAACTACCTAATAGTGATAATAACCCATATTATAATACACACTTTTAAATATCGAAACTAGTGTTTGAACCAAAGTTGCAAATTTCATATTTTGAAAAGCACAAGCAGGATGAGACAGTTTGGGCTAGTTATGAATAGGCTAAGTAAAAGATTTTAAATTGAAACTTAGTTCGATGTTTAGAGTGGATAATATCCTAGGCAAACCCTAGTTTAACCCTGTTTGGCGGATCACGAAACTACTAAAATTCAAAAGTTGTCGGCTAAACCGACAACGACGAAAACGAGCCGATTTCAGCTATGAGGCCAAATAGATGATGACAAGAATTGAAAGATCAACTTGTTATGCTACTAGAGTTTAGTTGAAACCTAACTAGGATGATAAGTTGTGGGAGAAACCCTAATTCTTGAAAATGACATGAAAGACCGAAAAGTTAGAATATCAACTTTTCGGTTTAGAGCAAGTTGAAGCTACGTGTTCAAAGAATGATTCACGGGAGCTTCTAAGGTCATTAAGATGCTCAAGATGTTAAAAACTAGGGTTTTAACTTACGATGAAAGAAAGACACCACAGTCTTTGAAAACAAGTGGATTGACAGAGAAATAAACTGGATTTAACCTACAAAAGATAGCCAATCTTTATTGCAAGGTAAAACCGATTGCTTAAGGTGGATAAGCAATGGACAAGAGCAAGAAACTCCTTTGAATGAAGGAAAATGATGAGCTTGGTGGTCAACAATGGCAGTAGCTCAAAAGTTAGGGTTATATATGGATGTTGAGCTACAGGCAAGATGGAAAGATCTAGAGTTGATGAGGTGTCTACTTAGCTAAATATCCAAAAATTTTGTGGCATAATCTTTGGATAATCCTCTCCTCTGCTCTCAGAAATGGCTGCGCGCAGAGATAAGGAAGAAAGGAGGCAAAATATGACATGTGGGTCCTTTGTCATCCTCACCTTGCGCCCTCCTAAAGCCTCAAAGAATATCGTAGTCCGATTAGAAATGGCGGCTATGATAAATAGAGAGGTTAAAAGGTTTTAATCGGTATCTTTTAATATGGACCGTGCGATCTAGAACGGTCGATCGAGATTAAAACAGAGCTCAAAAGGATTTTGGGGTTTTAAGTTCAAATAGGGCGTTGGTTGAAATCCAGCGGTCAAATAAAAGAATACCGTCACCCTTTACGATGCGATGACGCGCACAGTTAGATTAGATTTCTA